>QLOH01000490.1:600000-787610 GCA_026901365.1 Sesbania bispinosa
AGTTCTCAAATACTACTACTATGAAGCTTTAATTTACCAAGAAATATAGATAACCCAATCAACAACGAAGAATTCTCATAATTAGTTATAAAGCCAAAGCTTTTTCCAAAGAAAAGCGTGAATCTTGTCATATCTATCATGAGTATATATATTCATATGCCTTAGCAGACGGAAAGTAGAAGAGATCTGCGAGAGGCTGAGTTAGCAATAGATAGGGGCGAGTTAGCAATTAAAAAAATAATAAATGCTCATCTTACTTTAAAAGTGGAATACACATGGCATCATAAAATTCAGATAACTCATAACTGTACCAATACCCATATTTTATTGACGGTACTGGAATTGTCACCTTTAAATTATTGTAATTTTATTTAAAGGGTGATTCTAAGGTGCACAAACTAAAAATTTGTGCTCCTGTACATAAGTTGTTTTGACAGGTTGTTTCAGGTTTTTTCGGTCATCAACTTTTTTTGTTTGTAAAAATGAATTATTTGCAAATGTTCCCATAATTTGTAAATATTGTTGAATGACCTTACTCTTGCTCTAGCCCTGTGTTAGCTGTTTAAAAGGAAAAAAAAGCCGCAAACAATAGAAAGCTCTCAATCGCAAGATGAACAGTGAGAACAAGTGTGAGGTGTTGCGTCTTAACTCCAGCGAGAGTAAAGTTGCTGTTACGGGGTTATTTTTTACGGGAGTAAAGTCGCTGTTACGGGGAATTGCTTGCAGTAGCACCCATTTGGGCTGCTTTCTCCAATGAAGCTTGCATACATCTGAGTTATACCAGAAATTAGTCCTCCATTTTTGCTGTCTTGCAAGTAATTGATCTTGTAACTGAGCTGAAGGCTGGAAGAAGAAGGGGACATGCTTTTTTTGGACCCCCAAAAAGTGCACCTGCATTGGTGGAGTCATGGACCTGAATGGTATATATCGACAAGTTCGTGTGGCCGGGGGGTGATCTGAGTGAGTTCTTAGGGTCATAGTCATTGAATTCTGATGCAGTATTGGAACTAGCTTTTGGAGGCAAAGAAGACATAAGATCAAGCATTTGATCGACTTTACAAGTTTGGTGACGCAAAACCAGTGTGTTATTTTCTTCAATTAATGCATGACAGAAAGCTCTGTGGATGATAAAACTTTCTCTCCTGCATCATATAGAGAAATCGTTTGACATGTAAGAAGACATTTCAATGGTTTGAATACTTACTACTTATAGTAGAAGTACAGTAATATAAGAGAGATTTATTATTTTGATTTGTCAATATCGAACCATTAAAAAGTGTTGAAGACTAATGTCTCACGTTAATTATTTTAGTCATCCTGGATGTTATTTTATAATATTTTAAATTAAATCATTTCTAAACATTTTAACAAATAGAATTATAGAAGATACCAAATAAAATATATACAAAATAATTAAATTAAAAAATTAATCATTGCTGAATATTGAAACAAGTAATTAATTAATGGGTTGCAATTTGGTACCCTCCCGCCATAGAGGGTTTTGGTACCTTTTTGTTAATTTTTTTATTGAATGAAGGTATAAAAGAAAAAACTACATAGGAACAAGTCATGTACTCCGTCCTAAATTATTTTGAAGACATAAAGTAGATTTTAAATGAGTCACATGTGTATTGCAAATGAGAATGTGAAAAATGGGGGAATACAATTAAAAAATACATGATAATGGTTATAGGGGTCAAAAAGTCTTTTCAAAAATTAAAAAAAACAAATTCTAATAATTAAATATTGTCCCGTAAATATAAAAATACTAAGACCGTTTAAGAAAGTTAAGAGAAATTGATTAAATGACCAAAGAAGGTACCAAAACCTATCTCTAGAGAGGGTACAATAGAATTTCCCTTAATGAATTTCAATTATGTAATATAATTGGCATATTAGTTGGAGTAATTATGTCCCTGTCCCCGGGCTGGTTATTATACCTGTACTCGAACAAACTTTAATTAATTAATAGTATTTTTTTTTCTTCCCCTCCTTAGCCACAAGCACCTTTCACCAATTTAATTTTATCAAACTCTTGAGAAAAGAGAAATTGACCTTCATTTCTTCGTGTACGTACAACAATATTGTAAGCTACAAATGTTAATCTTTCTAGCTATGAGAAAAAAGTATTAATAAATATATTTTGACTTGTTAAAAGCATGTTTTGATTTCTCTAACTTGTAGTTTACATAATAACCATTAGTGAATTAGTAAATAATCACAGGGAGTTTTTATTTTATTATTGAAAGAAATTCAATTTGTTATAGGTTGTAATTATGTGCATTGTGCAGCAACAAAAATTGAAGCCAGGAGTAGTTGAATCTTTGCATTTCTTTTCTTTTTGGTGGTCCTGAACTTGAGTCATGGATGTGGTTTGTAGTTGTTGCTGCTTGCTTTCTTGATGAACTTCTTCCCCACTGTTTCCTGAGGAGAAACTTCCTTCTTAACCTGAAATATTTGACATTTGAACAGAAAGAGACTATTAAGAAGTAGAAGCATATGTCTCCTCTAGTTCTTCGCCCAACCAATCTTAAGATCATTCAACATTGCCAATAGCAGCTGCAAGGTTATCTCTAAGTCCTATGAAGTCAAAGAAACCGGAAATTCAAGAGCCATCATGTCCCGAATGACGCCTAACACCTCCCATGGCTGCACGAACATGACGCAGGTAGCCAAAACAGCTCCCAACTGTGTTCAAGGCCACGAATCCATCACTAGGAGGAGTCTATTTCACGAAAATAAGCAACATCGTTAAATGACGTTGGGGTAATTAAAAATTTGTCAAAAATTCATTATAAATTTTGTAAAAGCTATAGACCAAATTGTAAATAAGTCACACAATAAAATATGTAACTGGTTACCGGAAAGTTGTTTTGAATCTGCACCGTTAAATATAAAAGTATTATATCCTACGGTCCTTTCTAATTTGTGTACATCTATACTTAAAACTTGTGTAGCTTAGAATGTCCATTATTTAAAGCTTATGTTAGAATTTTATATTTTAATAACATCATCTCTTCTTAGGATTTAGGATAAGAACACAGAAAATGGAAAGTTTTAATTAAAAAAATATTTATTATTCTTTTATGTTTTTGATATAATAAATACTTTCTTTTAAATATTTTTCACTTGTTATACTATTATCTTTAACTCTTAGTGTTGATATTATAAAAACTAATCAATCTTTTAAGATATAAAATTACTTATTAATTTTATTTAATATAACTATTTCAATTGATAATAAGGTTAACTAATATTTATTTTGGTAACAATAAGGAAAAGAAACAGTAAAAATAGAAAAAAAAAGAAAAAAAGCAGGGGGATTATCTCAATCTATCCCTAGGAAATAAATCTCCCCTAGCATAAGCTAAGACTAGGTCTACAAAATTCCCAGAGGAATCTAAAATTATAATAGAAGAATAACCATATTGAGCTCCTTTCTTGGCAATAGCATCAGCACAATGGTTCCCTTCTCTTGGAATATGATCTAAGTGCACCAACCAATCTTTAATTATCCAGTATGACCTTTATATCATGAATGAGACTTGCATACATATGATGTCTTGGGAATGTACCTTTACACAGAAAAATTGTAAGGGAACAATCTGACAAGCAATAAATCCATCCATAACCTTCAAGCCACGCCAATCTTAATCCTTCAAGAATGCCTTTCAACTCAACCTCAATGATACTTCCTGTTGTAATAGAGCCAACATAACCTTTTAGCCAATTTCCTTTGCTATCTCTAATAAGACCACCAAATCCATCCAGCTGAGAGTCTTTAAAGTATCTGCCATCAACATTAACTGCAACAACACCATGGGGGGAGCAATCCACTTAATTCACACTATGTCTGGTTTTGGTTGAACATGATCCTAACCAGTAAAATAAAATAAAGGAGTAAAATAAAATAAATACTTGTTTAGAAAGAAATATAATAAAGGAGGGCTTGTATTTTAGTAGAAAGAAATATTTAATTTAACATTTATTTTTCATTTTGTAATTATGTCAATTGATGAGATAAATGTGATAACAAAACTAAGCAAAATAATTTATTAAAATTATCATATTTTTATTTGAAGTTTATCTTTGAATTTTAAATTTTGATAATATTAACTCTTAGGGCTCAGGATAAGAGCACCGAAAATGGAAAGCTTTTATTAAAAAAAAATATTTATTATTTTTTTTGTTTTTAATATAATAAATACCTTCTTTTTAATAAATTTTTTTCATATGCGATACTATTGTCCTCAATCCTTAGGGTTGATATTATCAGAACCGATTAATCTTTTAAAGATATGAAATTACTTATTAAATATTTAACTAATTTTATCTAATATATCTCCTTCAATTGGTAATAGAGGAGTGCTACCAACACACTCTCTAACACACTCTTTCCAACACACTCCTTGTGATTGGTTAAAATTCACATGGGTCCCATCAAATTATGTGGGTTCCACTCCCAAGGTGGTGGGACCCATGTGATTTTCATCTAATCATAAGGAGTGTGTTGAAAAGAATATGCTAGAGAGTGTGTTGCTAACACTTTTCGTTGAGGATATGGTCAACTAACGGGAAAATTATTTATTTTATCTTTATATTTTTGTAGAAAAATATTTAATTTAACATTTCTTTTTCAATTTATAATGAGGTCAATTGATGAGATGAATGTGATAATTAAACTAATCAAAACAATTTATTAAAATTATTGTAAACTTATTTAAAGTTTATATTTGATTTTTCAGTTTTGATAACATCAGCTCTTAGGGATGAGGATAAGAGCATCGAAAATGGAAAATTTTCATTAAAAAAGAAAATATTTATTATTCTTTTATATTTATGATATAATAAATACTTTTTTTAATACTTTTCATTTTCGATACTCTTATCCTCAGCCCTTGGGGTTGATCTTATCAAAACTGGTTAATCTTTTAAGGATATGGAATTACTTATTAAAATTTCATAATTAATTTTATTTATTATAATTCTTTCGATTGATAATACAAGAAAAATAAAATAACAACTATTAAATAAAGAGAAATATAATAAATGAGGATTTGTGTTTTGGTAGAAAAATCTTTAATAATAATTAATTGGGTAAAGAGGATAAAATCACCCTAATCTTTTGTCATTTGGGGTGTAAATAAGCACCATGAACTTTTAACCCAATTAATCTTTAATCTCTTATCATTATTGCAATAGGTCTTTTCATTAATTTGAAGTTAAATAATTAACATAACTAATCTCAACATTTCAAGATTTTGTGTTTCAAATATTAAAAGCCTCATAAAAGAATAAAATTTACCTTTTTTACTCTTGAATTATGTCAAATTTTAAGGTTTTTTCTAAAAGCGAAATATGATGGTGTGTATTTTTAATTTAGGGTTTTTCTATTAATTTTTTTATTATTGAAACTTTATTTTATATGATTTTAATATTTTAAATACAAAATCTTGAAGGGTTGGGATTTGTTTCGTTAATTATTTAACGTCATGATAATGAAAGGACCTGTTGCAACAATGATAAAAGTTTAAGGATTAATTAGGACAAAATAAAAGTTCATGGTACCTATTTGCAAAAAAGATGAAAATTTAGGATGGTTATATATTCTTTTCTCTAAAGAAGTAAAATTGCTAGTATAAATAAAAGATTGGTGCTTTATTTTTTATTATATATCCTATTATTTTATAACTATACACACACATAAAGGAATCAAACATGGACAAGGTGCAATGAAATAATTGGATTCTCCTTTTGTGTTAATGTGAAAATATAAATTATGACCAATCGAAAAAAAATCAAGATGATTGTACCTTTTTCAAATCATAAACGAGGCAATTGCAGTCGTGTCTCTAAAGGTATCCACGACAAGTCGAACGTCTCACGTTGGCACACCAGGAAACTCTCCTTACTATGTTAGCAGTGATTACCGAGAGAGATGGATACTACACATGTATTAGGGTTATGCATCCTATGAAATATTTATAATGTGATTGCTAGGTTTATTTGTTACTCCTTTTCCCTTTCTTATGGGCTTGGCCCATTTTGTCTTTATTCTAGTCCAACAAGAATTACAAACACTCCCGGTGGATTATGCATGTGACCCAATATGTTATTTTAACATTTGATTATAATATTAAATATAAACCATTTATATTTAATATTATAAATAGTGAATGGTATCTAACATTGTATCATCAATTAATGCCCAAATATCAAGAAGTCGGTGATTTGACATATCTTATTTTGTAATAATATTTTATATGAATTGTCCCTTCGTCTAGATATCTAATTGTACACAAAGCATAATATAGTTCAATCTATGTATTTGAATACCCAAGTATAGACTTTCCAGAATTAAACATCTCATGTTTAACCATGCTTTTTATATTCTAACTTTATCAAGGCCCACATATATCAAGAACAAATCTCATATAGGTCACTCATGTTCCACCATATGATTTATTCTACATCCAAAAATCAAGTTTATAATTACCCTGTTACGAATGAAGTTTGATAGTATTAAAACATAGAATTCCTCAAGTAGGAATCTTAGTGATTTCAGGTCAAAAGACTTCATATAATATTACCATTTGAGAATCATTCATGACACTTATGTAACAATTCATGCAATGTTCTCATGGTGAGACAATCCAGTACATCAATACTCTTAATATGTACTCATGTGATGACTTGATATCTCATATCCATGATTAGTAAGATGTGATCATCAATAAATTCACATACTAGTCTTATTGCATCAAATTGTCCTGAAAAGATGCTTGACTAGGGACTATTTAAGAATAACTCTTTATAAGATGTCACGATCAAGTCGTCTACTTGATGTCCTATGAAGTCTAAACTTATTACTCTAAGGATTTTTATCATATTCTTTTGAACATGGTCGACCCAATATTTCTCTAGACCTAAGGCGGGTTCTAAGATGAGACCCTCTTAAATTAATACAAATAATTTTTAAAAATTGTTATAACTTAATTTATTATTTTATTTTTTATATAAAATAACTTATTAAATAATCACAATTAATATTTATGAAAAGAGAGGAAGATATGATAAAAGGATTTTTTTTAAAAAATTGATTTCTTTTAAAATATTAATATGATTTATCATATATTTTTTTAAACAAAATTAATAAAATATTATAAGTAACTAAAAAACTTTTCGAGGTTTGAAGTGCTGGCTTCACCCATTTTAGGATTCGACCAGCTTGCTTTTGAAGATATAATAAAATTGAAATGTCTATATAAGATAAATAATATGATATAAGTGGTAAATATTTAAAACATATAGGTCTTTACCAAAGAGTTATGGTTCAGTTGATAACGCAGATTGAGATTGTGGGAAGAACTCCTAGGTTTAATCCCCACTAAACACATTCTTTGGGAGGGGTGAGGAGCCTTAACTGTGACTAAGCCCCGAATAGGATTGCCCCTAGTAATAGGGGATACCTATGGTTTACACAAAAAGAAAAATATAGGTCTTTAGTCCACATATAACACACACAACAAATAATATTCTCATATTTCCTATAACTTAAACAAGGATTTACTGAATATACACTAGCAGTATAAAAAAATTTACATTATCACCCAGGAATGTTGACACCATTTTTTGATATGTGGTATCATATTCATTAAATGAAGCGGCTACAAATCACTAGATTATATATTATATATTTTGGTTTAACCATGGGTATTCTCCACGGGAGGCAATCCTGTTCGAGCCGGGAACATCCACATCATGGTGGAGCTAGCTCTCCCAACGAGGATTTTTTCCATCCACAAGACTCGAACCCGAGACCTTGCTTAAGATTATATACTATATATGTATACTAATTAAATTCTTTTTCTATAGGCAATCGTAGGAAAACATAATTTGTGCGGGTACTGCAATTTAAAATCATGCGTGATATTTTACACCTTTCATTTATCGGTTAATGACAATTAAATTATTAATTTACACCATAGGTTTATTGGTTAACAAACTAGGACTTAAAAATTATCGATTCCTAATTTGAAAACCAATTAGTACACATTGTTTGTCAATAATTTACTCTGTAACCTGTTAATTTATAATACCAAGTGTAGCAATAACAAAATTAACTGAAAAAATCTAATCTCAAGTGAGACAAAAAAAATGTATATAGTTGGTATTTGATTAATGATTTAACAAACATTTTCACCTCTAAAACTTGAATATGCATTTCAAAGGGAGCTCTATTAAGGAACTTTTTTTTTTTTTATTTGTGGTTAGAGTCTCCACCTTAGTGCTTGTGGCAGAACCTGTTAGTGCTTCTGATATTGACACAGAGAAAATGAAGAAAAAAGGTAGTTTCATTCTAAGCAGCATGCTTGTGTTCCAAGTCCCTGGATGAGCAGCAAACAACAGTAGGGAGCACTTCTACTTTTTTTTTTTTTTTACTTCATGCTGTTACTTCTTGTTCGCTTTTTTAGCGTGTAGAATGATCTTTGTGTGTTCAAGCAATATTTTCATTTTCATGATAATAATATAATAGTAGTTTCTTTTTTGAGTCACTCATCACAGTGGGTTTCACATGCTCTCAAAGTCCAATTCCACACACTGCCATTTCTGGCTTTCGTTAAATCCTTGACGCTATGTGCTGTACTGAATTTAAAGACGTGTCCCATTAATTATAGCAAGAGATGAATAGATGATATCTTAATTACATTTTGTTTTTGTTTTTCCCAAACAGCATCTTCAAACTTAATAATTACCATGATCTTCTATGCCACGTAGATTGCCTCCCAATAGAAGTGCACTCTAGATTTTTTTTCTTCATAACGTCGGTCATCCTCCATAGGTGGCAATTCCGTTTGAGTCGGGTAAAACCTAAAAGTTAACACAACTGCATACAAATAGTTTGGACTCGAGACTACTGGTTAAGCTGTATGTTAGAAATATATAATATAAAATCATTAATATGTTCTCTACCGAATAGCTTAAGCTTATGAGATAATTAATTCATGATATAGTATAAGAGCCTCTATGACCAAACTGTCAAAAGTTCGATCATTGCCGCCCCCATTATTCCAATTAAAAGAATTAGCATTGTCCACACTTCTAGTCCAAAGGCTAATTAATAGTTAATTATAAGAAATTGAATCCTCTCCATTTACTGGAAAATTCCAGTAAGAGAGAGATACACACATCTCCTATCTCCTAGGTGGGGCCCACCTAGGAGACGTGTGTATCTCTCTCCTACTAAGAAAAATTCAACTCTAATTATAATAAGATACATACATATCTCAACCATTATTATTTCGCACTTTATTCTCTAAATTGCACCCCTCATTTTGGAGTAGCTTAATCCTCATATGTATTCTTTTTCTCCCCTAATATATTTGGTAAACCAAGCATTTTTTGACAACGACAGATTACTAAAAATGTTAGAGAACAGAGAATTGTGATTAGAGAATAAATATAGGAAGGTGATCCGCGGAATTTTGTACACACCTACCACTTTTTGGACTAATTGAGTGAGTTTAGTTATGCCTAATTATGTAACATAAAAAAAACCAATACAGAAAAAGATGGTTGGTACCCAATGAACTGCTTGATTTCCTTATCCTTAAAGGCTTTCATCAGTTCCATGCTTTTCAGCCAAGTTATTAGAGAATTACAGGAACAGGAGGGATTATATATATATGTGTGTGTATGTTAGGCAGCAACAGCACCATACAATTCTACCCACATGTATGAAGGTGCCTCAATATTAAGAGTTAAAAAGTTATGGGCATTGGATACCCTAATGAAATTAATGGGAATAAGAAAATCTTGGCAAGGTTTTTCAGCAAGGGAATACTTTGTTTCACTTGAAATATGAAAAGGGTTATGAACCAGAAAAAATTGAAATCAAATTCCAATTTGAATATCTAGTGAGATTCTGGGTCACTATCAGACACATACTTGATGTATCAATTCATACCTGAAATTAGAGAGAGAGAGAGAAAGGGCTTTATTCCAATATGGAGATTTTTAGTATAAAAATGAATGAACTGGCTAAAAGATGTAATAAAATGTAAATTATCATGGTTAAAGTTAAAGATAACATACATAACGTAGAAGAGGAAGTGAGGAAGTTATGATTAATTCCGGTCATTAGGGGGTATAAGATGACAACAAAGGCGTCACATTTGATTGGTAGACAAATCAATTTAACACTACGGCACGCCCCAAATAAAGAAACACTATCAAAGCTTAAACATCAAGTTCACTAAACACTTTCTATGCTGGCATGCAATGATCTTGTCTGATGATTTCTTTTTTCTTTTTTCTTACTGTAAATCTTCTCCATCAAGGATGACTTTGAGTATCCTTAAAAATGAAGGTAAAAAATTTGGGGATTTTTTTTTAAATATTAAATTATATGACAATCTCATTTTTATTTTTTTTTCTCTATTAGTTTTAGGAGATCCCAGACTGATTTTAGATATACCATTCTCAAATGCAAAATACAACTCAAAGAGCATTATCCCATTGCAGGTTAAAATTGAGTAGCCATAGTGGTATTTGGTTGGTAGCAACAATTTAGCTATAGTAGTTTAAAAGGACTCATCCTAGTATACAAAATGACAACTTAGAAACTGTAAGTGAGATTCTAGTACATATAAGTCAGTGGCTTATAGCTGGCTCTTGAATAATAATACAATTTGGTTTCTTTTGACAATTAGCTACTTTTGAATTGGGTCAATCAAGCATAAAGGCATTGATTTGAGAAATCTTGAGAGTCCTAAATTGAAATTGATTGATTGGCATCCATGCTTTTTTCTTGTTTTGAAAAAGAAAAAAAATGTGCATGATGTGTTATTATTCAACAAAAGACTGTCGATTGAAAAGTAAATGGCAAGAGTCGGTGGATATGCATAAAGGAAATGTGAAATAGAAGCACAAAGAGATTGGAGAGAGAAGGAGAAGTCATGGCAACCACTCATCTCCATGTTCAAGTTGACAAAAATCAACGACTAAAACGCAAAGCCCTTCATTCCAATTTTAAAATCGCCACAAATGAATGATGGTGTTTGTTGAATAAATAATATCTATAATCACCTACACTTAGAATAACTTGAAAATTTATAGATTGCACCCAAAAAAGTGCTAACTGTCCCACACTACAAAATTAGAAGAAATATATACAAATTTTACCTGCAAGAAAAGAAGTCATAATTGGATACCTCACTAACTGTTCTACAAATATTCATAACATAAATTGTAAGAAAGAGAGGCCAAACTACCTATTCCTAGGAATAATCATGAATTAGAAGGGAGATAAACATCTCAGCCAACATTTTTACCAAATTGGGGGTATATTTTTCTGCCAGGTTTATGAGACTGCAAAAATTGGATCCTTTATGAAAATTGACAAAGAAGCTAAGACATAGCTTCTATAATACCATATAATTTATAGTAAAGATGAAGTATTATTCAGAAATTCAAATATTATGGCCTCTCTTTTACTAACCATCAACACATGCAGAAAAAGAGATAGAGAAGAGCTATTAAGTGCAACAAATTCTCCATTTAAGCAAAAGTGCACCTGTCCAAAATGAAATTTGTTTGTTCAACAAAAAGAAGACATATTTGCACCATGCACACACACTGGTGTCACCTTCTACTAGCAGCACCGCTTGAAATTTGGGAACACAAAATCCATTTATATTTGGCTACATGAGCTCACAACAACTTATATTTATAGTGAGGTCATGGAAGCACAAGTGGTCATAAGAGCTGAGCACCTTCTGGTGTCATTTATTCATTAATATATTAGGAGCTCAACATCCACTTGCATTCAAGCCAAAAAGATGAGCTCACAAAAACTACCATGCTGTGGTCATAAGAGCTGTATACAGATTTTGGCACCATGCCAGTATTTTCTGGAGCCTCAATGTTCGTATAAAAAAACTCCTTGGTTTGAAAATTTTCACCTTCCCCAGATAATACTCCATTATATTCAACATGTCATCTAATCTAACTATTTAATATTATTAATATATAGTTTAGGCAGCCATGGTTTCAACATCAACAGGGGTAGCACATGACAGATCAATCTTTCACTATTTTGTGTTTCATTCAATTAGTAGAGAGAGTAGTTAAAAGTTGAAACAAATAAAGGTGATGCTTAAAAACTCATGAGAGTTAAAAGTGCAGAGGTATACAACAAAAATCATTTTGTCATACTTCTAAGCAAGAAAGAAGAAAAAACAGTGCTCTATCATCAATTATTATTGACTCTTAATTGCAAAACTAGCTTGTAGCTTAATTGGCATCAGTGATGTTGATGTCAAATGTTTGATCCTCTGTTAGGTCACCTCACCCCTCCCATATTAAATTGCTTGCACCTCTTATGTAACTAAAAAAATTATTGACCACACTGGCATGAGGAATTCAATTGATGCTGAAAGGAGGTCTTAGAAGTTAAAGCAACAGTTTTTAGTTATATTAAAAACTATTTATGTGACCCCTCCAGCAAAATTATTTCGAGCAAAGTTCAATGCAAATTTTTCCGAGTGTAGACACCTGCTAAAGAAAGGAAAAGTGAATGACCCTTTATAATGCATCAGAATTGTGGGTGCTGATAATGATAGTGAACTACTTTAGCTTCTTTAGAAGTATATGAACCATAGTAAGATGGTGAAAAACAATTATTTTTGTAAAACTGAAGGATCCTCCCATGTTATGCATTTTGAAGGAAGGGTGTCAAGTTGTATGTTGAGATATTAAGTTAATAATTAGTCACCCAATAGTAACAAGAAAGTAGTTAACCAGTTCAATGATGTAATTTGCTAGTACCGTTCCACACACAGATTAAAATTTATCAGATGATAAAATTACTAATACCAGATCCAATAAAAACTTTGACAAATATGATTATGAAACTATATCATCATTTTCACAAACAAGCTGATCAGCACTCCACCCTGACCTAAAGAAGAACAAATAATAATCACACACCTCTGAATTAAACAATAGTTTTAAGGCCAGACCAAAGCAGCCAACCTATCTGGCCCTGCAATTCCACCTGCAAGTTACCAGCATCATAAACAACACAATAATTAAAACCCCAAAAAAAAAAAAAATTTAAATAGATCAAAAGAAATAAAACAATAGCAAAACTTGTTGAATTGAATCACCTGTATCTGGAGACCTTGAGTACTGTGGAGAAGGAACAATAGTGGGGGTAAACCAAATCCAGTTTCTATTGAATTTCTCTGAGACATCTATTTTTCCTCAAAGTCTCCCAATTATACAATACCAAAGCCATTGTAGAAAACCTCAGTATGTGGAGAATTGCTACTTTTTTCATCCAAAAACCATAGAAATCTTACTGTCCTGAACCTTGAGAATCATCCTTAGTAGGAGGCTGCTGATGCTGCTGCTGGTGTACTCTACCTTGACCCATCTGCTGATAAATCTGGCTCAAGGCTTGTGGATTCAAGGACCCCAATATGTCCATCTTGAGACAACCCCAGCTCCAAACCAGGAATCTGCTGGTTACCCCCAGCACCACCCAAAATTGAAGTGAAACTCATAGGACCCATGTTGGTGGCAGGCAAGTCAAACCCAGGGAACCCAATCTTTTGCAGGTAATTTGAACCATCAGTGGCCCAAACTAGCTGTAGATGGACCAGGATGATGACTGAAATCCAAATCCAGTGGCATGGGGCCATAAACCAGTGGCCACATGGGGTCTCCCTAAATTTCCTCCAACCATTGCCCAGCTGGTCCTACTCCCTGACCCAATATTGGACCCTCCCAATTCATCAATTTTTTGGTGCAACCCAGCAGATAAAGAGGTCCCCTGTGTGTGAAACAGAGTTACCAGCAGCAGCCAAGCAGATGCTGGAATTGTCCCAGTCCCAGTAGCTGCTATTATAGATGGCTCAGCTGCTGACGAAGCCACTGGATGGTTTCCCCATCAGATTTGTGACCCAATTCTCTGGTCAACTGAAAGATTCTAGCTGCACATAGAGCTGGCATCCTTATCCTCCTTCCCCTACCTTCAACCTTTGTGTGCCTATCCTTGTTGGAACTCCTCTTTGGTGCTAACTGCTTCTTGCTCTCATCTTCTCAGCGATCACAATCTGGAAATCCTTAACCTCTGCTGGCTTGTTCTCTCCCATGTTGTTGTTGTTGTTCCCTTCTTGTTGTTGTGGCTGCGGGAGGCTCAGGAAGTTGGGTACATCCTGTGCCTGCGGTGGCTGCTTTGAGCCCTTGGATACATGAACAGGGCAAAAAGGAAAAGATTAAACAAAAAAAATAGAAAAAAAAATAAAAATATAGGAATGATGGGTCCTCTTTGATTGAAGAAGGTTGACCTGAAAAGTCCTAAACTTTCAGAGTTTTCACTGTTTCTGGCAAGGATTGAGGACAAATCCATAAAATATTAAAATCCCAATGTGCCCCATGTCAAATTTTCACTCAATCGTTTGTCTTCTCTCTCCTCTTCTCTCTCTTGTCCTTTCTTACCTCTTTCTCGGTGTTAGTGGGTCTTGACCACCCAGATATGAATTTTGAAAGCAACTTTAACCTGCCAGTTTCAACTTTCACCCCTCTTGGCTACTGCAGCCCCTCTATGTCAGTTTCTATTCCACACACCAAACATAAGCGTGTAGTGTTTTACCGTTTTAAAAAATGTAATTTATAGAATTAATTTTAAATTATTTTTATTAATGTATTTCATAAAATATATATTATTCATTTTAATCACTCATTTTAAAATTAATTTATTTAACTGTAAACTAACGTACAATAACCCTAGATTCCATGGATTAATTTTTCTTTTCTTTGGTGCATCCCATAATTGCAACATTACAATATAGCTCTTCAATTCAAACCTTGCATTGCATGCCATCTCTTACAAGGAAATTAAGGCCACGTGTCAGCACCTCTTGGCCCCAATTCTTCAAAGAATGTGTTATAGGACAGAATAAAAAAAAACAACCAACAAAATTTAATAATGGGATCAGTGACCATAAGTAATGGACTCATTAAAGAGAGGTATGTCTCAGTTTAGGCACAAAGAGGAGGCATGACTTGTTGTTTTTCTGTTCAGTGACATATTATCCTATCCAATGGGTGGGTCCTTGGTTCTTTAAATACTACAGTTGCTGGCAGTTCAGTTCATGTCCCATGTACTAGATAATATCACTTCCCATTCACTTCTGTTATGTTCTGTATATTTTGTATTGGATAGTTCCTAGTTAGACTGCTGTTTTGGGGTGACCTCAGTTTCAGACCAACACAAGGGGAAAGTCTTTACTTGAAAAAAAAATATTGGTGTGAACTTTCCTTGTTGAAAGTAACAATAACTCATTTTTTGGTATTTTTTTTTGGTGGACAACTCATTTTTAGATTCAACCGCGTTATACCACTATTTTGACTGCCAATGCCAAATTGCCAGTTTTATAACCTTTGTATTGGTGCTTTCCCTAAGGCTATATTTGTTTTATTTGGCAAATTATTTTGTAAAAAATAATCAAAGATTCGAAAAGAATGGTAAAATATTCTTTTTATTAAACTTTAGGTGTTTTAGGTTCCTATAACTCAATTCTAAAATTTGTTTAAAATTAATATTTTAAAACTTTTTCACATTTGACATTCTATCATATTTTTTTTATTATTTTAAGTAATTCAATTATTATTTATCTCGGATCCAATGATTCTAAAACCTAAAATCCCATACTTATGTATTTTATTATTTACTTTCATTATTTTAAAATAATAAAACTTTGTAACGATCCACTTTTTGAGTTGTTGAGGTAGCAATCCAAAGCTTTCTCTAAGGGACCGTACTCTGTAACGGGTAAATAAAAAAAACAACGCATCTAATGTGTGATCACCCCGATCGTTGAGCCCGCTGAAAACGCCCTCATTATATATTATCTATTTCTTATCATATTTCCTGGTTTGAAATCAAGATATTAACTTTAACACTATGTTTGGTGGGAGGAAGGAAATATGGAAAATAGAAATAGTGATGAGATGGAGATTATTTTTAGGTTGTTTGATATGAGAGAAATAGATAACAAATAGAAGAAAAATAGGAAATTCAGCTGTTTGGTTTTTTAAAGTTTTTTTGTTTACATGAAATGCAATGAGGTGTGAATCTATGACCTCATGCTAAACAAACCAAACCCCGACCACTAGACTGACCCTAATTTGGTTTTATAGAATTGATAGGAAAGAAATAATATTTTTATTTCTACCATCATACATCTGCGGTCACTTTTTTTCCGTTCAATAATGTTTATATTCCTCTAACAATAACCGGATAATTAGTATCTGCAACGTACATCAAGAAGCACATAATTTCTTCGCCATTTCTTGCCTAAAGCGTGAAGAGACACTCATTGCATAGGGCCCATTGTTTCTACTCCTCAAACAATAACCCATTAATTAATATATGCAACATACATTAAGAAACACATAATTTCTAGTCATTTCTTGCCTAAAGCGTGATGTGATACTCACTGCATTGGGCCCTTTGTTTCAGCTCCCCTGACAATAACCGAATAATTAGTATTAGCAACGTACATCAAGAAGCACATATTTCTTCGCCATTTCTTACCTAAAGCATGAAAAAAATACCCATGCATAGGGCCTGTGTTTCTACTCCTCTGACAATAACCCATTAATTAGTATCTGCAACATACATTAAGAAGCACATAATTTTAAGTAACTCAATTACTTTTTATCTATGATCCAATGATTCTAAAAACCCACAATCCCACACTTATTTATTTTATTATTTACTTTCATTATTTAAAAATAATAAAACTTTGTAACAATCCACTTTTTGAGTGTTGAGGTAGCAATCCTAAGCTTTTTCTAAGGGTCACACCGTACTCTGTAACCGGTAAATAAAAAAATAAAAGCATCTAATGTGTGAGCACCTTGATCGTTGAGCCCGCTGAAAACTCCCCTAGTATATTATTATCTCTTTTTTATCATATTTCTTGCTTTGAAATCAAGATATTAACTTAACACTATGTTTGGTGGGAGGAAAAAAATATGGAAAATAGAAATAGTGATGAGATAGAGATTATTTGTAGGTTGTTTGATGTAAGAGAAATAGATAACAAATAGAAGAAAAATAGGAAATTCAGTTGTTTAGTTTTAGATTTTTTTTGTTTACATGAAATGCAATGAGGTGTGAACCTATGACCTCATGTTAAACAACCCAAAACCCCAACACTAGACCGACCCTAATTTGGTTTTATAGAATTAATAGGAAAGAAATAATATTTTTATTTCTACCATCATACATCTGTGGTCACTTTTTTCAGTTTCAATATTGTTTATATTCCTCTAACAATAACCAAATAATTAGTATCTGCAACGTACATCAAGAAGCACATAATTTCTCCGCCATTTCTTGCCTAAAGGGTGAAGAGAAACTCATTACATAGGGCTCATTGTTTCTACTCCTCTGACAATAACCCATTAATTAGTATATGCAATATACATTAAGAAACACATAATTTCTTAGTCATTTCTCGCCTAAAGCGTGTTGAGATACTCATTGCATAGGGCCCTTTGTTTCTACTCCTCTGACAATAACAGAATAATTAGTATCTGCAACATACATCAAGAAACACATAATTTCTTCGCCATTTCATGCCTAAAGTGTGAAGAAATACTTATGCATAGGGCCCGTTGTTTCTACTCCTCTGACAATAACCTATTAATTAGTATCTGCAACGTACATCAACAGGCACATATTTAAGTAATTCAATTATTATTTTATGTAACTCAATTAATTTTTATCTCTAATCCAATGATTCTAAAAACCCACAATCCCACACTTATGTAATTATTTACTTTCATATTTTAAAAAATAAAACTTTGTAACAATCCACTTTTTGAGTTGTTAAGGTAGGAATCCGAAGCTTTCTTTAAGCGTCACACCGTACTCTTTAACAGGGAAATAAAAAAGTAATGCATCTAATGTGTGAGCACGCTAAAAACCCCCTTATTATATTATTGTCTATTTTTTTATCATATTTCCTGGTTTGAAATCAAGATATTAACTTTAACACTATGTTCGATGGGAGGAAGGAAATAAAAGAGAAATAGTGATGAGAAGGAGATTAATTTTGGGGCTCATTGTTTCTACTCCTCTAACAATAACCCATTAATTAGTATCTGCAAAGTACATCAATAAGCACATATTTCTTCATCATTTCTTGCCTATAGCGTGAAGAGATACTCTTGGCATAGGGCCTATTGAATCTACTCCTCTGATAATAAACCGTTAATTACTATCTGCAACATATATCAAGAAAAACATACTTTCTTCACCATTTTCATGCCTAAAATGTGAAGAGATACTCATTGCATAGGGCTTATTGTTTCTACTCCTCTGACAATAACCCAATAATTGGTTTATGAAACAGACATTAATAGACACATAATTTCTTCGTCATTTCTTGCCTAAAGCGTGATGAGATACTCATTGCATAGGGCCTTTTGATTCTACTCCTCTGATAATAACCGAATAATTAGTATCTGCAACGTACATCAAGAAGCACATAATTTCTTCGCCATTTCTTGCCTAAAGTGTGAAGAGACACTCTTGCATAGGGCCCATTGTTTCTACTCCTCAAACAATAACCCATTAATTAGTATCTGCAACATACATTAAGAAACACATAATTTCTTAGCCATTTCTTGCCTAAAGCGTGATGAGATACTCACTGCATTGGGCCCTTTGTTTCAACTCATCTGACAATAACCGAATAATTAGTATCAACAACGTACATCAAGAAGCACATAATTTCTTCGCCATTTCTTACCTAAAGTGTGAAAAAATACTCATGCATAGGGCCCGTTGTTTCTACTCCTCTGACAATAACCCATTAATTAGTATCTGCAACGTACATCAAGAAGCACATAATTTTAAGTAACTCAATTACTTTTTATCTATGATCGAATGATTCTAAAAACCCACAATCCCACACTTATTTTATTTTTATATACTTTAATTATTTTAAAAAATATAAAACTTTGTAACAATCCACTTTTGAGTTGTTGAGGTAGCAATCCTAAGCTTTTCTAAGGGTCACACCGTACTCTGTAACTGGTAAATAAAAAAATAACGCATCTAATGTTTGAGCAGCTTGATCGTTGAGCCAACGCCCCTAGTATATTATTATCTATTTTTATCATATTTCTTGCTTTGAAATCAAGATATTAACTTTAACACCATGTTTGGTGGGAGGAAGGAAATATGGAAAAATAGAAATAGTGATGAGATAGAGATTTATAGGTTGTTTGATGTGAGAGAAAGAGATAACAAATAGAAGAAAATTAGGAAATTCAGTTGTTTGGTTTTAGAGTTTTCTTGTTTACATGAAATGCAATGAGGTGTGAACCTATGATCTCATACTAAACACCCAAACCCCCAACACTAGACCAACCCTAATTTGGGTTTATAGAATTAATAGGAAAGAAATAATATTTTTTATTTCTACCATCATACATCAACGGTCACTTTTTTCCGTTTCAATATTGTTTATATTCCTCTAACAATAACTAATTAATTAGTATCTGCAACGTACATCAAGAAGCACATAATTTCTTCGCCATTTCTTGCCTAAAGGGTGAAGAGACACTCATTGCATAGGGCTCATTGTTTCTACCTCTGACAATAACCCATTAATTAGTATCTGCGACATACATTAAGAAACACATAATTTCTTAGTCATTTCTTGCCTAAAGCGTGTTGAGATACTCATTGCATAGGGCCCTTTGTTTCTGCTCTGACAATAACAAAATAATTAGTATCTGCAACTTACATCAAGAAACACATAAATTTCTTCGGCATTTCATACCTAAAGCGTGAAAAAATACTTATGCATAGGGCCCGTTGTTTCTACTCCTCTGACAATAACCCATTAATTAGTATCTGCAACGTACATCAACAGGCACATAATTTTAACTAATTCAATTATATTTTATGTAACTCAATTAATTTTATCTCTAATCCAATGATTCTAAAAACTCACAATCCCACACTATGTATTTTATTATTTACTTTCATTATTTTAAAATAATAAAAACTTTGTAACAATCCATTTTGAGTTGTTAAGGTAGCAATCCAAAGCTTTCTTTAAGCGTCACACCGTACTCTTTAACAGGGAATAAAAAAATATTGCATCTAATGTGTGAGCACCTCGATCGTTGAGCCCGCTGAAAACGCCCTTATTATATTATTGTCTATTTTTTATCATATTTCCTGCTTTGAAATCAAGATATTAAATTAACACTATGTTTGATGGGAGGAAGGATATAAAAGAGAAATAGTGATGAGAAGGAGATTAATTTTAGGGCTCATTGTTCCTACTCCACTAACAATAACCCATTAATTTATCTGCAAAAGTACATCAAGAGCACATAATTTCTTCATCATTTCTTGCCTATAAAGTGAAGAGATACTTTTGGCATAGGGCCTATTGATTCTACTCCTCTGGTAATAAACCATAATTACTATCTGCAACATATATGAGAAAAACATACTTTCTTCACCATTTCATGCCTAAAGCGTGAAGAGATACTCCATTGCATAGGGCTTATTTTTTCTACTCTTTGAAATAACCGTATAATTGGTTTCAGAAACATACATTAATAAACACATAATTTTCTTCGTCATTTCTTGCCTAAGCGTGATGAGATACTTATTGCATAGGGCCTTTTGATTCTACTCGTCTGACAATAACCGAAAATTAGTATATGCAACGTACATCAAGAAGCACAAATTTTCGCCATTTCTTGCCTAAAGCGTTGAAGAGACACTCATTGCATAGGGCCCATTTGTTTCTACTCCTCAAAAAGAACCTATTAATAGTATATGCAACATACATCAAGAAGCACATAATTCTTCGCCATTCTTGCCTAATGGGGGAAGAGACACTTATTGCATAAGGCTCATTGTTTTTACTCCTCTAACAATAACCCGTTAATTAGTTTTCTGCAACATACATTAAGAAACACATAATTCTTAGTCATTTCTTGCCTAAAGTGTGTTGAGATACTTATTACATAGGGCCCTTTGTTTCTGCTCCTCTGACAATAACAGAATAATTAGTATCTGCATCATAAATCAAGAAACACATAATTTCTTCGCCATTTCATGCCTAAAGCGTGAAAAAATACTTATGCATAGGGCCCGTTGTTTCTACTCCTCTGATAATAACCCATTAATTAGTATCTGCAACGTACATCAATAGGCACATAATTTTGACTAATTCAATTATTATTTTATGTAACTCAATTAATTTTTATCTCTAATCCAATGATTCTTAAAACCCACAATCCCACACTTATGTATTTTATTATTTACTTTCATTATTTTAAAAATAAAACTTTGTAACAATCCACTTTTTGAGTTGTTGAGGTAGCAATCCAAAGCTTTCTCTAAGCGTCGCACCGTACTCTTTAACAGGGAAATAAAAAGTAATGCATCTAATGTTGAGCACCTTGATCGTTGAGCTCGCTGAAAACGCCCTTATTATATTATTGTCTATTTTTTATCATATTTCCTGCTTTGAAATCAAGATATTAACTTTAACACTATGTTTGATGGGAGGAAGGATATAAAAGAGAAATAGTGATGAGAAGGAGATTAATTTTAGGGCTCATTGTTCCTACTCCTCTAACAATAACCCATTAATTAGTATCTGCAAAGTACATCAAGAAGCACATAATTTCTTCATCATTTCTTGCCTATAAAGTGAAGAGATACTTTTGGCATAGGGCCTATTGATTCTACTCCTCTGATAATAAACCATTAATTACTATCTGCAACATATATGAAGAAAAACATACTTTCTTCACCATTTCATGCCTAAAGCGTGAAGAGATACTCATTGCATAGGGCTCATTGTTTCTACTCCTTTGACAATAACCGTATAATTGGTTTCAGAATCATAAATTAATAAACACATAATTTCTTCGTCATTTCTTGCCTAAAGCGTGATGAGATACTCATTGCATAGGGCCTTTTGATTCTACTCGTCTGACAATAACCTAATAATTAGTATATGCAACGTACATCAAGAAGCACAAAATTTCTTCGCCATTTCTTGCCTAAAGCGTGAAGAGACACTCATTGCATAGGGCCATTATTTCTACTCCTCAAACAATAACCTATTAATTAGTATATGCAACATACATCAAGAAGCACATAATTTCTTCGCCATTTCTTGCCTAATGGGGGAAGAGACACTTATTGCATAAGGCTCATTGTTTCTACTCCTCTGACAATAACCCATTAATTAGTTTCTGCAACATACATTAAGAAACACATAATTTCTTAGTCATTTCTTGCCTAAAGTGTGTTGAGATACTTATTGCATAGGGCCCTTTGTTTCTGCTCCTCTGACAATAATAGAATAATTAGTATCTGCATCATAAATCAAGAAACACATAATTTCTTCGCCATTTCATGCCTAAAGCGTGAAAAAAACTCTGCATAGGGCCCGTTTTTCTACTCCTCTGATAATAACCCATTAATTAGTATCTGCAACGTACATCAACAGGCACATAATTTTGACTAATTCAATTATTATTTATGTAATTCAATTAATTTTTATCTCTAATCCAATGATTCTTAAAACCCACAATCCCACACTTATGTTTTTATTATTTACTTTCATTATTTTAAAAATAATAAAACTTTGTAACAATCCACTTTTTGAGTTGTTGAGGTAGCAATCCAAAGCTTTCTCTAAGCGTCGCATCGTACTCTTTAACAGGGAAATAAAAAGTAATGCATCTAATGTGTGAGCACCTTGATCGTTGAGCTCGCTGAAAACGCCCTTATTATATTTTGTCTATTTTTTTATCATATTTCCTGCTTTGAAATCAAGATATTAACTTAAACACTATGTTTGATTGGAGGAAGGAAATAAAAGAGAAATAATGATGAGAAGGAGATTAATTTTAGGGCTCATTGTTTCTACTCTCTCTCTAACAATAACCCATTAATTAGTATATGCAAAGTACATCAAGAAGCACATAATTTCTTCATCAGTTCTTGCCTATAGCGTGAAGAGATACTCTTGGCATAGGGCCTATTGATTCTACTCCTCATAATAAACCATTAATTACTATCTGCAACATATATCAAGAAAAACATACTTTCTTCCCCATTTCATGCCTAAGCGTGAAGAGGTACTCATTGCATAGGGCTCATTGTTTCTACTTCCTCTGACAATAACCCAATAATTGGTTTCTGAAACATACATTAATAAACATAATTTCTTCGTCATTTCTTGCCTAAAGTGTGATGAGATACTCATTGCATAGGGCTTTTTGATTCTACTCCTCTGAAAATAACCGAATAATTAGTATCTGCAACGTACATCAAGAAGCACATAATTTCTTCGCCATTTCTTGCCTAAAGCGTGAAGAGACACTCATTGCATAGGGCCTATTGTTTCTACTCCTAAAACAATAACCCATTAATTAGTATCTGCAACATACATTAAGAAACACATAATTTCTTAGTCATTTCTTGCCTAAAGCGTGATGAGATACTCACTACATTGGGCCCTTTGTTTCAACTCATCCGACAATAACCAAATAATTAGTATCAACAACGTACATCAAGAAGCAAATAATTTCTTCGCCATTTCTTACCTAAAGTGTGAAAAAATACTCATGCATAGGGCCTGTTGTTTCTACTCCTCTGACAATAACCCATTAATTAGTATCTGCAACGTACATCTAGAAGCATATAATTTTAAGTAACTCAATTACTTTTTATCTATGATCCAATGATTCTAAAACCCACAATCCCACACTTATTTTATTTTATTATTACTTTCATTATCTTAAAAATAATAAAACTTTGTAACAATCCTCTTTTTGAGTTGTTGAGGTAGCAATCCTAAGCTTTTTCTAGGGTCACACCGTACTCTGTAACTGTAAATAAAAAAATAACGCATCTAATGTGTGAGCACCTTGATCGTTGAGCCCGCTGAAAACGCCCCTTGTATATTATACTATTCTTATCTTATATTTCTTGCTTTGAAATCAAGATATTAACTTTAACACTATGTTTGGTGGGAGGAAGGAAATATGGAAAATAGAAATATGATGTGATATAGATTATTTGTAGGTTGTTTGATGTGAGAGAAATGGATAGAAATAGAAGAAAAATAGGAAATTCAGTTGTTTGGTTTTAGAGTTTTTTTGTTTACATGAAATGCAATGAGGTGTGAACCTAAGACCTAATGCTTGTTAGTTCCATAGGCAACACTAGAAAGGGGGGTTGAATAGTGTTTTATACATTTTGGATATCTTGAAAATAAACTACAAGCCTATTAAGACAAAATAAAATGAGAAACTTAAAATCAGAGTTAACATGAAAATTGCGGAAGATAAAAGGACAAATTTTGACAAGTTAGAGACTAAGGAAGGTTGAACAAAACGCTGACTAACTTGGACTCTTAATTAATTAATCTTGGTCATTCAGATTCATCTCAAGATACCCTCTTAAAGATACCACAAAGAATCTTTCAGAACTATTTCTGAGCTACCTCAGATGATTGATCATCGTCTGAAGTATACTTCTAACTTTTGAACTGAGACTGTTTCAAATCCCATTCAAAGTTATTTCAGAAGTTCTTCAAAGTACATTCTCAAAGATACTTCAAATGATATGAAATTAGCTGAATGATTTATTATCTTAGAAAACTTATTTATTGAAATTGTTGTGTTAAGTTTATTATGAAAAGTACCGTTCAATCCCCATCAGAAATATAAAGTTGTAAATTAAGGAGTTTAAGGGATAGAAAATTTAGCCACAACTTTATCCTGGTTCACCCAACAACCCAGTGAGCTACATCCAGTCCCAGGGCAAACCACCACTGGATTTTTCACTATCTGAAACCACAGATACAAATATTCTTTTCTATCAAGCCTCTTCAGGCTCTACACAAGTATTCTTTTATTTTCAACTGCCTCTCCAGGCAACTCAGTGCAGTATTCTTTTACAGACAAGCCTCTCCAGGCTCAACAAGTATTCTTTCTTACAAGCATCTCCAGGCTCACTCAACACAGAGTACACAAGGCCTCTCCAGGCTCAAACTGAGTACACCAAGCCTCTCCAGGCTATCACAGAGTATTCTTTCTTCCACCAAGCCTCTCCAGGCTCTCACAAAGTATTCTTTATTCCTCCAAGCCTCTCCAGGCTCTCAGACACATAAAGTGTTTACAACTCAATCTAAGTTTAATGTTCGTTAGAACCATAAACTCAAATGATTTCTTGTACATAGTGATTACTGAGTCTAACTCAGGATACAAACATTACAATCTAAGTACAAGGATAAGACATAGATACAAGTGTATGAATTAAGTACAATCTCATCTTCTTTGTGAGGTACATCTCCCTCAACTAATTTGGTTGAGTGAAATATGAAATTGATCTTCAGCCAATACTCTGATGGACTTCAAAGTCCCCAGATGGTTGGTCTACATGCTTTCCAGCATCAGGTTATCAACCTTTTTACCACCGACCCACTTCAAAATCTTTCTTGAGGCTATTTATATGTTCTGATGAAATATAGCCGTTGAAGATTGTTGATAATACCATTGAGATGTTGATGATGTGGCTCAT
This sequence comes from Sesbania bispinosa, assembly GCA_026901365.1. Taxonomy (NCBI): domain Eukaryota; kingdom Viridiplantae; phylum Streptophyta; class Magnoliopsida; order Fabales; family Fabaceae; genus Sesbania; species Sesbania bispinosa. Next base: position 625,661 of record QLOH01000490.1, read on the forward strand.
ATAGCCGTTGTGTAATAGCTTCTCAAACGGTTGCTTCTTCTTAAGCAAAATAAGTGTTCAGGCGATCTTGTTCTGACACTTCTATTGATGAGCTCCTTTGAGAGATTTCCTTGATATTTTTATGCTTCTTCTATCTCTTGATTTTCTTCTTCTGCTTTCTTCTGCTTTCCTCTGTTTTCTTCTGCTTTCCTTTGTTTTCCTTTAGAGTATGTATGAGGAGGTATCCGTTGGATTTGTCCTTTTGCTTATTTGTATATACTACTTTTCATTTGCTCCAGACACAGTTTCCTCTTTCATCTTTGAGTGAGGTGTCTTGTCCTAAGGACAATAGCTGTTGTTGCTATTTCCTCTTTGAATAAAGACATATGATATTATAGCCATTGAATCATATGGTCTCGTCTTCTCTTGTGACTTCTTCTATGTTGAAATCTGTTCCATGCATTCAGAGAGTTTCATTTCTTCAGATTGTTAAGCCATTTATAACTTCCTTCAGATGATAGCTTCAGGCTTCTGTTAATTCTTCAGATTGAAATGCTTTCAACTCACTCCTTTCTTCCGGCAATATGATTATTCTCTTCTTCAGATGATTAAAGCAAGATGCTTCTTCCTTTTAGCATAAATCTTCTTCTTTTTTACTTCAGCATAATGCTTCTTCCTTTAGTTTAGACGATCCTAGCTTTATTCATATTTGTCTCTTCTAGTTCTTCTGATATTTGGATAGATGTTGAATTGAATAATATTAGTTCAAACATCTTTCTCGATATTTTCTTGTCCAAACTTCTGATTTGCTTTTGGACAGTAGCAGGTGCAGTATGTCTGCGTATATATACCCTTTTGATTGCAGATGCATCAGTCTTTGCAGGATTTCCGTATTTGTGCAAGTCTTTTGATCGAGGCAGAAAGTATGCCTAACTTTTGTGCCAAAATGAAGTAGTCCATTGGATACAGTGTTCTTCATGCTTTGACAATATCTTTATGAGAACATTTCTTGGTTTTGACGCCTTCAGTCCTTCAGTCATACAGAGTGCTTCTGATCAGCTTCCATTCTTCAGATGATAGGTATGCTTCATACGGAGTCAAGTCTTCAGTTTGTCTTCGAGTCTTCAGATGATAATCACTTCTTCAGGTGGAGGATATGCTTCAGATGATGATGAGTCTTGAGACGGTCTGAGTCTTTCATGTCTACAGATAGTTGAACCTTTTCTATTCTTTTCCGTAGCTTGCTTTGCTTCTAGTTGCTTTCATTTTATTGGGCATCTCTTCTTCCTTTGCTGTCTTCTGGGCTTCAGATGAATATGCTTAAGATGATTGAGTCTTTTCTTTTCTTCAGATTTGTGTTGCTTCATCTTCTGATTTTCCTTCGTTTTTTCTGATTGTTATTCTTCTTCTGATACTTCACTGGTTCTTCTTCTTCTTCTTCTTCTTCTTCTTCTTTCTTCTCTTCTTCTTCTTCTTCTTCTTCTTCTTCTTCTTCTTCTCTTCTTCTTCTTCTTCTCTGTCTCTCTTCTTCTTTTCTTCTTCTTCTTCTTCTTCTTCTTCTTCTTCTTCTTCTTCTTTTCTTCTTCTTCTCTTCTTCTTCTTCTCTTCTTCTTCTTCTTTCTTCTTCTTCTCTTCTTCTCTATTCTTCTCTTCTTCTTCTTCTTCTGATACTTCATATAAATATTCCAATCTAAGACACAATCACCTAAACAATACCTTTCTTAGTAGCACCTGTTTTCTTTTAATCTAGTCTAATTTGTTGATCATTAAATCCAAGGATAATGAGTCTTGAATCTAATTTGAATACTTAAATTAATTCTGAGACTCAACAATGCTAAACAACCCAAACCCCAAACACTAGACCACACAAATTTGGTTTTATAGAATTAATAGGGAAAGAATAATATTTTTATTTCTACCATCGTACATTTGCGGTCACTTTTTTCTGTTTCAATATTGTTTATATTCCTCTAACAATAACCAATTAATTAGTATCTACAACGTACATCAAGAAGCACATAATTTCTTCGCCATTTCTTGCCTAAAGGGTGAAGAGACACTCATTGCATAGGGCTCATTGTTTCTACTCTCCTCTGACAATACCCATTAATTAGTATCTGCAACATACATTAAGAACCCATAATTTCTTAGTCATTTCTTGCCTAAAGCGTGTTGAGATACTCATTGCATAAGGCCCTTGTTTCTACTCCTCTGACAATAATAGAATAATTAGTATCTGCAACATACATCAAGAAACACATAATTTCTTCGCCATTTCATGCCTAAAAGCGTGAAAAAATACTTATGCATAGGGCCCATTGTTTCTATCTACTACCTCTGACAATAACCCATTAATTAGTATCTCCAACGTACATCAACAAGCACATAATTTAAGTAATTCAATTATTATTTTATGTAATTCAATTAATTTTATCTCTAATCCAATGATTCTAAAAACCCACAATCCCCCCGCACTTATGTATTTTATCATTTACTTTCATTATTTTAAAAATAATAAAACTTTGTAACAATCCACTTTTTGAGTTGTTAAGGGAGAAAATCCAAAAGCTTTCTCTAAGCGTCACACCGTACTCTTTAACACGAAAATAAAAGAGTAATGCTCTATTGTGTGAGCACCTCGATCGTTGAGCTCGCTGAAAACGCCCTCATTATATTATTGTCTAATTTTTATCGTATTTCCTGCTTTGAAATCTAAGATATTAACTTTACCACTATGTTTTTGATGGGAGGAAGGAAATAAAAGAGAATAGTGATGAGAAGGAAGATTAAGTTAGGGGCTTCATTGTTTCTACTCCTCTAACAATAACCCATTAATTAGTATCTGCAAAGTACATCAAGAAGCACATAATTTCTTCATCATTTCTTGCCTATAGTATGAAGAGATACTCTAGGCATAGGGCTATTGATTCTACTCCTCTGATAATAAACCGTTAATTACTATTTGCAACATATATCAAGAAAAACATACTTTCTTCACCATTTCATGCCTAAAGTGTGAGAGATACTCATTGCATAGGGCTCATTGTTTCTACTCCTCTGACAATAACCCAATAATTGGGTTCTGAAACATACATTAATAAAACACATAAGTTCTTCGTCATTTCTTACCTAAAGCGTGATGAGATACTCATTGCATAGGCCTTTTGATTCTAACTTCCTCTACATAACCGAATAATTAGTATCTGCAACGTACATCAAGAAGCACATAATTTCTTCGCCATTTCTTGCCTAAAGCGTGAAGAAAACACTCATTGCATAGGGCCTATTGTTACTACTTCCCCTTTGACAATAACCCAGAAATTAGTATCTGCAACATACATTAAGAAACACAATTTCTTAGTCATTTCCTGCCTAAAGTGTGATGAGATACTCATTGTTTGGGCTTTTGTTTTCAACTCCTTTAAAACATTAATCGAATAATTAGTATCTGCAACCTACATCAAGAAGCACATAATTTCTGCTTCTCCATTTCTTGCCTAAAGCGTGAAGAAATACTCATTGCAAAGGGCCCATTGTTTTTACCTCCTCTAACAATAACCCGCTAATTAGTATCTGCAACGTACATCAAGAAGCACATAATTTTAAGTACTCATTATTTTTTTTATCTCTGATCCAATGATTCTAAAGAAGCAAAATCCCACACTTATTTATGTATTATTTACTTCCATTAGTTTAAAAAAATAAATCTTGTAACAATACACTTTTTGAGTTGTTGAGGTAGCAATCCAAACCTTTCTCTAAGGGTCCCACTGTACTCTGTAACCCGGAAAATACAAAATTAATGCATCTAATGTGTGAGCACCTCGATCGTTGTGCCTGTTGAAAACGCCCTTATTATATTATTGGTCTATTCTTAACATATTTCCTGCTTTGAAATCAAGATATTAACTTTAACACTATGTTAGATGGGAGGAGGGAAATATTGAAAAGAGAAATAGTGTTGAGAAGGAGATTAATTTTAGGGCTCATTAATTAGTATCTTCAACGTACATCAAGAAGCACTTAATTTCTTCATCATTCTTGCCTAAAGCGTGAAGAGATACTCTTTGCATAGGGCCTTTTGTTTCGACTCCTCTGATATAAACCATTAATTACTATCTGCAACATACATCAAGAAACACATAATTTCTTACGCCATTTCTTTCCTAAGCCTGAAGAGATACTCATTGCATAGGGCTCATTGTTTCTACTCCTCTAACAATAACCGGATAATTAGTATCTAAACATATATTAGGATCCACAGAACTTCTTCGTCATTTCTTTGCCTAAACGTGATGAGATACTCATTGCATAGGGCTCTTTGTTTCTACTTCTACTCCTCTGGCAATATCCGAATAATTAGTAGCTGCAAACATACATCAAAGAGCACATAATATCATTCGCCATTTTCTTGCTTAAGGCAAGAAGAGATACTCATTTTATAGGGCCCATTTTTCTCCTCCTCTGACAACTAACCCATTAATTAGTATCTACACACACCATTAAGAAAACACATAATTTTATCTCTAATCCAATAAATTCTAAAAAACGCCCAATCCCAAACTTATGTATTTTATTATTTACTTTCATTATTTTAAAAATAATAAATCTTTGTAACAATCCACTTTTTGAGTTGTTGAGGTAGCAATCCAAAACCTTTCTCTAAGGGTCACAACGTACTTTGTAACTGGGAAATAAAAAAAAACAATGCATTTAATGTGTGAACACCTCGATCGTTGAGCCCGCTTAAAACGCCCTATTATATTATTGTCTATTTCTTAACATATTTCCTGTTGGAAATAAAGATATTAACTTAACACTATGTTTGATGGACGAAGGAAATATGGAAAAGAGAAATAGTGATGAGATGGAGATTAATTTTTAGAGCTCATTGTTTCTACTCCTCTGAAATAACCCTTTAATTAGTATCTGCAACGTACATCAAGAAGCACATAATTTAAGTAACTCAATTATTATTTTATGTAACTCAATTATTTTTATCTCTAGTCCAATGATTCTAAAAACCCACAATCCCACACTTATGTATTTTATTATTTACTTTCATTATTTTAAAAATAATAAAACTTTGTAACAATCCACTTTTTGAGTTGTTGAGGTAGCAATCTGAAGTTTTCTCTAAGGGTCACACCGTACCCTGTAATGGGGAATAAAAAACAAAACATCTGATGTGTGAGCACCTCGATCGTTGAGCACCACTGAAAACGCCCTTATTATATTATTGTCTATTTCTTAACATATTTCCCTGCTTGGAAATCAAGATATTAATTTTAACACTATGTTTGATGGGAGGAAGGAAGTATGGAAAAGAGAAATAATGATGAGAAGGAGAATATTTTTAGGGCCCATTGTTTCCTACTACTCTAGTAATAACCCATTAATTAGTATCTGCAACGTACATCAAGAAGCACATAATTTTAAGTAACTCAATTATTATTTTATGTAACTCAATTATTTTTTATCTCTAGTCCAATGATTCTAAAAACCCACAATCCCACACTTATGTATTTTATTATTTACTTTCATTATTTTAAAAATAATAAAAACTTGTAACAATCCACTTTTTGAGTTGTTAAGGGAGAAATCCAAAGCTTTCTCTAAGCGTCACACCGTACTCTTTAACACGAAAATAAAAGAGTAATGCATCTATTGTGTGAGCACCTCGATCGTTGAGCTCGCTGAAAAACGCCCTCATTATATTATTGTCTAATTTTTATCGTATTTCCTGCTTGAAATCAAGATATTAACTTTAACACTATGTTTGATGGGAGGAAGGAAATAAAAGAGAAATAGTGATGAGAAGGAGATTAATTTTAGGGCTCATTGTTTCTACTCCTCTAACAATAACCCATTAATTAGTATCTGCAAAGTACATCAAGAAGCACATAATTTCTTCATCATTTCTTGCCTATAGTATGAAGAGATACTCTAGGCATAGGGCCTATTGATTCTACTCCTCTGATAATAAACCGTTAATTACTATTTGCAACATATATCAAGAAAAACATACTTTCTTCACCATTTCATGCCTAAAGTGTGAAGAGATACTCATTGCATAGGGCTCATTGTTTCTACTACTCCTCTGACAATAACCCAATAATTGGTTTCTGAAACATACATTAATAAACACATAAGTTCTTCGTCATTTCTTACCTAAAGCGTGATGAGATACTCATTGCATAGGGCCTTTTGATTCTACTCCTCTGACAATAACCGAATAATTAGTATCTGCAACGTACATCAGAAGCACATAATTTCTTCGCCATTTCTTGCCTAAAGCGTGAAGAAACACTCATTGCATAGGGCCTATTGTTACTACTCCTTTGACAATAACCCAGAAATTAGTATCTGCAACATACATTAAGAAACACAATTTCTTAGTCATTTCCTGCCTAAAGTGTGATGAGATACTCATTGTTTTGGGCTTTTTGTTTCAACTCACTCCTTTAACATTAATCGAATATTAGTATCTGCAACCTACATCAAGAAGCACATAATTTTCTTCTCCATTTCTTGCCTAAAGCGTGAAGAAATACTCATCGCAAAGGGCCCATTGTTTTTACTCCTCTAACATAACCCGCTAATTAGTATCTGCAACGTACATCAAGAAGCACATAATTTTAAGTAACTCAATTATTTTTTTTATCTCTGATCCAATGATTCTAAAAAGCAAATCCCACACTTATTTATTTTATTATTTACTTCCATTAGTTTAAAAAAATAAATCTTTGTAACAATACACTTTTTGAGTTGTTGAGGTAGCAATCCAAACCTTTCTCTAAGGGTCCCACTGTACTCTGTAACCGAAAATAAAAAATTAATGCATCTAATGTGTGAGCACCTCGATCGTTGTGCCTGTTGAAAACGCCCTTATTATATTATTGTCTATTTCTTAACATATTTCCTGCTTTGAAATCAAGATATTAACTTTAACACTATGTTAGATGGGAGGAGGGAAATATTGAAAAGAGAAATAGTGTTGAGAAGGAGATTAATTTTAGGGCTCATTAATTAGTATCTTCAAACGTACATCAAGAAGCACTTAATTTCTTCATCATTTCTTGCCTAAAGCGTGAAGAGATACTCTTTGCATAGGGCCTTTTGTTTCGACTCCTCTGATAATAAACCATTAATTACTATCTGCAACATACATCAAGAAACACATAATTTCTTCGCCATTCTTTCCTAAAGCCTGAAGAGATACTCATTGCATAGGGCTCATTGTTTCTACTCCTCTAACAATAACCGGATAATTAGTATCTAAAACATATATTAGGATCCACAGAACTTCTTCGTCATTTCTTGCCTAAAACGTGATGAGATACTCATTGCATAGGGCTCTTTGTTTCTACTCCTCTGGCAATATCCGAATAATTAGTAGCTGCAACATACATCAAAGAGCACATAATATCTTCGCCATTTTCTTGCTTAAGGCAAGAAGAGATACTCATTTTATAGGGCCCATTTTTCTCCTCCTCTGACAATAACCCATTAATTAGTATCTACAACACACATTAAGAAACACATAATTTTATCTCTAATCCAATAATTCTAAAAACGCACCATCCCAAACTTATGTATTTTATTATTACTTTCATTATTTTAAAAATAATAAATCTTTGTAACAATCCACTTTTTGAGTTGTTGAGGTAGCAATCCAAACCTTTCTCTAAGGGTCACAACGTACTTTGTAACTGGGAAATAAAAAAAACAATGCATTTAATGTGTGAACACCTCGATCGTTGAGCCCGCTTTAAAACGCCCTTATATATTATTGTCTATTTCTTAACATATTTCCTGTTGGAAATAAAGATATTAACTTTAACACTATGTTTGATGGGACGAAGGAAATATGGAAAGAGAAATAGTGATGAGATGGAGATTAATTTTTAGAGCTCATTGTTTCTACTCCTCTGAAATAACCCTTTAATTAGTATCTGCAACGTACATCAAGAAGCACATAATTTTAAGTAACTCAATTATTATTTTATGTACTCAATTATTTTTTATCTCTAGTCCAATGATTCTAAAAACCCACAATCCCACACTTATGTATTTTATTATTTACTTTCATTATTTTAAAAATAATAAACTTTGTAACAATCCACTTTTGAGTTGTTGAGGTAGCAATCTGAAGTTTTCTCTAAGGGTCACACCGTACCCTGTAATGGGGAAATAAAAAACAAAACATCTGATGTGTGAGCACCTCGATCGTTGAGCCCACTGAAAACGCCCTTATTATATTATTGTCTATTTCTTAACATATTTCCTGCTTGGAAATCAAGATATTAATTTTAACACTATGTTTGATGGGAGGAAGGAAGTATGGAAAAGAGAAATAATGATGAGAAGGAGAATATTTTTAGGGCCCATTGTTTCTACTACTCTAGTAATAACCCATTAATTAGTATCTGCAACGCACATCAAGAAGCACACAATTTCTTCATCATTTCTTTCCTAAAGCGTGAAGAGATTCTCATTGCATAGGGCCTATTGTTTCTACTCCTCTGATAATAAACCATTAATTACTATCTGCAACATACATCAAGAAACACATAATTTCTTCTCCATTTCTTGCCAAATGCGTGAAGTGATACTCATTGCATAGGGCCATTTGTTTCTACTCCTCTGACAATAACCGAATAATTAGTATCTGCAACGTACATCAAGAAGCACATAATTTCTTCGCCATTTCTTGCCTAAAGCGTGAAGAGATACTCATTGCATAGGCCCCACAGTTTCTACTCCTTTGACATTAACCCATTAATTAGTATCTGCAACATACATTAAGAAACTCGTTATTTCTTAGTCATTTCTTGCCTAAAACATGTTGAGATACTCATTGCATAGGGCCCTTTGTGTTAACAAGAAGGTTACAGATCTAAATTGAGCAAAAGCAACCAGTTAGAAGACAAATTATACCAATATTCACGACTGGGCAGCAACTAAGAAAGCGCAAGAAAGTAAAGGAAAAAGAGGGAAAATGAAATAAAAAGTGGAGAGAATAGAGATGGATGAACGCCACTGGTGCAGGCAACCCCTACAGCAGATAAGTTCAGGTGCTAGACGCCACTGATTCAGGAGAATCAAATAAGTCTCTAGTTGGTTTAAGCAAGAACCACCGAGCTTTCTCTACTCACTAAATGAGGAGGAATTTTGGCATAATGCCTTACTTCAATTTCAAGTTAAAATACAAGGAGGGGGCGGTCTCCTATTTATAGGAAAAGGAGTTGGCTAGGTGGTGGGAAGGAAATACAAGATGAGTGAAAAACTATCCCAAATGAGTCTTGAACCCATGACCACTTAATTAAATGGTTAAGCTAACTCTTAACCACTAATCCTCACTAATGTAACGCCCAATACAAGGGAGAAATAAAGGAAATTACAAATATGTCCTAATACAATTAAAGTCCAACTTAAGCAACAAATAATCCTAATTATTTATTTAATCCTTGCTAATCAAGATGGAGTCTTCTTGTTGACTTGGTCATGGGTGGTCAAGGTTGACCATGAGGTTGACCAAAGGTAGAGTTGACCATGGCTTGGTTCAGCTTCAAGCGCCTAAACAGGCCCAAGCTTGCCACTAGCTCACCAGCTCCCAGCTGCCAACTCAGAAGTGCACGAGCAGTTGCCATCATTCCCTCCCCCTTAGAGAGGATTTGACCTCAAATCTGAAAATTCAGAAAGAAATCATAAGGAAAGAAGTAAAGAAGGAGATGGATGACAAAGGTAGAAAGGTAGGTAGGTAACTCCCTTAGAAGATGAGGAGTCCTTGCTAGAATCCTCAAGCTATGAAGGTCTTCCTTGAACCTAGTCAACAAGGAATGATCCATTATAATTATTCCCAAGCAAGAAAAATGAAGGCTCATAACAAAAATACTTGGGAATCATAAAGATTAGCAATAGGAAAACATAGGATGTGAACAAGAGGTAATTGAGATAAGGGTAACATCCTAAAATTAGGGCCTAGAAACTATAGTGGGAGCTTTAGGCTGTGGTTTCGACCAAGTAACAGAGAATTGGAAGTGGTATAAGATGTTGGAGATTTGAATATGAATTTAGATAGGAATTTGGTAAATGAACTAAGAGGTACGAGTTTGAGAGATTTTGGGAGGAGGGGCCAACTGTTACGACAAACCAGTGTAGGTTGAACTTAGAAGGAATACACCCTAAGACAGAGAGGATTATAATGATTTAAGAATGAAGAAAGGATTTTAGAGGAAGAAAAACTAGGTTGGAAAGGTATGTTAATAGATGAGAGTTAGGGAATCGATTAAGAGTTATAAGTTTTAAAGGAACCGGGGTAGAAGGTGATTTTATGGAAAGGAACAAGGGAATAGAGGAGCATAGCCTCATGGACATTTAGAACCCTTTACGTTACCCCTCTTGGAGTCAATTGGTGAGTTATAACATGACTCATGTAAAGTGTGCCCCGTTAGGCTTCAACCAAAGTTATTGCTTAATTTTGGGTTTTAAGCCTAATGACCTTGGTGCATTAATTCGATAATATCTAGAGTTGTTTGTGTCCAATTGAGGTGATTCCACTTGCATTATAAAGCTAAGATCCGGGGCTTCAGTTTGATATGCTATATAGTAGTATTACGAGCTCATTTGCACCTCTAAACAGCAAGTTGCACGCTCAAATGTACAGAAGGGTGAAATTAGAAGTTCTGGCAGAAAATCTGGGCGCTCATGCGCCTAGGTGCGCGCTCAAGCGCCCAAGCCTGATGCTCATGTCTCCCAGGCAAAGACTTTGGGCGCTCAAGCGCAATGATTGGGCGCTCAAGCGCGCGAGCGCGTCCTGCCCTCATATATTTTGCTGCAGCTCTTCCTCTTCTTCATTCTTCTTAATTTCTTCTTCTTTCTAGGGTTTTTAGTGAGAGAGGGAGAGGGTTTTTAGAGAGAAAAAGTGAGAGAAAGAGGAGCAAAGCTAGCTTAGAGCCTTCCCTACCACCCCATGGAGCTTGGATTCACCTTCCCCTCTATCCTCTTCTCCATTTGTGCTCCATTAGAGGTGAGTATAGCTCACACACCTTCACTCATTCATGCTTGAACTCATTTCAAGAACTCTATCTCTTTTCCCCCTCCTTTTAGCCTGTATGTGTATGATTGTTTGATTGATTTCCATGATTTCAGAGTATGAGTGTTTGATTAGAGATATGGATTTAGGGTATGGTATGTTTAGGGTTTCACCCATCCCCTTTTATTATTATCTTATAGTTTATGATTTATGCTTGGAAAACATGCTATTATTGATTATGGGGGTTGGGTTGTGAGATTGACATGCTAGGGAATTATCTTAACTAGAAAAATGCTTAGATCTGTCATTATGTATGTATAAATTGCTATGAGTGAGCATTGCATTTGGCCTTTGGTCCCAGTTAATTGGAAAATGAATTTGAGCTTCGGCTCCCAGTTAAAAATGAATTTAGCTTCGGCCCCCTTAAAAATGGCTTCGGCCCCGGATTTTGGCTTCGACCCTAGTTACGGCTTTGGCCCCAATTTTGGCTTCAGCCCCCCGTTCACCTTAATTAATCAAGATTGGACTTCAGTGCCCAGTTGGACTTTGATCCCCAGTTAACTGGACTTCGGTCCTTAGTTAAAACATGGGTTTCAGCCCCCAGTTAATTTGGCGGGATACGTCCCTAAGGAAGATGTTCCTTGTAGTCTGAGCTCAAGTCTAGCCCCAGTCTAGTGATAAGACCCCGTCTGCCGGGTAATGCAGGTCATGCATATCATATTCAATTTGAATTGCATTTATCTGTTTAAATTATGATGATATGTGATTAATATAGTTCATGTAAGATTTGTTGAATGATAAATGTTGCATCTCATATGCTTGCCTCCCCACACTGCGTGCATGCATAGTTATGCTCACTAAGACCATAATCTCACCCCATGTTGCGGGGATACATTTTAGTTATGCAGGACAATTTGGCCGGAAGCTTGAAGGGAGAATTGAAGTTTGTAGAATGGACTATTCCACCCCTGTTCCAGTCTGGTCCCTATGAGGGATTTGGATGTATATTAATTTGTATAATGTTGTATTAAGCTGTAAACTATGTAGATATGATTGACCATTATTGTGAGCCACTGAGTAGCATATGTATGATGAGTAGGGCTGTAAATGAGCCGAGCCGAGTACCTGAAGCTCAAGCTTGGCTTGTAAAAAAAATGGGTGGCTCAAGCTTGACTCATTTATATAAACGAGCCAAACTTAAAGCTTGGGCTTGGCTTGTTTAGCTCATTTATAACTTCATTATTTTTGCTCTTATGAAAATTTTCTAGAAATCATTTTTAAAGTTTATGAATTTAGTATTTAATAAATATTTTATTATTAAATGATAATATAAAAATTAAAATAAATTCTTAATATACGATATAGTTAAACAATTCTAAAATACTATATTTTTCGAATTCATAACTTCTTGACTAATATAAGAAATATTTCAATACTTATTTTCATATATATAGAGTAATTATTTTACTTTATTATTTTACAAATAAACTTATGACTATATGTTTTCTTTTTCTAATTTTTATTAATCTTACTTTACTTTAATTAATTATATTAATTAATTATTATATATATAATAAGCGAGTTATTCACGAGCTCTTAATGTCAAGCTTATAAGGCTTGGGCTTGGCTCATTTAAATAATCGAGCCCAACTTTAAGCTTGGACTTGTTTGTTTAGTTAAATAAACGAGCTTGGTCGAGCATTTAACAAACCGAACTCAAATAGTTCATGAATAGCTCAGCTCATTTGCAGCCCTAATGATGAGTAATTGATGTGTCCACCTTATGTACACGTTGGACTTATATTAAGCTTATTGAGGTGTGTTTGTAAAGATATCGGTAATGGCGCGAATTAATTTCAGAAATTTGAGAATAGTGTCTCCAACGGGCATTTTTCTTGAATTAAGAAATTAGGACGTTACATTATGGTATCAGAGCAGTTCAATCCAATTAGACTGTGGTTAGGTTAGTTGCCCGTGACTTACTATGATTCTATAGTGCCTCGTGCTCAGTATAGAGACTGATCACCCCTCTATTGAGTACGTTGTACACGGGATTATGGTTAGTGACGTGAGGAGGATGCCTTGGTTAGAAAGTTGGGACACTTCTCTAACAAGGTTAGAGCCACCCACCTGTTAGATAGAGAGAGAACAACATAGGTTTCTTCCAAAGAAGGGAACCCTCACCCTATAGATCTTGTAGCACATCACCCCTAGGTCATAGTGAACACGAGACACACGTAGAAAGAACTAAGATGAGTAGACTCCCCAATGAGTGAGAAGAGTATTGGTTGCTTAACCTTGAGTCTTGGCATTGAAGGTTGTTTGAATTGATTGTAATGAATGATTTGCATTTAGTGATTGCGATGTTTGTTTTGCTTGAATGACTATATGGCACGTTGTGCTTATTGTGATGGTTGGATTATTAGTCTATAGAGTCAAGATTCGATTTACCAGAAACATTGTCAGGAATTGATTGGAGTGAGGATAAGACAGTTAGTCTACATCATAATAGAAATCTCTTCTTTAGAAAACCAACTTTTAATTAGGCACACAGGGAGGAATAGAACTAATAAGAATCACCAGGAGAGGGAGTTGGGACACATAGATTAAGTAGACCAAAGACTTCGCTTAAGGATAACATAATAGTAGGGGGCAACTTAGGTACCTCATCATCAACTAGGAGGGGCTAGAAATCTTAATTCCTTTGGGTAAAGATTAGGACGAGTGTTTTTCCCGGATCACCTCAGGGTTAGTCAAGAGACTTGTTGGGAAATCAGTGACGCCTTTTAAATACCAAATACCTTAGCCTTACACATGAACTGCAAAGATGAACTCCATAGACCCAAACCGACGGGTAGGATGTCATGGTGTTGACCCCATACTTACTTTGTCCGTCCCGTGCTTAGAAAATACCTAGCGACCCTTTAGGGGTAGTGTACAGACACTCTAGGGTGTGAATCTTAATTAAGTAAGTTGATGATTACTGAAAGTGAGAGAGCAGTGACTTATGCCCTAGACACCTTAGAAATTCCCAATAAGAAGACCCTATCTAGACCATAGGAGTAACCAAATTAGTGGTGACCATGAGGACTTGGAGACATATTCAGGAATGAATGAGATAAAGGCCCTAGCAAGGGTAGTGAGGCAAGTCAAAATTTTCCTTAGAACAAGCAGCTAAGCGGGAGAATTGTCTAGGTGCCCCAATAGTAACCTACCAATACCTATGGAGGGAAGCCCTAGTTCCAACTACCTTGGAAAAATAGAAATTGTAGTCGAGAGGAGTGGGGATTCAAGTTTAGATGACGGGAGGTAGCGATGATGTGCCAACACACCAAGTAGAAATACAGAGTCTTAATCGAACCACCTTTAGAAGTAACCTTGGAGTTTAAACTAGAAGCACTCGATTGGGTCTTGAAATTAGGGTATAGGCATCGAGCCTCCAGTAGGGGAATGAAGATTGGGAGGACTTGAGGGCTGTTAGGAAGGGCCTGAGCCCTTAAGGGGGTAGCCTTATAGAACAAGGAATAGGACACCACGGGGGTAAACAACGGTACCCCATGGCACATCCAAGGTGTACCCAGTCTAAGAGTTAGATTCAGGGATAGGTAGTTAGACCCGACCCGAGGGTCAGGTTGGAGTATGAAACCATTAGACTCACAAGCCGGGTTAGAGTACCAAAGCCCTTAGGAATTCTTGTTTTTGAGGAAGGCCAGAGTGAGGGTGGGGGCGCAGATTAAGTATTGATTTAGGAACCATAACCAGGAGTTTTGTGGAGCCCTTTTTATACTTCACCCTTTTTAGGTGGTTTGACCAACTTAAGAAGTTAAGTCATCTCAAAGTAAATAAAGCCAATGTGAAGTCCGATAGGAACCCATGTAGGATTGTGGTAGAGGGATGGTAGGTGTCAGGGTATCTGCCAAAAGGAAGAATGATAGGATTGGTTCGTTTTAGCGTAAGTTAGGCATAAAACATCTTAGGGAGTAGTGACAGTCAAGTCGAAGCCTATCATGACAGAACAAAGAACACAAGTTAGGAAGTACAGCGCACTCTCAGTTCCCTATTAGCCCCCTTGAGGAATGTAACATCCCTTTTTTTCTGAATTTCTTGTGGCCATTGAGGCTCTTGAGTTACATTGTGTGTATATATAAATTGTATAGGTTATTTTTCTAAATTTCAGGTTAGATTTTGATTCTTGGGGAAGGTCCGGTTGTTAGGGGAAACTCTTCCGGATTTGTGAGGGAAACTTAGTGAATTTCTAAGGAGTACTGAGGAGTTGAGAGTTATGGGGAAGGGAGGAATTAGGAAATTTAGTGGTCTTGTAGTGCATAGAAGTGTAGGAGGAGCTCTCTGGTTTCTGCACTTCAACCTGTGCTGAGCGCAAGTGAAGCGCAGGAAACAGAGAGTATTAGGGAACCTGCGCTTCAACCTGCGTTGAGTGCAAGTGAAGCGCAGGAAACAAAGAGTAATTAAGAAACACGCGCTTCATTATGCGCTGAGCGTAGATGAAGCGGGAGATCGCGCTTGTTACTAAGACACCCCAATCTGAATACTTCCACATTCATTTTCTTCTTCCGTCCTACAGATCTAGAGAGAGAAAGGGGTTAGGGCTAGTGAGAAAGACTGTGCTAGGGTTTTCAACTTGGAGAAGAGAAGACAAATTCTCACCATTTCAGATTCTTACCTTCAAATTCTTCCTCCTACCAACCATTCCTTATGATTCTTAGGGTTTGGGCACTCCAAAAAGGTGAGTTGGCTTCTCTACTCACTTCCTTTGATTGACTAAGTTCTTTGCATGAACCCTAATCCATTTCCCTTTCTATTAATTGTATGAGTAGGATTAATGATTGGATAGGTTGATTTTGATAGAAATTTCATGTTATGTTGAACCCTAGAATTTTGGAGACTTAGGGTTAAAAGGAAATTTATCTTTGAGAATGTGTTTTTGTGAATTGATACTGATAAAGTGATGAATCAAATTCTAAGTTTCTATTCATATATATATATACATTGGATGTGGTATTTATATCTGAAAAGGGACTCCAGTCCAATGAGGGAGCTATATGCTCAAAATGATTATTGAATGTGAAAGTATAAAATTGTATATTGATAAGGAAAACAGAGTATTAAGTGGCCACTAGGGAGACATTCCTAGTATGGTTTTGAGCTCAAATTCCAGGCAGGAGGTAAAAGTGAAAATAACCCACAGGTGTTGGGTAATACACCGGAGGTTAATTGAATGAGAAAGGAAAATGGTATGTTTGATTGGTTGAGATAACTGTAACAAGTAATTGCATATGGAATTATTCCTATTGATTGATTGTTGTACACTACTACACTTGCACAGTCTCGTCACTGAGATTTATTCTCACCACACATTATGTGGAATTACTTTAGATGTGCAGGATACCTAGCTGGACACAGGAAGAACTTTCTTGTGGAGGAGAACTCTTGGAGTTGTTTTATTCCTTTTGTCTGTTGTTACTCCTTGAATAGTGGGGTTATGTAGCTAAGGCCCTTTTGGTTATGTAAATCTTTTAAGGGTTGTATACTTTGCCTTTATCGGAGATGTTTATGTTTTAAATATATGGTTACTCCAAGCCTTTATGTATATTATTGGACTACTAAGCTTGAGTGGTGAATTTTCTGATACTCGTAATGCTCGTAATAGTTTATGTAATTCTGGAAATGTGCTCCCAATAGGCATTATTCCCGGAATGTGAAATTAGTACGTTACATTATGGTATCAGAGCCAGGTTAATCTAATTGGACTGTGGTTAAGTTAGTTCCTGAAATCTGTTGTTTTTCTTGTATGCATTATTATGTGAATTGAGAGATTGATCACCTCGATGTTTGCTTAATGATGTGTATAGGTCAATGATAGGCGACAGTAGAGGTCGTCCGAGAACTGATCCTACTCCTTCTTCTCCGTCCCGGGAACCACCTCCGGATCCTATGGCGGCGGCTCTTCAAATGCTTACGCGTATGATGGGGGAACAAGAAACATCAAATCGTCAACAAGCTGAGGCGACAAGGGAACAAATTGCTGCCAACATTGCTGCCTTGCAAGATCTAGCCCGAAGAACTATGGGAACTCCACCTCCTGCTTTGGTGGATCCTTTCGTCCAAGGGTTAGCGGAATTTCGGAAACACCTATCTCCACAATTCAATGGAGTTTATGACCCTGATGTAGCATCTAACTGGCTTCGAGATCTGAACCGGATATTTGATGTGATGAAGTGCTCAGAAGAATCTAAGGTGGGCTTCGCTATCTACATGCTGAGAGGTGAAGCTGAGGATTGGTGGAAGGGTGCCAATGCTGGGTTCACTTCTTCGGGAACCCTTGTGACTTGGAGAATCTTCCAAAACACATTCCTGGATAAGTATTTCCCAGCATTGGTCAGAAGGCAGAAAGAGGCGGAGTTTCTTCAGTTGAAGCAAGGGAGTTTGTTAGTGGGGGCGGTATGTTGCTAAATTTGAAGAATTGGCTAAGTATTCCAGGTATCTGCAGTCGGTTTCGGATGAGGAATGGAAGTGTACACAATTTGAAGGGGGTTTGAGGCCGGAAATCTTAGATAGGATAGGGACACTTGAAATCAAGGATTTCCCAGCCTTGATTAATAAGTGTTACATAGCTAAAAAGAATTTAGGAAACATTGCAACCCTATCACCTTTGGATCATAAGCGAAAACGTGAAGAGGTGGCAGCAGGGAGAAATCCTAAGGCCTTTGGGTATGGAGGGAAGGGTAAACAAGCCACTCCCCCTTCTACTCAGATGTCTCAGGCATGTTCAACTTGTGGGAAGGCTCACATGGGTGAGTGTTTAAAAGGAAAGGGAAAGTGTTATTTCTGTCACCATCCAGGTCACATGGTGAATGCCTGTCCGAAGAGGTCGGTAGTCATTCCTAAACCCCAAACCACTGAAAGGGTTTTCACTCTTAGCGGGGAGGCGGCATCTCAGTCCGGTGATCTCTTGCGAGGTACATGCATTTTTAACGGATCTACTTTAATTGTACTGTTCGACTCTGGGGTAACTCACTCCTTTATATCTCTTGAATGTGTGAAGAACATGAAATTACTTGTTGTAAACCTTCCTTACCAATTGAATATCATTACCCCTGCCAAAGAGGCAATTCCTACCACTCTTGCATGTTTACATTGTCCCATTGAAATTCAGGGTAGAACTTTTGATGTAGATTTGATTTGTTTACCCCTTAGAGGCATGGATATTATTTTGGGAATGAACTGGTTGACCCAGAACCAGGTCATATTAGATTGTTTTAACAAAGTTATTGTTTTTCCTTCACTTCCTCTTCCGTCGAGGGAGAAGCCTATGATTTTGCTGTCTAACTGTAATCAAATTTCTACATGTTTGTCTGATGGGAGTGAATGTTTTCTTTTATTGCTTTCCTCAACTATAGGTTCTGATTCTAAATTGGATAGTATAGCCACGGTGAAGGAATTCCAAGATGCTTTCCCTAGTGAGGTGACCACCTTGCCTCCGGACCGGGAAATAGAGTTTTCAATAGATCTTGTGTCGGGTACAAGACCTATCTCTAAGGCACCTTATAGGATGTCACCCTTAGAGTTGAGTGAACTTAGGGCCCAACTAGAAGAGTTAATAGAAAAGAGGTTCATTAGGCCTAGCGTATCGCCTTGGGGGCACCTATGCTTTTAGTGAAAAAGAAAAATGGGAGTATGCGGCTATGCGTGGACTATAGGCAGTTAAATAAGATAACCATTAAAAACAAATATCCATTACCCAGGATAGATGACTTGTTAGACCAACTCAGAAGAGCGTCAGTATTTTCCAAGATAGATCTGAGGTCGGGATACCACCTAATCAAAGTTAGGAGCGAGGATATTCCTAAGACAACCTTTAGGACCCGTTATGGGCACTATGAGTACTTGGTGATGCCATTTGGCTTAACCAATGCTCCCGCCGTGTTCATGGACTATATGAACCGGATTTTTAGGCCTTTCTTGGATAAGTTTGTTGTTGTGTTTATTGATGACATTCTCATATATTCCCAGACTTTAGAAGACCATGATCAACATCTAAGGATAGTTTTGAGTGTTTTGAGAGAGAAGCAACTTTTTGCCAATCCTGAAAAGTGTGAATTTTGGTTAGATAGAGTACACTTTCTAGGTCATGTGATTTCTAGTGAAGGTGTGTCAGTAGATCCCAGTAAGGTTGAAGCCGTTCTGGATTGGGAGAGACCTAAGACTATATCAGAGATTAGAAGCTTCCTAGGACTTGCAGGCTACTATAGGAGATTCATTAAGGGATTCTCCCAATTAGTTTTACCTCTCACAAGCTAACTCGTAAAGGGCAGGCTTTTGTGTGGGATGTTAAGTGTGAGGAGAGTTTCATTGAACTCAAACACAGACTGACCACCACTCCGGTACTGGTGTTACCGGACCCCTCTAGGACATTTGAAATGTATAGTGATGCATCGGGAAAGGGTTTGGGTTGCGTTTTGATGCAAGAGAGGCGGGTCGTAGCCTATGCCTCTCGACAACTTAGGCCTCATGAGGAGAACTATCCAACTCATGATTTAGAACTAGCAGCGGTGGTTTTTGCCCTCAAAATTTGGAGGCACTACCTTTATGGGGTAGGGTTTGAGGTATTTAGTGACCACAAAAGTCTCAAATATCTCTTTGACTAGAAGGAGTTGAATATGAGGCAGAGAAGGTGGATAGAGTTCCGTAAGGATTACGATTTTGAGCTTAGGTACCATCCGGGCAAAGTTAATGTTGTGGCGGATGCCCTAAGTAGGAAATCCCTACATGCATCATGGATGATGGTGCATGAGTTAGAATTGGTGAAGGAATTAGGGATCTAAGTCTAGATGTGAGTCTGAGGACTGATAACCTATTGTTGCATAGGTTAGAGATTTCTAGTGGGTTGAGGACCCAAATTAAGGAAGCCCAGTGTTTGGACACTGACCTTCAGGGTAAAAAGAAACAACTAGGTATCTCAGTATCAGGGGACGGAGTAATTCTCTTCCAGGGGAGGATCTGTGTCCCGAAAGGAGGTAGTCTGCGAGAGCAAATTTTAGAAGAGACCCATATGAGAAAGTTCACGATACATCCTGGTACTACCAAGATGTATCAAGACTTGAAGATGTTTTGGTGGGAAGGCATGAAAAGAGAAATAGCTAAATTTGTCTCTAAATGCCTTGTCTGTCAACAGGTTAAGATTGAACACCAGAACCCTTCGGTACCCTGAAGCCTTTAGAAATTCCGGAGTGGAAGTGGGAAGGGATAACTATGGACTTTGTGGTAGGTTTACCTAGGACGTCAGCTGGTTTTGATGCTATTTGGGTTATTGTGGACCGACTAACCAAGTTGGCTCATTTCCTTCCAATTAGGGCTACTTACCCAACAAGTAGGTTAGCTGACCTTTACATCAAGGAGATTGTCAGGCTCCATGGTATACCTTCCAGTATAGTATCAAATAGGGACCCTAAGTTTACCTCTAGATTTTAGAATGCATTAAACTTAGCTTTTGGTACTAAACTAAAGTTTAGTACTGCTTATCATCCTCAGACTGATGGACAGTCAGAGAGAACCATCCAAACTTTAGAGGATATGCTTAGGGCTTGTGTTTTGGAGGAAAAAGGTAGTTGGGATAGATATCTACCCCTCATAGAGTTTGCCTACAAAAATAGTTTCCATAGCAGTATAGGCATGGCACCCTATGAGGCTTTGTATGGTAGGAAATGTAGGTCCCCACTTTGTTGGTGTGAAGTGGGAGAAGGTAGCTTGTTAGGTCCGTAGCTAGTTCAAGAAACCACTGAGAAAATTAGGAAGATTAGGGAGAAAATTGGAACGGCCCAAAGCCGACAAAAGAGTTATGCTGATAAGAGGACGAGGGACTTAGAGTTCGAGGAAGGTGAACATGTATTCTTAAAAGTTACTCCCGTCACAGGCGTTGGAAGGGCGATTAAGGTTAGGAAGCTTAATCCTAGGTTTATAGGTCCTTTTCAGATTCTTCAGAGGATTGGTCCTTTAGCCTACAAAATAGCCTTACCCCCACATTTATCCAACATTCACGATGTTTTCCATGTCTCTCAACTCAGAAAATATGTCTTTGACCTTTCATACATCCTCAGTTTTGAGTCAGTACAATTAAGAGAAGATCTAACCGTTCTTACTCGACCTGCACGGATCATCAATCAGAGTGTCAAAATCCTCATAAACAAAACCATTCCGTTGGCTAAGGTGTGTTGGGAAGGGCAAACCTTGGAGGAGGGAACTTGGGAGAAGGAGGAAGACTTCCGCTCCCAATTTCCTGAGATTTTCAGTTAAGGTAAGATACTCATACTTTTCTCTTGTTTTTATCAATTTTAAGGACAAAATTTATTTTTAGGGGGGGTAGTGTGTAACATCCCTCTTTTTCTAAATTTCTTGTGGCCATTGAGGCTCTTGAGTTACATTGTGTGTATATATAAATTGTACTGGTTATTTTTCTGAGTTTCAGGTTTGATTTTGATTCTTGGGGAAGGTCCGGTTGTTAGGGGAAACTCTGCCAGATTTGTGAGGGAAACTTAGTGAATTTCTAAGGAGTATTGAGGAGATGAAAGGTATGGGGAGGGGAGGAATTAGGAAACTTAGTGGTCTTGTAGTGCATAGAAGTGTGGGAGGAGCTCTCTGGTTTCTGCGCTTTAACCTGCACTGAGCGCAAATGAAGCGCAGGAAACAGAAAGTATTAGGGAACCTGCGCTTCAACCTGCGCAGAGCGCAAGTGAAGCGCAGGAAACAAAGAGTAATTAAGAAACTCGCGCCTGTTACTAAGACACCCCAATCTGAATACTTCCACATTCATTTTCTTCTTCCTTCCTATAGATCTAGAGAGAGAAAGAGGTTAGGGCTAGTGAGAGAGACTGTGCTAGGGTTTTCAACTTGGAGAAGAGAAGACAAATTCTCACCACTTCAAGATTCTTACCTTCAAATTCTTCCTCCTACCAACCATTCCTTATGATTCTTAGGGTTTGGGCACTCCAAAAAGGTGAGTCGGCTTCCCTACTCAATCCCCATGATTGATTGAGTTCTTTGCATGAACCCTAATCCATTTCCCTTTCTATTAATTGTATGAGTAGGATTAATGATTGGATAGGTTGATTTTGATAGAAATTTCATGTTATGTTGAACCCTAGGATTTTGGAGACTTAGGGTTAGAAGGATATTTATCTTTGAGAATGTGCTTTTGTGAATTGATACTGATGAAGTGATGAATCAAATTCTAAGTTTCTACTCATATATATATATATACATATATATACATTGGATGTGCTATTTATATCTAAAAAGGGACTCCGGTCCAATGAGGGAGCTATATGCTCAAAATGATTATTGAATGTAAAAGTATAAAATTGTATGTTGATAAGAAAACAGAATGTTAAGTGGCCACTAGGGAGACATTCCTAGTATGTTTTTGAGCTCAAATTCCAGGCAGGAGGTAAAAGTGAAAATAACCCACAGGTGTTGGGTAATACACCGAAGCTTAATTGAATGAGAAAGGAAAATGTTATGTTTGATTGGTTGAGATAACTGTAACAAGTAAATTGCATATGAAATTATTCCTATTGATTGATTGTTATACACTATTACACTTGCACAACCTCCTCACTGAGATTTATTCTCACCACACGTTATGTGGAATTACGTTAGATGTGCAGGATACCTAGCTGGACCCAGGAAGAACTTTCTTGTGGAGGAGAATTCTTGGAGTTATTTTATTCCTTTTGTCTGTTGTTACTCCTTGAGTAGTGGGGTTATGTAGCTAAGGCCCCTTTTGGTTATGTAAATCTTTTAACGGTTGTATACTTTGCCTTTATCGGAACTGTTTATGTTGTAAATAGATGGTTACTCCAAGCCTTTATATATATATTATTGGACTACTAAGCTTGAGTGGTGAATTTTCTGATACTCGTAATGCTCGTAATAGTTTATGTAATTCCAGAAATGTGCTCCCAATAGGCATTATTCCCGGAATGCGAAATTAGTACGTTACATTAAGTGTGTAACATCCCTCTTTTTCTGAATTTCTTGTGGCCATTGAGGCTCTTGAGTTACATTGTGTGTATACATAAATTGTACTGGTTATTTTTCTGAGTTTCAGGTTAGATTTTTATTTTTGGGGAAGGTCCGGTTGTTAGGGGAAACTCTGCCGGATTTGTGAGGGAAACTTAGTGAATTTCTAAGGAGTATTGAGGAGTTGAGTGGTATGGGGAAGGGAGGAATTAGGAAACTTAGTGGTCTTTTAGTGCATAGAAGTGTAGCAGGAGCTCTCTGGTTTCTGCGCTTCAACCTGCGCTGAGGGCAAGTGAAGCACAGGAAATATAGAGTATTAGAGAACCTGCGCTTCAACCTGCACTGAGCGCAAGTGAAGCGCAGGAAATAGAGAGTAATTAAGAAACACGCGCTTCAATCTGCGCTGAGCGCAGATGAAGCGGGAGATCGCGCCTGTTACTAAGACACCCAATCTGAATACTTCCACATTCATTTTCTTCTTCCTTCCTACAGATCTAGAGAGAGAAAGGGGTTAGGGCAAGTGAGAGAGACTGTGCTAGGGTTTTCAACTTGGAGAAGAGAAGACAAATTCTCACCACTTCAAGATTCTTACCTTCAAATTCTTCCTCCTACCAACCATTCCTTCTGATTCTTAGGGTTTGGGCACTCCAAAAAGGTGAGTCGGCTTCCCTACTCAATCCCCATGATTGATTGAGTTCTTTGCATGAACCCTAATCCATTTCCCTTTCTATTAATTGTATGAGTAGGATTAATGATTGGATAGGTTGATTTTGATAGAAATTTCATGTTATGTTGAACCCTAGGATTTTGGAGACTTAGGGTTAGAAGGATATTTATCTTTGAGAATGTGCTTTTGTGAATTGATACTGATGAAGTGATGAATCAAATTCTAAGTTTCTACTCATATATATATATATATATACATATATATACATTGGATGTGCTATTTATATCTAAAAAGGGACTCCGGTCCAATGAGGGAGCTATATGCTCAAAATGATTATTGAATGTAAAAGTATAAAATTGTATGTTGATAAGAAAACAGAATGTTAAGTGGCCACTAGGGAGACATTCCTAGTATGTTTTTGAGCTCAAATTCCAGGCAGGAGGTAAAAGTGAAAATAACCCACAGGTGTTGGGTAATACACCGAAGCTTAATTGAATGAGAAAGGAAAATGTTATGTTTGATTGGTTGAGATAACTGTAACAAGTAAATTGCATATGAAATTATTCCTATTGATTGATTGTTATACACTATTACACTTGCACAGCCTCCTCACTGAGATTTATTCTCACCACACGTTATGTGGAATTACGTTAGATGTGCAGGATACCTAGCTGGACCCAGGAAGAACTTTCTTGTGGAGGAGAATTCTTGGAGTTATTTTATTCCTTTTGTCTGTTGTTACTCCTTGAGTAGTGGGGTTATGTAGCTAAGGCCCCTTTTGGTTATGTAAATCTTTTAACGGTTGTATACTTTGCCTTTATCGGAACTGTTTATGTTGTAAATAGATGGTTACTCCAAGCCTTTATATATATATATTATTGGACTACTAAGCTTGAGTGGTGAATTTTCTGATACTCGTAATGCTCATAATAGTTTATGTAATTCCAGAAATGTGCTCCCAATAGGCATTATTCCCGGAATGCGAAATTAGTACGTTACATTAAGTGTGTAACATCCCTCTTTTTCTGAATTTCTTGTGGCCATTGAGGCTCTTGAGTTACATTGTGTGTATACATAAATTGTACTGGTTATTTTTCTGAGTTTCAGGTTAGATTTTTATTTTTGGGGAAGGTCCGGTTGTTAGGGGAAACTCTGCCGGATTTGTGAGGGAAACTTAGTGAATTTCTAAGGAGTATTGAGGAGTTGAGTGGTATGGGGAAGGGAGGAATTAGGAAACTTAGTGGTCTTTTAGTGCATAGAAGTGTAGCAGGAGCTCTCTGGTTTCTGCGCTTCAACCTGCGCTGAGGGCAAGTGAAGCACAGGAAATATAGAGTATTAGAGAACCTGCGCTTCAACCTGCACTGAGCGCAAGTGAAGCGCAGGAAATAGAGAGTAATTAAGAAACACGCGCTTCAATCTGCGCTGAGCGCAGATGAAGCGGGAGATCGCGCCTGTTACTAAGACACCAAATCTGAATACTTCCACATTCATTTTCTTCTTCCTTCCTACAGATCTAGAGAGAGAAAGGGGTTAGGGCAAGTGAGAGAGACTGTGCTAGGGTTTTCAACTTGGAGAAGAGAAGACAAACTCTCACCACTTCAAGATTCTTACCTTCAAATTCTTCCTCCTACCAACCATTCCTTGTGATTCTTAGGGTTTGGGCACTCCAAAAAGGTGAGTTGGCTTCTCTACTCACTTCCCTTGATTGATTGGGTTCTTTGCATGAACCCTAATCCATTTCCCTTTCTATTATTTGTATGAGTAGGATTAATGATTGGATAGGTTGATTTTGATATAAATTTCATGTTATGTTGAACCCTAGGATTTTGGAGACTTAGGGTTAGAAGGAAATTTATCTTTGAGAATGTGCTTTTGTGAATTGATACTGATGAAGTGATGAATCAAATTCTAAGTTTCTATTAATATATATATATATACGTATATATACATTGGATGTGCTATTTATATCTAAAAAGGGACTCCAGTCTAATGAGGGAGCTATATGCTCAAAATGATTATTGAATGTGAAAGTATAAAATTGTATGTTGATAGGGAAAACAAAATGTTAAGTGGCCACTAGGGAGACGTTCCTAGTATGGTTTTGAGCTCAAATTCCTGGCAGGAGGTAAAAGTGAAAATAACCCACAGGTGTTGGGTAATACACCGAAGCTTAATTGAATGAGAAAGGAAAATGTTATGTTTGATTGGTTGAGATAACTGTAACAGGTAAATTGCATATGAAATTTTTCCTATTGGTTGATTGTTGTACACTATTACACTTGCACAACCTCCTCACTGAGATTTATTCTCACCACACGTTATGTGGAATTACTTTAGATGTGCAGGATACCTAGCTGGACCCAGGAAGAACTTTCTTGTGGAGGAGAACTCTTGGAGGTTTTTTATTCCTTTTGTCTGTTGTTACTACTTGAGTAGTGGGGTTATGTTGCTAAGCCCCCCTTTTGGTTATGTAAATCTTTTAAGGGTTGTATACTTTGCCTATATCGGAGCTGTTTATGTTTTAAATAGATGGTTACTCCAAGCCTTTATGTATATTATTGGACTACTAAGCTTGAGTGGTGAATTTTCTGATACTCGTAATGCTCGTAATAGTTTACGTAATTTCGGAAATGTGCTCCCAATAGGCATTATTCCCGGAATGCGAAATTAGTACGTTACAAGGAATAGAGGTAGAAGTGATCGAAAGGCAATTTGGGGGGATTTCGAGTACACAACCTAGTTAAGAATAGGAGTGTGACCCTACGTTAGGATAATTAGAGCAAATTTTGAGGAAAAATTTATTTAAGGGCGGTAGAATTGTAACATCCCAAAATTAGGGCCTAGAAATTATAGTGGGAGCTTTAGGCTGTGGTTCCGGCCAAGTAACAGAGAGTTGGAAGTGGTATGAGATGTTGGAGATTTGAATATGAATTTAGATAGGAATTTGGTAAATGAACTAAGAGCTACGAGTTTGAGAGATTTTGGTAGGAGGGGCCAAGTGTTACGACAAACCAGTGTAGATGGAACTTAGAAGGAATCACACCCTAAGACAGAGAGGATTATAATGATTTAAGAATGATGAAAGGATAATAGAGGAGGAAAAACTAGGTTGGAAAGGTATGTTATTAGATGAGAGTTAAGGAATCGATTAAGAGTTATAAGTTTTAAAGGAACCGGGGTAGAAGGTGATTTTATGGAAAGGAACAAGGGAATAAAGGAGCATAGCCTCATGGACACTTAAAACCCTTTACGTTAGCCTTCTTGGAGTCAATTGATGAGTTATAACATGACTCATGTAAAGTGTGCCCTGTTAGGCTTCAACCAAGGTTATTGCTTAATTTTGGGTTTTAAGCCTAATGACCTTGGTACATTAATTTGATAATATCTAGAGTTGAAGGAATACAATTGCGGTGATTCCACTTGCATTAGAAAGCTAAGATCCGAGGCTTCAGTTTGATATGCTATATGATAGTATTCCGAGCTCCTTTGCACCTCCAAACAACAAGTTTACGCGCTCAAGCGCACAGATACGTGCTCAAGCGCTCAGAAGGGTGAAATTAGGAGTTCTGGCAGAAAATAGGGGCGCTCAAACACCCAAGCCTAATGCGCATGTCTCCCAGGCAGAGACTTTGGGCGCTCAAGCGCCCTGATTGGGCGCTCAAGCGCATCCTCCCCTCATAAATTTCGCTGCAACTCTTCCTCTTCTTCGTTCTTCTTCATTTCTTCTTCTTTCTAGGGTTTTTAGTGATAGATGGAGAGGGTTTTTAGAGAGAGAAGGTGAGAGAAAGAGGAGAAAAGCTAGCTTGGAGCCTTCCCTACCACCCCATGGAGCTTGGATTCACCTTCCCCTCCATCCGCTTCTCCATTTGTGCTCGATTAGAGGTGAGTATAGCTCACACACCTTCACTCATTCATGCTTGAACACATTTCATGAACCCTATGTGTGTGTGTGACTGTTTGATTAATTTCTATGATTTCATAGTATGAGTGTTTGATTAAAGATATGGATTTAGGGTATGGTATGTTTAGGGTTTCACCCATCCCCTTTTATTATTGTCTTATTGTTTATGATTTATGCTCGGAGAACATGTTATTATTGATTGTGGGGGTTGGACTGTGAGATTGACATGCTAGGGAATTATCCTAACTAGAAGAATGCTTAGATCTGTCATTATGTATGTATAAATTGCTATGAGTGAGCATTGCATTTGGCCTTTGGCCCCAGTTAATTGAAAAATGAATTTGAGCTTAAGCTCCCAATTAAAAATGAATTTGGCTTCGACCCCAGATTTTTGCTTCGGCCTCAGTTACGGCTTCGGCCCCAGTTTTGGCTTCGGCCTCAGTTCATCTTAATTAATCAACATTGGACTTCGGTCCCCAGTTGGACTTCGGTCCCTAGTTAATTGGACTTCGGTCCCAGTTAAAACACGGGTTTCGGCCCCTAGTTAATTTGGTGGGATACGTCCCCAAGGAAGACGTTCCTTGTAGTCTGATCTCAGGTCTAGCCCCAGTCTAGTGATAAGACCCCGTCTACCGGGTAATGCAAGTCATGCATATCATATTTAATTTGAGTTGCATTTATCTGTTTAAATTATGATGATATGTGATTAATATAGTTCATATAAGATTTGCTGAATGATAAATGTTGCATCTCATATGCTTGCCTCCCCACACTGCTTGCATGCATAGTTATGCTCACTGAGACCATAGTCTCACCCCACATTGCAGGGATACATTTTAGTTTTGTAGGACGGTTTGGCCGAAAGCTTGAAGGGATAATTGAAGTTCGTAGAGTGGACTATTCCACCCCTGTTGCAGTTTGGGCCCTATGAGGGATTTGGATGTATATTAATTTCTATAATGTTATATTAAGCTGTAAACTATGTAGATATGATTGACTGTTATTGTGAGCCACTGAATGGCATATGTATGATGAGTAATTGATGTATCCAGCTTATGTAAACGTTGGACATACATTAAGCTTATTGAGGTGTGTTTGTAAGGATATCGGTAATGGCGCGAATTAATTTCAGAAATTTGAGAATAGTGTCTCCAACGAGCATTTTTCTTGAATTAAGATATTAGGACGTTACAATAAGGGTTAGAAAACTCCTTAAATGAAGAATGAACCATATTGTCCATGTACTATGTGGAATTAGATCCTGGATCAAAGACTAATCTTTTGAAGCCCTCCCTTGCAAGTAAGACAAGTAATTGGTCATATGGAAGGCTTAGGAAATAAATTCCATACAAGTACCAAATGTGTTTCAATGTGCGATATTCATCAAAATATTCTACTCTATGTTCCCAAATAAATGCACATGTGAAACTTTGTGGCATAAATGTCTTAATATTTTTCAATAACATCCCAACATGCCCTACGAATCTTGTTTAGGAGCATATCGCACATGTTCATGCCATGAATGGTTTTTACAATTTATTTTAAAAGGCTTATCAATAGGAATGTACTTACCCAAATAGAGAGATGATAACACCTTACGCATATCAAAATCATCATACGTGGACATGTAAGGTGATATACTTAAAGATTCACTTTGAGCATGCATATCAAGAAGCATATCATCATGTGAAATAGATGTCAAACAAGTTTTCCCATATGTGATAGCTTCATAAAAAAATTTATTCTTTTCACTAACTAGTTCAAGAGCATAATACACATCTTTATATGAAACAATTATTTGAGGTCCAAAATGTGTATGCAAATTATAAATACAAACCAAAGGTACATGCATATTCAATCCGACTTTGTTATCATTCCTATCATGCAATCTAAATTGAGCAAAGGAATTGACTAAACATGCTTCTTTAGTAAGTTTCATGGTACTCTTAAACTTAGTTGATTTTTCTAAACATGCAATAGGTTTTAAAGCATTATCAACATTGATTATTTCTTTCAAACATGTAATGCTTTGAGGCATATAATTGTGCGTAGAAAGAGGCATTTCATGCATAAAGAAAGTTAGTTTAGGACACTCCCTTTCAACAACTTGAATTTTCTTTGCAACACTAGATGTATTTACCATCAACCTATTCAAGTTCAAACTAGAAGAGTTAGCATTCAAATGATCACAAGATAAGTTTGTATTTTCAATACACTCTTTCTCTTCTTACACTCTTAATTTCTTTTCCTCATTTTCATTTTTAAGCTTTTCTTCTTTCTCTTTTTCTAATTGTTCTTCTTTCTCTAATTTCCATATTTTTTCGATCCTATTTAAGTGCCTTGACATTTCATTTTTAACCTTCTTTAAAAAATTTTCTATTCTTCTTTGCAAATAATCCTCAAAAGAATTTTCCTTATAACTTTTTCTATTTTCTTTTCTTTTATCTTCCCTTTCATAGCTATCCCTATAATAATCTTTTCTTCTATACTCTCTTTCTTTATACCTTCTCCTTTCTTGGTTAGAGTTATCATAACTCCTTTCCTTATATTCAAAATGAGATTTATTTATTTCTCTTTCTCTCCTTTCTTTCCTATACCTTTCATCAAATTTATCATTAGAAGAGTGTCTTCTCACTTCCTTTTCTTTTCTAAATTCTCTCCTATCTTCATCTAGCTCTTTTTTCCACAATCTATATGACATCCTAAAATGATTTTATTTGAAAGTTTTTAAGGACCTTACCACTCACTAAGTGTTTACACTCAATGAAATGTAATCACTCGTGTATGTCACTCTTTTTGGCTTTTTCTATGATGAAGCACTCTTGCCTCTTCTACTTGGGTAAGGTTGGTTTGATCTTGCAAAGACCAACAACGAGACTCAATCTTAACTATACCAAAATTGAACCGCACGAGCACAAAAATTTATCTAATTGAAAGCTAGAAATTGCCAAAGACAAAACTAAGAATTGATGTGACAAGTAAGAAAAACAGACACTCAACAATGCTTATACGCAAGATTAGAAAGCAAACAAGACAAGACAGAAAGAAATTGCAAATAGAATTGTTTTTGGTTTGATTTTTGAAAAAGTTGCCAAACAATTGTTTTAATAAAAACAACAGCTTTACCACTCAGATAAACTGTATACAAGGAAATGAAAAGGAAAATTACAACAAATGACAACTGAATTGTTGGGTTATTTTTTTACTGTTTTCCTTTTTTTTCTCCATTTTTTTGAATTTTTGACTTTTTGGTTGTCTTTTTGACTTTTTCTCCTGTTGTTGATTTTTGCACCCTTTTTGCTTTTTGCACCTCTTTTTTGTATTTTTGGCTATGTAATTTTTTTTTTTAATTTTTTTTTGCTTCTTTTCTTTTTGCCCCAACAGAAAATTACAAATATTTTTAAAATTATAAAAAATAGAAATCTACCCAAAATATTTTCTTTTTAAGATTTTTGTCTAAAAACTGGTCCAAAACAATACCAAAAAAATGGATTGTCTGTTTTCTAAAAACAATGAAAATCGGAATGGCAACCTGAATAAAAAATTGACCAAAAAAATTACTTAGCAGTTCCTTATTGATTACACAATCACAAAACGATGTTTCTAACGTGTTGGGTTCAATTTTAAGATTGGAATTAATTTTTTAAGGAAATTCAACAATTGGAATTTGTTGAACTTCTTCCAACTCTTTGAGCAAAAAATCAGTCTATCGGTGAGCGTTTTGTGTAATCAAACAGGGAATTCCCAAGGTAGGAATAACAGTCAATTCAAATTTGCAATCAGAATATCAAGAAGAGAAACAGAACAGGAGTAGAAACACATAATTTCTTCGTCATTTCTTGCCTAAAGCGTGATGAGATATTCATTGCATAGGGCCCACAATTATGTATTTTATTATTTACTTTCAATATTTTAAAAATAATAAAACTTTGTAACAAACCACTTTTTGAGTTGTTGAGGTAGCAATCTGAAGCTTTCTCTAAGGGTCACACCTTACTCTGTAACCGGGAAATAAAAAAATGTATGCATCTAATGTGTGAGCACCTCGATCGTTGAGCCCGCTGATAACGCCGTTATTATATTATTGTCTATTTCTTATCATATTTCTTGATTTGAAATCAAGATATTAACTTTAACATTGTTTGATGGGAGGAAGGAAATATGGAAAAGAGAAATAATGATGATAAGGAGATTATTTTTTTGGCCCATTGTTTCTACTACTCTAGCAATAACCCTTTAATTAGTATCTGCAACGTATAGAGAAGCACATAATTTCTTCATCATTTCTTGCCTAAAGCATGAAGAGATACTCATTGCATAGGGTCTATTGTTTCTACTCCTCTGATAATAAACCATTAATTACTATCTGCAACATACATCAAGGAACACATAATTTCTTCGCCATTTCTTGCCTAAAGCGTGGAGAGATACTCATTGCATAGGGCGCATTGTTTCTACTCCTCTGACAATAACCCATTAATTAGTATCTAAAACACAAATTAAGAAACACATAATTTCTTCGTCATTTCTTGCCTAAAGCGTTATGAGATACTCATTGCATAGAGCCGTTTGTTTCTACTCACCTGACAATAACCGAATAATTAGTATCTGCAAAGTACCTCAAGAAGTACATAATTTCTTCGCCATTTCTTGCCTAAAGCGTGAAGAAATGCTCATGCATAGGGCCCGTTGTTTCTATTCCTCTGACAATAACCCATTAATTAGTCTCTGCAACATACATCAAGAAGTACATAATTGTATGTAACTCAGTTACTATTTTATGTAACTCAATTATTTTTTATCCCTAATCCAATAATTCTAAAAACCCGCAATCCCACACTTATGTGTTTTATTATTTACTTTCATTATTTTAAAAATAATAAAACTTTGTACCAATCCATCTTTTGAGTAGTTGAGGTAGCAGTCCAAAGCTTTCTCCAAGGATCATACCGTACTCTGTAACCGGGAAATAAAAAAACAATTCATCTAATGTGTGAGCACCTCGATCGTTGAGCCCGCTGAAAATGCCTTTATTATATTATTGTCTATTTTTTATCATATTTCCCGCTTTGAAATGAAGATATTAACTTTAACACTATGTTTGATGGGAGGAAGGAAATCAAGAAAAGAGAAATAGTGATGGGAAGATGATTAATTTTAAAGCCCATTTTTTCTACTACTTTAGTAATAACCCATTAATTAGTATATGCAACGTATGTAATATCCCAGAAATCAGGACCTAGAGAACACAACAGAAGTCTTAGGTTGTGCATCCCACCGCAAGAAGGAAGTTAGAAGTAAGATGAGTACTTAGGGATTTGAGGTGAAAATAAGACAAGAATTAGGGAATCGGTTAAGAGTTATGAGTTGTAAGGGAATTGAGAAGGGAGAAACCAAGTATTAAGCCAAACTTGACCGTAGAGTTAACTTTGGCGGAGTCACACATGGTGGTGGAAAGGATGACATAGTGAAGAGGTGAGGAAGGAAGTAGAGACATTCGAACTAGGGAATTAGATTGAGACGGAAGGAACTAAGCTTAAACGAATTGGCGGGAAGGAAGAGGAGAGGTGTAGACTCAATGAACCGAGGTATAAAGGTGATTTTATGGAAAAGAACAAGGGAATAGAGGAGCATAGTCTCATGAACACTTAGAACCCTTGACCTTAGCCTTAATGAGGTGAATTGATGATTTACATCATGGTTCACGTGAAGTGTGCCCCATTGGGCTTCAACCAAGGTTGTTGCTCAATTTTGAGTTTTGAGCCTGATGACCTTTGTTCACTAATTCGAAGATATCTAGAGTTCCAGGGGTCCAATTGATGTGATTCCACTTGCATTAGAAAGCTAAGATCTGGGGCTTCAGTTTGATATGCTAAATGACAGTATTCCAATCTCATTTGCACCTCCAAACATGCGTATTCTCACTCAAGCGAGAAAGTTGTCACCTGAGCGAAAATATCAATAGAAACAAGGGTTGAAATGCTGTCATTTTTGCTTGTGCGAGAATCCTCTCACTCAAGCGAAAATTTGGCAGGATGCCACTATCTTTATTTCGCTCAAGCGAAACTATTTCGCTTGAGCAAAAATACGCGAGACCAGTTTTTTAAAAATAGAGTTTTAGGGTGTCTTCCCTCATTTCTCACCTTCCCCACCACTTCTAGAGAGAGAGGCTCTGCCCTAGGCTTGGATTGAAGAAGGAGGAGGAGTTTCTCTACCACCTACCTACCTACCTACCTACCTACTTACCTCTTCCCCTCTTCTTTTTGGGGCAAGGAATCATCAATTGATCCACCTTCATCCGTTCTTCTTTTTTCAATTGTTGAGTATAGGTGAGTTCAACTCACACACTTTCACATTTTATAGTTATAAACCTTAAGCATGATCCCAATTCTCTTAACTTCCCTTCTTTGTGTTTAAATTGTTAATTATTAAGGATTGCATGTATTGAGTGAATTAGGAAGAATTGTCTATTGATTATATGGAACCTTAGGCTACGAAACTTACGAAATTGAGTGTTCTTATTACATGATTCTGACTAGTTGTTAGTTCATTGAGATTATGAGTAGCGAGTTAATTTAAGCCGGTTTCGACCGTGAGTTAACATAAGCCGGCTTCGGCTGTGAGTTAAAATAAGTAATTATATGAAAACTTGACTTCGGTCCAGTAATGGGTGGGATTCGTCCCCGGAGAAAACGTTCTCTGTAGTCTGAGCTCAGTTCTAACTCCGGTTTAAGTGATAAGATCATGCCTGTTGGGCACAGTAGTGAGTTGCATCATAAGTTGCATTTAATTGAGCTGATTATTATGTATATGATTCTATTATGATTGTTGTATATCATCTAGTGATTGTCCCTACACTGCATTTGCATAGTTGTGCTTCACTGAGACAATTGTCTCACCACACGTTTCGTGGATACAATCTAGGTGTGCAGGTACCTCCTCGCACTGATCCTTGAGTTGAGAGCAGGAGCATGTTTTGGGCTGGAGTTTTGGCTTTTAGTTTTTTTGAATTGTATAGTTGTATATATGTATAGGTTAACTTTTATTTTGAAGTGTTAATTTTGTAGCCTTCAAGGCATGTCAGATATATCTATATATATGTATATAGTTTGAATTTCACAAATTGTTTAAGTTATCGTTGGTTCCTTAACAAGTTGTGAATGTTTTCAATATTCAAAATGGCACGGTTAATTTCTGAAATTCAGGGTTTGGTTTCCAACGGACTAAATCCTGAATTAGAAAATTAAGGCGTTACAATGTGCTTGTAAGGTTATTGATGTTCTATGTTTGGCTTGGATAAATGTTGTGATTAAAGATATGAGTTAGGGTATGGTATGCTTAGGGTTTCACCCATTCCCTGTTATCATTGTCTTATAAATTATGATTTATGCTTGAAGAACATGTTATGGTTAATTGTGGGGATTGGGTCATGAGATTCATGTGATGGGGTTCATTATATCTAAGAAAATGTTTAGATCTAGCATGATTCATCTACTACATGTTATGTGTGCACTGCATTAAGACCTTTGGCCCTAGATAATTGGAAAATGAATTTGAGCTTCAGCTCCCAGTTGAAAATGAATTTGGCTTCGGCCCCAGTAAAAATGGCTTCAGCCCCAGTTACGGCTTCGGCCCCAGTTTTGGCTTCGGGCCCACTTCACCTTAATTAATCAAGATTAGACTTTAGTCCCCAGTTAATTGGACTTCGGTTCCCATTTAAGATATGGGTTTCGGCCCCTAGTTAATTAACGGTGTCATGTCCAAGGAAGACGTTCCTTGTAGTCTGAGCTCAGGTCTAGCCCCAGTCTTGTGAAAAGACCCCGTCTGCCGGGTAATGCAGATCATGCATAGCATATTTATTTTGAGATTGGAATTAGACATCATGTAAAGTAGAGTTGAGCTATAATGTGGTGATTGAACTAGTTTATGGATGACATGTTGATCTATGTGTTGCATCTCATATGCCTGTTCTCTCCACACCGCGTGCATGCATGGTTATGCTCATTGAGCACTAGTCTCACCCCACGTTGTGGGATACATTTTAGTTATGCAGGATGGACTGGTTGAATGCTTAGATGAAGATTGGAAGCTCTGATAGTGGATCATTCCACCCCAAGTTGTCAGCTTGGATTCTATGAGTAATTTAGATGTATTTGAATTATATTATGCTGTATTAGGTTAGACATTATGAATTTATGATTGATTGTTGTTTGGAGCCACTGAGTGGCATATGGATTATGAGATGTATGTTGAATGATTGATGTATTTAGATTATGTAAACGTTGGACTTACATTAAGCTTTTGAAGTGTGTTTGTTACGATACCGATAATAAAGCAAAATAATTTCAGAAATTTGAGAATGGCGTCTCCAACGGGCATTATTCTTGAATTAAGAAATCAGGACTTTACATTATGGTATCAGAGCAGTTTAATCCATTGGATTGTGGTTAGGGTAGTTGTCTGTGACTTCCTATAATCCTATAGTACCTCGTATGCTTTATAGGGACTGATCACCCCCATATTTTGTGCGTTGTATGCAATATTATGGTTAGTGACTTGAATAGGATGCCTTGGTCAGGGATTTTAGGATGTGTCCCTAACAAGGTTAGTACCAACCATGTAATGTCCTAATTCTTGAATTAAAAAATAATTCCTGTTGGGAGCACCATTTTCAAACTCTTGAAATTATTTCGTGCATTATGAATATCAATAAATCAAACAACATAGCTTAGGTAGTCCAACAATACTTAAGCTCATCATAAATTCCTAAATACAATCAATCAGTATGCCAATGATGGCTTAATACAACTTAATTAATCTCTATAGGCATGAGATCAGGATACTCTTGTAAATGTGTCCTGAAATTACAACAACACCCCCAAGGGCATCACATGTACTAGGATATGCCGTCAAAAGAATACATATAATGCCTATACAAAAAGAGAATCCAAATACAATCAAAAGGGGTCACATGACCCATCATCCATCTTGCCATTCTTCAATCAAGTCCCTGGCTGAGAACCCTGCACATCTAAATAATCCACAAAACGTGTGGTGAGACTAAAGTCCCAGTGAGTGTGATGGTGCAAAAGTGTAGGCGTACAAGCAATACATACATGCACAGTGGAAGTACATAAATTCAACTGATAACAATTTAATCATAAAATTTGCATACAACCTCTTGGTGTATTACCCAACATCGGTGGGGTATTAACACTTAATCCTATGACTGGGATTGAGCTCAATACCTGTAACGTCCTAATTTCTCAACTCAGAAATAGTGCCCGTTGAAGACACTATTCCTGAATTTCTGAAATTATTTCGCGCCAATTTCGATATCTTCAAACAATTGCTTAGGCAATCCAACGATTTGCTTAAGCTGTTACTAAATACATACATCAATATCTCATTACAAACCGGAAGCTTAATTAAACTTAAAGAAGGAACCTACACTTGGAGTGTTATGGTTCACGAAACTCATACCGGAAATATAACAGAGTCTCCCCTAAAAACTGAATGTTTACCAATTTCAATCTTAACCTGAAAATCAGTAAAAACCATTAATACGATTTAAAATCACAAATACACTAACATCTATGACTAAGCCTTCGTGGCCAATCAAAATATATATATACAACAATAATTAGTTAACTATCAATTACATAAGAATCTAGTTCTACTAAGCAGGTCTTCCCACTAGGAGTAAAACTCAGCTCCACAGTTCCTTTCCACTGCTTCACAATAA
Source organism: Sesbania bispinosa (assembly GCA_026901365.1). NCBI lineage: Eukaryota > Viridiplantae > Streptophyta > Magnoliopsida > Fabales > Fabaceae > Sesbania > Sesbania bispinosa. The sequence continues at coordinate 663,027 of QLOH01000490.1, forward strand.
CCTGGAATTCCCTGCACAACTAGAATATATCCTTGAAACATGGTATGAGACTACAGTCTTAGCGAATACAAATATGCAAATGCATTGTGGGGATCAATTATATGAGATGCATTACATAATACACGTCAACATGAAGCTCATAACTCAATTCCAATCCATTACGTAAAGAAAACTTCTATTAGCTCGTTATAAGAATACATGTAGTTATACTCAGGATAACTATACAGCAACTTCAAGTGAATACAATTAAACATTATACAACAGTTATGGAATAAACTTATACATTACAATCAATTCAAAGTAAATGCAATTTATGATGCAACTCACTGCTGTGCCCAACAGGCATGATCTTATCACTTTAACTGGAGTTAGAACTGAGCTTAGACTACGGGGAATGTCTTCCCCGGGGACGAATCCCGCCCATTACTGGACCGAAGTCAAGTTTTCACATAATAACTTATTTTTAACTCACGGCCGAAGCCGGATTATATTAACTCACGGTCGAAACTGGCTTAAGTTATCTCAATGTTCATAATCTCAAATGAATTAACAAATATTAAGAATCATGTGTACAAAATAAAATCCATGCTATTTCCAAGTTTAATAATTTTTCATGCAAAACCCAAATTAGCATTCTAAAACAAATTCATCATCATAGGTTCTAACATCATGCTCATCATCTCAATAAATTATAAAATTGACAGTTAAAATGCGGACAAACCCTAATTCCCTAAGTTTCATAACCTATGTATCACATATTCTATGCATAAACATCCCTAATTTACACAAATACACATAATCCCTAACAATTAACATTTACAAACATGGAGAAGAGGAATTAGAGAGTGGGGATCATGCTCAAGGCATACAATCATAGGAAGTGAGAGTGGGTGAGTTGTACTCACCTCAAGGATGCTCAAAGAGAAGAGAATGAAGTTGGAGAAGGCTTGAGGTGAAAATACGAGGCTCCCTTTTCTTCCTTCAAGCTCCAAAGCCACTAATTCTTACAAGAATTCTCTCCCTCTCTCTAAAATCTCTCTGCCTTCTCTCTAAAAGAACGGAGGAAGAAGAAGAAGAAAAGTGAAGAAATCCAACCCTAAAACACATTTTAAAGGCCTTTAAGTGAATTCTCACTCAAGCGAGACATTCTCGCTTGAGCGAGCGGGTCAATTGAATGCATGTTTAACATTCTCGCTTGGGCGAGCCTTTTCTCGCTTAAGCGAGAAAAGTCCAGAGAGCACCAGAAAACTGTCCTGTTCTCGCTTAAGCGAGCTAGATCTCGCTTAAGCAAGATATGCAGAAACTGATTTTTACACTTTTTCCTGCATAATTCGCCCAAGCTAGACATTCTCGCTTGAGCGAAAATGCTGAAACTTCCAAAAATCTGGTTTTTACCCTAAGTCTTGCCTCCTATTTCCTTTTTACTCTTTTCTCAATTATTATACATAAAAATCATAATCCTATTCTCTTTTAATTCATCATAGATCTTAATTACCGGAATGTTACTTGAACAAGGACCCTAACACTTGATTTCTTAAATTTAACTCCTCTTAACTCTCACCTATTCCATCGATCCTAGTTCCCCTTTCCATAACTCATTCCTAACTTAAATATTCTTCTAAATTTCCCCTTAATACCCATAAACTCTTACTAACCCTCAGATTCTTTCTTGTAATCCTTCCTCTCCTCCTCAACTTCTCAATCCACACCTAACTTTCCTCTAGTTTAGTTTAAGTCCAATTTTCGGGATGTTACAATACCATTCAAGGAACTTCTTCCTTGTGGCCATTTAACCTCTTGTTTTAAATTAATAATCACATTCACATTTTAACATTTTCATTTCCTCTTGGGTACAAGACCCCCTTTTTCCTTTCTGGACCGAAGTCCCCTTTGGTTTCCATTATACATTCATACATTTACATATATCCAATTCATGGAATAGAGGTATCCACAGTCAAGCATATTACCTTAGCCTTTAACATATAGGGAGAAGAAATAGAAAAGGTTTACAACATTTTTTCATTCCCTTAACCCTAACTACATCAAATCCCTACATGTTCCCTCAATAATACAATAGAAATAACTCAAACTACATACATTTTCAAGTTCCCATTACCAATATACAAGCATTTCCCCAAAATCCCCAAATCTCCTAACCTAGGGTTTGAGCCTCAAGGGAAAATCACCAATCAGTCCAAACAGTCAACCATTCCATAAATATACAGTCCATTCCAAGCAAAAACAAGTAATAGAGAAAGGGAATAGAGGGAAGGGATCATACAAGAGGAGACACACAAAAGTTGAGTGAGTGGGTGAACCACACTCACCTCTAATAGGGAAGAAGTGGAAGAAATGGAGGGAGGAGAGTGATGAATCCAAGCTTTTGATGGATTGGAGGCTCCAATCCAGGTCCAGGCTCCTCCTCCTCCTTCCCCTCCTTTCCCGAATAGAGAACAAGGAAGATGAAAAATCCCAAATACACAGCTACTGTTCGAGCTGGATATCTCCTGACTTAGACCTCGTATCGGCGATCCGACCATTCAGAATGAAAAACTAGGTGTTTCTAACCGCCTGCCAAATTTTTAGCCCGATCCAACGGTGAACGAATCTGCAGTAGAGATTTTTCAGCAGCGGCTTTGTGTAAATACGAGAATGGCTTTCTCTCCTTTCCTCTCTCAAAGTGACGGTGTTCCTTCTTTCTTTTTCTTCACCCTATTACTTCTCTTATTAACTTAAGATCCCTCTCGATGTAGGTAACTGATACCTCAAGTGGGCTTCTCAATTTGGCCATTTTGTCCCTCCTCTTTTCCTATTTACTTTTATGAAATTATTTCTCTAATTCTACTTTGAATTATGAGATAGATTTATATAGAAAAAAATTTGGGATGTTACAACTCTACCCCCCTTAAAACAATTTTGTCCTCAAAATTTGCTAAGGATACAAGACTAAAGATTACCTCAAAGAATAACTCCGGAAAGTGAGATCGGATCTCGTCCTTCTTCTCCCATGTGGCCTCCTCAGGAAACTGACCTGCCCAAATCAAATTCTCCTCTGACACACAAGCCCTAAGCATATCCTCTACAGTTTGGATGGTTCCCTCAGATTGACCGTCATTCTAAGGAGGTAAGCGGAACTAAATCTCAGTTTAGTACCAAAGGCCTAGTGTAGAGCATTCAAGAACCTAGAGGTTAACTTAGGATCCCCATCCGACACAATGCTAGAGGGTAAAGCATGGAGCTTTACAATATCCTTGATGTACAGGTCTACTCGTTTTCTCAAAGGATAGGTAGCCCTAATTGGTAGAAAGTGGGCCGACTTGGTCATCCGGTCCACTATGACCCAAATGGCATCAAAGCCGGGAGGGACTCTAGGTAGCCCCATCACAAAATTCATAACTATGGCCTCCCACTTCCACTCAAGTATGTCTAGGGGTAGGAGTGTTCCTGAGGGCTTCTGATGTTCTATTTTTACCTGTTGACATACCAAATACCTAGAAACATACTCTGCTACATTCTTTTTCATGCCATCCCACCAAAACATACTTTTCAAGTCTTGGTACATCTTGGTGATACCAGGGTGTACCATGAACTTGCTCCTATGAGCCACCTCTAAAATCTCTTGTCTAAGACTACCCCCTTAGGGACACCGACTCTTCCTTGGAACAAAATCATCCAATCACCCGACTCGGTGAAACTCAGCTGCCCCTTCTGGGTTTGGAGGTCTAAATCTAATGCTTGGGCTTTCTTAACTCGAGTCTTCAAATTTTGTCTTATTAACCCTTGAGTCTCTCTCTCTCTCTCTCTATATATATATATATATATATATATATATATATTCTTTTTATTTTAACGACTGGCTGCACAAGGTAGCATTTGTATGGATGCCCTAGGAAAACAGAGGTAATATCATGTTGGGAACAACATATCTCAAAACTACATATTGTGGGCTCTTGATTAGATTTAGTATTCAAACAAAATTGCACTAATAATTGACTCAAACACAAGAAACAAAACTGCACTAATAAATGATTCAATCACAAGAAAAACTTACAGGAACAAATACATGAAGCTGACAACAATATATTATATGCAGTAGTGCAAAATATGAAGAGGGAAAATTTGGTGGTCTGAAATACAAGGTTATAAAAAGGTAAAATCTATCAGGAATAGTAACAAGTTTCGGGGGTTAGAAACAACAAGTTACAGAATTTAAGTTTTTAAAATTGTAGTACTCAATAAGACTGCGTCATAACAAAGTTGGACCCCCCTTTTTGTGTGTGTGAAAGAAGCAGGGAAGGCAGGGAAAACAGAAACAATTTCCTAAAACAATTAGAAAATAAACCATCCGGGTCTAGTTTACAACCCTCAGTTTTAAAAGTCAATCCCATTAACATAATTGTATGACAAATTTCAATTTATTTTAAGTAAAGTCTACTAGGAAATGACACAATGAATTGGTCCCAAGCACGAGGATTCCATTGAAAAAGTTTATTGTTTGATTTCACTACACTTGCTATTTCCATATGGAAATCAACTAATTTAATCACATTCCAAATTAAATCATGTAAATTTGTTAGTAACTATCTCCCATTTTGGACTCCAGTGTAAGATGCCTTTTTAAACAATAACAATAGATATAAGGGCAAGAGAACCAAGACTTGCTAACTCACTTAACAAAGTTCACCGTTCACTTTGCTTAGTCATTTCTTGCCTAAAGCGAGATGAGATACTCATTGCATAGGGCCCTTTGTTTCTACTCCTCAGACAATAATCGAATAATTAGTATCTTCAACGTACATCAAGAAGCACGTAATTTCTTCGCCATTTCTTGCCTAAAGCGTGAAAAAATACTCATGCATAGGGCCCATCGTTTCTACTCCTCTGAAAATAACCAATTAATTAGTATCTGCAACGTACATCAAGAAGCACATAATTTCTTAGTCATTTCTTGCCTAAAGCGTGATGAGATACTCACTGCATAGGGCCCTTTGTTTCAACTCCTCTGACAATAACCGAATAATTAGTATCTTCAACGTACATCAAGAAGCACATAATTTCTTCGTCATTTCTTGCCTAAAGCGTGAAGAAAGACTCATGCATATGGATCGTAGTTTCTCCTCCTTTGACAATAACCCATTAATCAGTATCTGGAACGTACATCAAGAAGCACATAATTTTAAGAAACTCATTTTTTTTATCACTAATACAATAATTCTAGAGTAAACTAGCAAATTGGTCATTGACTTTTTTAGGGTCATGTTGTTTAGTCCCTAAGAAATAGAAAACCCCAATATAGTCCCTGACTTCTTGTTTTTTCTTTCAATATAGTCCAACCGTGTGTTTCCCGTTAATTTTTTTACGACGTGTCACATTTAATGATACTCTGTCTCACTGTGTGTCACTATAGTGTCCACTATGGCACAAAAATGATGTGGTTTTGTCAAATTTATAGCTTTAAATGCTTCAACTCCAACCATTGTGTGCTTCCCTATTTTCCATTTTTCTCTCTTCTCCCCCTTTTTTATTGGAAGGTCTTAACTCCAATGATGTTATTTTTGTGCCCCTATGGCAAATAGTATGATATAGTGTCACGAAATGTGACACATCATAAAAAAATTAACGGGAAACACACAGTTGGACTATAGTGAAAGAAAAAACAAGAAGTTAGGGACTATATTGGGATTTTTTTATTTCTTAGGGACTAAACTACATGACCCTAAAAAAGTCAGGGACCAATTTGCTAGTTTACTCATAATTCTAAAAACCCACAATCCCACACTTATGTATTTTATTATTTAGTTTCATTATTTTAAAAATAATAAAACTTTGTAACAATCCACTTTTTCAGTTGTTGAGGTAGCAATCTGAAGCTTTCTCTAAGGGTCACGCCGTACTTTGTAACCGGGAAATAAAAAAATAATGCATCTAATGTGTGAGCACCTCGATCGTTGAGCACGTTGAAAACGACCTTATTATATTATTGTCAATTTATTATCATATTTCCTGCTTCGAAATCAAGATAATTACTTTAACACTATGTTTGATTGGAGGAAGGAAATATGGAAAAGAGAAATAGTAATGAGAAGGAGATTATTTTTAGGGCCCATTGTTTCTACTACTCTAGCAAAAACCCATTAATTAGTATCTGCAACGTACATCAAGATACACATAATTTCTTCATCATTTCTTGCCTAAAGCGTGAAGAGACACTCATTGCATGGAGCCTATTATTTCTACTCCTCTGATAATAAATCATTAATGACTATCTGCAACTTAGATCAAGAAACACATAATTTCTTCGTCATTTCTTGCCTAAAGCTTGATGACATACTCATTGCATAGGGCTCATTGTTTCTACTCCTTTGACAATAACCCATTAATTAGTTTCTGCAACGTACATCAAGAAACACATAATTTATTCATCATTTCTTGCCTAAAGCGTGAAGAGATACTCATTGCATAGTGCCTATTGTTTCTACTCCTTTCATAATAAACCATTAAATACTATCTGCAACATACATCAAGAAACACATAATTTCTTCGCCATTTCTTTCCTAAAGCGTGAAGTGATACTCATTGCATATGGCGCATTGTTTCTACTCCTCTGACAATGACCCATTAATTAGTATCTGAAACATACATTAAGAAACACTTAATTTCTTCGTCATTTGATGCCTAAAGCGTTATGAGATACTCATTGCATAGGGTCGTTTGTTTCTCCTCCTCTAACAAAAACTGAATAATTAGTATCTGCAACGTACGTCAAGAAGCACATAATTTATTCGTCATTTCTTTCCTGAAGCGTGAAGAGATACTAATTGCATTGGGCCCATTGTTTCTACTCCACTAACAATAACCTATAATTAGTATCTGCAACATACATTAAGAAACACATAATTTCTTAGTCATTTCTTGCCTAAAGCGTGATGAGATAGTCATTGTATAGGGCACTTTGTTTCAACTCCTCTAACATTAACCGAATACTTAGTATCTGCAATGTACATTAAGCAGTACATAATTTCTTTGTCATTTCTTGCCTAAAGCATGAAGAAATACTCATGCACGTACAGGGCCAGTTGTTTCTACTCCTCTGATAATAACACATTAATTAGCATCTTTAACGTACATCAAGAAGCACATATTTAAGTAATTCAATTACTATTTTATGTAACTCAATTATTTTTTATCCCTAATCCAATTATTTTAAAAACCCACAATGTCTCACATATGTATTTTATTATTTACTTTCATTATTTTAAAAATAATAAAACTTTGTAACAATCCACTTTTTGTGTTGTTGATGTAGCAATTCAAAGCTTTCTCTAAGGGTCACACCATACTCTCTAATCGGGAAATAAAAAAACAATGCATCTAATGTGTGAGCACCTCGATCGTTGAGCACGTTGAAAATGTAACATCCCAAAAATCAGAACCTAAACAATACAATGGAAGTCTTAGGTTGTGAATCCCATTGTAAGAAGGAAGTTGGAAGTATCATAAGGACTTAGGAATGTGAGGTGAAAATAAGACAAGAGTTAGGAAACCGGTTAAGTGTTTTGGGTTGTAAAGGATTTGAGATGGGAGAAACCAAGTTTTAAGCCAAACTTGACCGTAGAATTAACTTAGGAGGAGTCACACCCGGTGGTTGAAAGGAGGGCATGGTGAAGAGGTGAGTAAGGAAGTAGAGAGATTGGAACTAGGAAATTAGATTGAGACGAAAAGAGCTAAGCTTAAATGAATTGGCAGGAAGGAAGAGGAGAGGTGTAGACTCAAGGAACCAAGGTATAAAGATGATTTTATGGAAGAGAACAAGGGGATAGAGGAACATAGTCTCATGGATACTTAGAACCCTTGACCTAAGCCTTAATAAGGTGAATTGATGATTTACATCATGGTTCACGAGAAGTGTGCCCCGTTGGGTTTCAACCAAGGTTGTTGCTTAATTTCGGGTTTTAAGCCTAATGACATTGGTACACTAATTTGCAAATATCTAGAGTTATGGGGTTTCCAATTGAGGTGATTCCACTTGGATTAGAAAGCTAAGATCCGAGGCTTCAGTTTGATATTCTATACGATGGTATTTCGATCTAATTCGCACCTTCAAATAGACTCATTTTTGCTCAAGCGAGAATTTGCTCGCTTGAGTGAAAATATTTGTAGAAACAGGATTCAAAATGTTGTCAATCTCGCTTAAGCGAGAATCCTCTCGCTCAAGCGAAAATCTGGCAGAATGTCACCTTTTTTATTTTGCTCAAGCGAAATTATTTCGCTTGAGCGAGAAAACGCGAGGCCAGTTTTTAAAAATGGAGATGTAGGGCTTCCTGCCCTCATTATCTCTCATTTCTCTCATTCTAGAGAGAGGAACTAGAGAGTGAAAGGGTAGATTGAAGGAGGAATCATGGGTTGGAGCCACCCACACCGTTCAAGGAGCTTGGATCTTCATCCTCATTCTTCCATTCCTCTCTATTTCCTCCATTAGAGGTGAGTGTGGTTCTCCCCTCACTCATTATTTGTGTATGTGTTGTCTCTTACATGATCCCCTTCCTTCTTTCCCCTTCTCCATTGATTGTTATGTTTTGAAATGGCATGTATATGTTTGGATTGATTGGATGTTTGGATTGATTGAGATTTTTCCTCTAAGGCTCAAACCCAAGGATAGGAGATTTGGGGATTTTGGGGAAAAACTTGAATGTTTGATGATGGGAACTTGGAAATGCAAATAGTTGAAGTTATTCTCATTCCGTAATTGAAAGAACATGTAGGGGTTGAGATAGCTAGGGTTTGAGGAAAAGAACAATTGTTGTGATCCCTCTATATTTCTTTCCCTCTATGTTAAAGGCTAAGGTAAAATGTTTACTTGTAGATGCTTCTATTTCATGAACTGAATTTATGAACATGCATGAATGCTTAATGGAAACTAAAAGGGGACTTCGGTCCAAAGAGGAAAAATGGGGCTTCGGTCCAGAAAGGAAACAAAGGGGGTCTCGTACCCAAGAGGATTAAGAATAATAAACTGTGATTGTGATTGCTAATTAAGACAGGAGGTTAAATTGGCCTTAAGGGAGACTTTCCTTGAAAGGTCAAAGGTTCAAGTGATAAGAACCCACTAGTGTTGGTAATACACCAAATGTTGAATGTGAATGTTAATTAAGACAGGAGGTTAAATTGGCCACAAGGGAGACGTCCCTTGAACGGTATTGAGCTCAATCCAGGTCAGATGTTCCAGTGATAAGACCCCACTGGTGTTGGGTAATACACCAAAAGGTTGAAAGAAAAAGACTAATGAATGAATTGTTATGAATTGAAAGTAAGGTTTGATGAATTTATTATTATAAATTAAATGTATATTTGATGTGTGTAATGATAGGAATTGAATATATGTAGTTCCGTTGTGCTTATGTGTATTATCTCCCCACACTGCACACACTGTTACCGCACTCACTGAGACGTAGTCTCATCCCACGATGTGGGAATTATATTCAGTTGTGCATGTTGCTGTCAGGATACATGACTGGCGTATGGATGGTTTGTTTGGATGGGCATTTATATCTATTATGGTTGTAATCTCATTTTTGGGAATTTGAGTTTAGCGGATAGATTGTAAATTGTAATTTGATATTTTTTAGCCGCGGAGTGGCATTTCATTTGTAATCTATGAGTTGTACTTGGATTTCGTGCTTAAGTAATAGTTGGATTACCTAAGCGCTATAATGTATTACACGTTGATATTAATAATGAGCGAAATAATTTCAAGGATTTAGAAATGGTGCTCCCAACAGGTATTATTTTTGAATTAAGGAATTAGGACATTACAAAAAATGCCTTGATTATATTATTGTCTATTATAATCATTTTTCCTGCTTCGAAATCAAGATATTTACTTTAACACTATGTTTGATGGGAGGAAGGAAATATAGAAAAGAGAAATAGTGATGAGAAGGAGATTATTTTTAGGGCCCATTGTTTCTAATACTCTATCAAAAACCCATTAATTAGTATCTGCAGCGTACATTAAGACGCACATAATTTCTTAGTCATTTCTTGCCTAAAGTGTGAAGAGATAGTCATTGCATAGGGCCTATTGTTTCTACTGCTCTGATAATAAACCATTAATTACTATCTGCAATTTACATCAAGAAACACATAATTTCTTCTCCATTTCTTGCCTAACGCGTGAAGAGATACTTATTGCATAGGGCCCATTGTTCTTCTCTTTTGACAATAACCCACTAATTAGTATCTGCAACATACATTAAGAAACACATAATTTCTTAGTCATTTCTTGCCTAAAGTGTCATTAGATACTCATTGCATAGGGCCATTTGTTTCTACTCCTCTTACATTGACCGAATAATTAGTATCTGCAACATACATCAAAAAGCACATAATTTCTTCGTCGTTTCATGCCTAAATCGTGAAGAGATACTCATTGTGTAACACCCTCATCCCATGACGGGTATTACTCGACTAACTCGGTTGCGATTTGTTAATTTCTCTTTTAGAGAAGTGAAGAAAATTGGGGATTTTTTTTGTAAAACATATGAATAAATTATAATGGGATGGAACTAGAAGAACATATCAATACAACAAATATCATTTCACTGCTATTCCAAATTACAACAGAAGTAATATACATTTAAATTGGGGTTTTAGCATGCTACATTACAGAAGAAGTGAACCTTCTATTTTACTACACCTTATCTATACAGTATATTGCTGTTCATGTACACTCCTAAACACTACCATTTGACTTAAACAAGATCCGGTTCGACTTGAACACCATGCCTATCTTCAGAAAAACGTGCATCCTTCCAGAGTCCATGCCCTTTTAAGTGCCAAAATAATGACGGACAACGAAAAAGAAAGACAAGGGGGTGAGAACACTTTACATGAACTCACTTAACGCAGGACATGATAACTAAAGTAGACAGACACGGGAATTCAAACAATTCATACAACAATAAATCCAATCATTCACATAGAAAGTCACAACATCACAAAATGATGTGATATGCTCATGCAATGCAAACAACCACGCCATTTATCAAGGATTTCAAGCAACTACCATGTACCATGCAATGCATGAGGGCCTGGGGAAAATCACCACCACAATGCACACAGCAACTACCCGACCTTATATGTACAACGTATCAGGAGTTAGAGTCTGTACTAGCACTGGTACAAAGAGCCTTGCTCATATTTTCTTTTGGGGAAATTCTTTTATACACCTTCCAGACAATCTCAACTGACCCCGAAACCATGAGAGCGACAGGATTGCCAAGCTTGTATCCCTTCGGACTCGACAGTAGGGAGCTAGCCTACGTCTCTTGATGTCCTTTCTGGAACTCGACTATCCTCAGGGTTGGCGTCCCATTTGAGGACCCGCTGGAGTTCTTTGCAAAACCCAGTGCACCCTTCCCAACCAGTTTCACACTGTACCAAAGTGTCACTGCCATATTAGGTCGTAAGGTTTTCAACCTTGAACATTATCAATGTTTATGATGCATGCCACACAAAAATGCTTCTCAGCATACACATCCTTATAGGCAAAGCCCATTCAATCATTCCACGTCACCACTCCCCGTGGTACGGCCCGATTCAATGTCTTTCCTTCACAAGGAGATCCAAACAATGCTTTCTCAGCATACACATCCTTACAGGAAAAGCCCATTGAATCATTCAACGTCACCACTCTCTGTGGTATGGCTCGATTCAATGTCTTTCCTTCACAAGGAGATCCAAACCTCATCTCGGGTAAATCCGCACTCTCTCACTTAGGCTTCTCAAGTCTTATGCAAGAAGAGTGTGTTTGTTATAAACTTTTAAGGTAATTTGTACTAGTGTGTTTCTTAAAATCAATGATCACTTTCACTTAAGTCCTATAGCTTACTAAGACTTATGATTGCGTCTTATGAATAGTGTTACCTATCTTAATTCATCTTGTATGTCTAATTAGGATTAGGTTTATCCCTTAATCATGATTAATCTTCCTTAATTAGACTATAATTAAACCTAATTCTCCTTAATTAAGTCTTAATCTTTACTTAAGATCCTAATTAATTCCTAATTATTCTTTAATCTCTTCTTTAATCTTGGATTAAGCTTTTAATTACATTTGATTAAGGTTAATCACAATTAATTAGTTCTTAATCACCATTAAGTCTTAATTAATTGATTAATACTTCATTAGTAACTAATGATTAAGATTAAGATTAATCTTCATTAGGGTTAATTAAAGTTAATCTCAATTAATTCATCCTTACTTAATTAACTTAAGTGGATTGACTTAGTCAACTTAGGTGAGTTGGATTAATAAGCCGACTAATTAAACTGAGTCTTGATTTTGATGGGTAGGATTACGGTTGGAGCCCAACACCAATCCAAGCCCAATGTACATTCACTATTTTTTTTTTTGTTTGGCCTTAAGGTGAGTTCTATGAATTTTTTTTGAAGGCATTGGGCCTAAACTAGAGGCCAAATGGTTAGGTAACCCATAAGGGTCCATTTTCTAACATTACCATAAAGTTTTATGAAATTTAAGGTGACTTTTAGATGGGTTTATTTTTGTACTCGAATTTAACTTAGATATTTTACCCAAAAATTGTTTTCTTTTAATTTCACTTATCACTTTAAATGGTTACCCATTTTAACTTATTGGGCCACTAAGGCCCATAAACACATTAACACCAATTTCACTAACATTCCAAGATCAAACACATTCATTTCATGAGTTTCTCATGAATGTGAATATGAACACCAAGAACATGATGAACACCAAGAACACAAAAATTCCATTAAATTCCAAAAATTACCAAACTCAAATATGATGTTCTATAAGCATTCTAAGCCATCAAACTCATGTTATTTCATCCAAACATACCAATTATCATAAAAAGTTCCTATCTTTACACATAGTAAAAAATAACACATTTTCATGACAATTCAAGCAAACCAATTTCCTAAATTCAAACAAAAACTTGCATGAGCATCAAATCATCATCTAAATATATTTCAAGCATCAATTAAATTTTAAAGACATACAGCCCCACCAAGTGGTTTTGGCCGAACCTATTTAGGGAAAAAGGAGAAAAATTTTCAATCAACAACTATGGTTTGCATGTACTCAAAATCATCACACAAACACATTTTTATCAACAATCAAAATTTTAGAACATGCATTCAAAACCAACCACATATAGCCGAACCATTTCCTCAAGGAAATAGGTTCCAACAATCCATTTTTGAAAAGGAAAAAGGGTTAGGGACAAGGATCAAGGGTAATCCTTTTACTCTAGTCACCAATCCTACTAGAGTTCAAGGTTCTCCCCCCCCTTTACCTAAGGAAAATCACTCTTGAAAAAGTGCAGCAACTTCAAATATTTTTCCCTCTTTGTGCTCCTCTATCTTGATCTCCCAAGCAATCTTTCTCAAATGATGTAGGCTAGATTTGAAGTTTAAGGTTCAAAAATGGAACCTTTAACTTAGAATGTGAAGGAGAAAAAAATGGAGGATGGAGAGGAGAGGAAGAAGAATTGCTCATGGTTTGGAAGAGGAAAATGGAGAATGAAAAATGGTTTTGCATGTAATGAGAGGAGGAATTGGACAAGTGTTAAGTGTCTTATGTCACATAAGGTCATTTCTCACTTTATGTCTTTGAAAGTGTGTGAGACAATTTAAGTGAGTCTCCCACATGTACGCGGTTTTTGAGATGGTTTAATTGAGGAAATTTGATAAAATGTTGCAAAATTTTCGAATTTGAAGCAAGGGCATTTTGGTCCTTTTCCAAAAATAGTAGGGGTACAAAGGTAATTTCACACCAAAAATTCCCAAAAATTCTAGAAAAATTTCTATAATTGTTCTAAACTATTTTAAGCCTAAAAATGAGATTAGACTGACTTCTCACTTGAACTCTCTTATTTCCCAATTTTCCAATTTTCGCACACAACAGTCAATTTTTAACAAGAGTAAGCAGATAGAAAAATTTTGATGTTACACACAAAAATTCTATAAAGTTATAAATATCATTTTTAATCCACTTTTAAGGTCCAAAGTATATTTTCCATATTATTCTACAAATTTTCATATGTTGGTTAGGGTTACATTGCTAACCAGGGGCGTTTTGGTCCTTTTGCCCAAAAGTGCCAGAAAAATTCTAAATTAATTTCAAAAATTTATTATTAATTATAATAAGATCATTTTGACTAAAAATATAGATCACCTCAAGTTTTAGATATTTTTTATAATTAAATTTATATTTTCTTGAACTGTACACCTACTAAGGGTATTTATGTCATTTTCTCAAACACCTCTTCTAGAAAAAAAATTATTTATAATTATGGTTCGATAATTCCAAAAATATAAATTTGATTGTTTATTAATAGTTCCTAAATACCTCATAATTAAATTTTTTTTCTAAACTTTCTATATCTTATTTATATACTGGTAGGGGAAATTGTCGGTGTTACACATTGCATAGGGACCATCTTTTCTACTCCTCTGAAAGTAACACAATAATTAGTATCTGCAACATACATCAAGAAGCACATAATTTCTTTGCCATTTCTTGCCTAAAGCGTGAAGAAATACTCAACCACGGGGCCTATTGTTTTTACTCCTCTGACAATAACCCGTTAATTAGTATCTGCAACGTACATCAAGAAGCACATAATTTTAAATAATTCAATTAATATTTTATGTAACTCAATTTTTTTATCTCTAATCCAATTATTCTAAACTGCCACAATCCCACACTTATATATTTTATTATTTACTTTCATTATTTTAAAAATGTTAAAACTTTGTAACAATCCACTTTTTGAGATGTTGAGGTAGCAATCCGAAGCTTTCTCTAAGGTTTACATCGTACTCTGTAACGGGGAAATAAAAAAATATTGCATCTAAGGTGTGAGAACCATGATCGTTGAGCCTGCTGAAAATGCCCTTATTATATTATTGTTTGTTTCTTATCATATTTACTACTTTGAAATCAAGATATTAACTTTAACACTATGTTTGATGGGAGGAGGAAATATGGAAAAGAGAAATAGTGATGAAAAGGAGAATATTTTTAGGGCCTACTGTTTCTACTACTCTAGCAATAACTCATTAATTAGTATCTACAACGTACATCAAGAATCACATAATTTTTTCATCATTTCTTGCCTAAAGCGTGAAGAGATACTCATTGCATAGGGCCTACTGTTTCTACTCCTCTAATAATAAACCATTAATTACTATCTGCAACATACATCAAGAAACACATAAGTTCTTCGCCATTTCTTTCCTAAAGCGTGAAGACATACTCATTACACAGGGCTTATTGTTTCTACTCCTCTGACGATAACCCATTAATTAGTATCTGCAACATACATTAAGAAATACAATTTCTTCGTCATTTCTTGCCTAAACCGTGATGAGATACTCATTGAAAATAGACCTTTGTATCTACTCCTCTGATAATAATCGAATAATTAATATCTGCAATGTACATTAAGAAGCACATAATTTCTTCTCCATTTCTTACCTAATGGGTGAAGAGATACTTATTGCATCGGGCCCATAGTTTCTACTCCTCTGACAATAACCCATTAATTAGTATCTGCAACATACATTAAGAAACACATAATTTCTTAGTCATTTATTGCCTAAAGTGTGATGAGATACACATTGCATAGGGCCCTTTGTTTCTACTTCTCTGACAATAACCGAATAATTAGTATCTTCAACGCACATCATGAAGCACGTAATTTCTTCGCCATTTCTTGCCTAAAGCGTGAAGAAATACTCATGCATAGGGCCCGTTGTTTCTACTCATATGACAATAACCCATTAATTTGTAGCTACAACGTACATCAAGAAGCACATAATTTTAAGTAACTCAATTATTATTTTATGTAACTCAATTATTTTTGATTCCTAATCCAATATTTCTAAAAACCCACAATCCCACACTTATGTATTTTATTATTTACTTTCATTATTTTAAAAATAATAAAACTTTGTAACAATCCACTCTTTGAGTTGTTGAGGTAGCAATCTGAAGCTTTCTCTAAGGGACACACCGTACTCAGTAACCGGAAAATAAAAAAAAACAATGCATCTACTGTGTGAGCACCTCGATCGTTGAACCATTGAAAACGCTGTTATTATATTATTGTCTATTTATTATCATATTTCCTGCTTCGAAATCAAGATGTTTACTTTAACTCTATGTTTGATGGGAGGAAGGAAATATGGAAAAGAGAAATAGTGATGAGAAGGAGATTTTTTTAGGGCCCATTGTTTCTACTAATCTAGCAAAAACCCATTAATTAGTATCTGCAACGTACATCAAGATGCACATAATTTCTTCATCATTTCTTGCCTAAAGCATGACGAGATACTCATTGCATAGGGCTCATTGTTTCTACTCCTTTGTCAATAACCCATTAATTAGTTTCTGCAACTTACATCAAGAAGCATATAATTTCTTCATCATTTCTTGCCTAAAGGGTGAAGAGATACTAATTGCATAGTGTCTATTGTTTCTACTCCTCTAATAATAAACCATTAATTACTATGTGCAACTTACATCAAGAAACACATAATTTCTTCACCATTTCTTGCTTAAAGCGTGATGAGATACTCATTGCATAGAGCTCATTGTTTCTATTCCTTTGACAATAACCTACTAATTAGTATCTGCAATATACATTAAGAAACACAGATTCTTCGTCATTCCTTGCCTAAAGCGTGATGAGATACTCATAGCATTGGGCCTTTGTTTCTACTCCTCTAACAATAACCTAATAATTAGTATCTGCAATGTACATCAAGAAACACAAAACTTCTTCGCTATTTCTTACCTAAAGCGTGAAGAGATACTTATTGCATAGGGCCCATTTTTTCTACTCCTCTGACAATAACCCATTATTTAGTATCTGGAATATACATTAAGAAACACATAATTTTTAGTCATTTCTCGCCTAAAGCGTGATTAGATAGTCATTACATAAGGCCCTTTGTTTCTACTCCCTTGACATTTATAGAATAATTAGTATATGTAACGTACATCAAGAAGCACATAAGTTCTTTGCCATTTCTTTACTAAAGCGTGAAAAAATACTCATGCATAGGTCCCGTTGTTTCTACTCCTCTAACAATAACCCAATTAATTAGTATCTGCAACGTACATCATGAACCACATAAATTCTTTGCCATTTCTTGTCTAAAGCGTGAAGAAATACTCATGCATGCAGCCTCTTGTTTCTACTCCTCTAACAATAACACATTAATTAGTATCTGCAATGTACATCAAGAAGCATATAATTTTAAGTAACTCAATTATTATTTTACGTAACTCAATTATTTTTTATCGCTAATCCAATTATTCTATAATCCCACAAACCCACACTTATGTATTTTATTATTTACTTTTATTATTTTAAAATAATAAAACTTTGTAACAATCCATTTTTTTGAGTTGTTGAGGTAGCAATCTGAAGCTTTGTCTAAGGGTCACACCATACTCTGTAACGGGGAAATAAAAAAATAATGCATCTAATGTGTGAGCACCTCGATCATTGAGCCCTCTAAAACACCCTTATTATATTAATGTCTATTTCTTATCATATTTCCTGCTTTGAAATTAAGATATTAACTTTAACACTATGCTTGATGGGAGGAAGGAAATATGGAAAAAAGAAATAGTGATGAGAAGGAGAATATTTTTAGGGCTCATTGTTTCTACTCCTATGATAATAACCCATTAATTAGTATTTGCAACGAACGTCAAGAAGCACATACTTTTAAGTAGCTCAATTATTATTTTATGTACCTCAATAATTTTTTTATCCCTAATCCAATAATTCTAAAAACCGACTATCCAACACTTATGTATTTTATTATTTACTTTCATTATTTTTAAAATAATAAAACTTTGTAACAATCCATTTTTTGAGTTGTTGAGGTAGCAATCCAAAGGTTTCTCTAAGGGTCACACCGTACTTTGTAACAAAAAAAAATACATCTAATGTCTGAGCACCTCGATCGTTGAGCTCGCTGAAAACACCCTTAATATATTATTGTCTATTTCTTATCATATTTCCTTCTTTGAAATCAAGATATTAACTTTAACACTATGTTTGATGGGAGGAAGGAAATATGGAAAAGAGAAATAATGATGAGAAGGAGAATATTTTTAGGGCCCATTGTTTCTACTACTCTAGCAATAACTCATTCAATAGTATCTGCAATGTACATCAAGAAGCACATAATTTCTTCATCATTTCTTGCCTAAATCGTGAAGAGATACTCAATGCATAGGGCCTATTGTTTCTACTCCTTGATAATAAACCATTAATTACTATCTACAACATACATCAAGAAGCACATAATTCTTCGCCACTTCTTGCCTAAAGCGTGAAAAGATACTCATTACATAAGGCTCATTGTTTCTACTCCTCTGACAATAACCCATTAATTAGTATATGCAACATACATTAAGAAACATATAATTTCGTCGTAATTTCTTGCCTAAAGGGTGATGAGTTACTCATTGCATAGGGCCTTTTGTTTCTACTCTTCTGACAATAACCGAATAATTAGTATCTGCAACGTACATCAAGAAGCACAAAACTTCTTCACCATTTCTTGCCTAAAGCGTGAAGAGATACTTATTGCATAGGGCCCATTGTTTCTATTCCTCTAATAATATCCCATTAATTAGTATCTCCAACATACATTAAGAAACACATAACTTCTTAATCATTTCTTGCCTAAAGCGTGATTAGATACTCATTGCATAGGGACCTTTGTTTCAACTCCTCTGACATTAACCTAATAATTAGTATCTGCAACGTACATCAAGAAGCACATAATTTCTTCACCATTTCTTTCCTAAAGCGTGAAGAGATACCCATTGCATAGGGACCATTTTTTCTACTCCTCTGACAGTAACTCATTAATTAGTATCTGCAACATACATCAAGAAGCGAATAATTTCTTCTCTATTTCTTGCCTAAAGAGTGAAGAAATACTTATGCATGGAGCCCGTTGTTTCTACTCCTCCGACAATAACCCATTGATTAGTATCTGCAACGTACATCAAGAAGCACATAATTTTAAGTAACTCATTTAATTTTTATCTCTAATCCAATTATTCTAAAACCCCACAATCCCACACTTATGTATTTTATTATTTACTTTCATTATTTTAAAAAAAATAAAACTTTGTATGAATCCACTTTTTGAGTTGTTGAGATAGCAGTCTGAATCTTTCTCAAAGGGTCACAACTTACTCTGTAACGGGGAAATAAAAAACAATGCATATATGGTGTGAGAACCTCGATCGTTGAGCCCGCTGAAAACACCTTTATTATATTATTGTCTATTTCTTATCATATTTCCTGCATTGAAATCAAGATATTAACTTTAACACTATGTTTGATGGGAGGAAGGAAATATGGAGAAGAGAAATAGTGATGAGAAGGAGATTATTAGTATCTGCAACGTACATCAAGAAGCACATAATTTCACTTCTTGCCTAAAGCGTGAAGAGATACTCATTGCATAGGGCCTATTATTTCTACTCCTCTGATAATAAACCATTCATTACTATTTGCAACATACATCAAGAAACACATAATTTCTTCGTCATTTGTTGCCTAAAGCGTGAAGAGATACTCATTGAATAGGGCTCATTGTTTCTACTCCTCTGACAATAACCCATTAATCAGTATCTAAAACATACATTAAGAAACACATAATTTCTTAGTCATTTCTTGCCTAAAGCGTTATGAGATACTCACTGCATAGGGTCGTTTGTTTCAACTCCTCTAACAAAAACCAAATAATTAGTATATGCAACGAAAGTCAAGAAGCACATAATTTATTCGCCATTTCCTGCCTGAAGCGTGAAGAGATATTCATTGCATCGGGCACCCATTAATTAGTATCTGAAACGTACATTAAGAAACACATAATTTCTTCGTCAATTGTTTCCTAAAGCGTTATGAGATACTCATTGCATAGGGTCGTTTGTTTCTCCTCCTCTAACAAAAACTGAATAATTAGTATATGCAACGTACGTCAAGAAGCACATAATTTATTCACTATTTCTTGCCTGAAGCGTGAAGAGATTCTCATTGCATCGGGCCCATTGTTTCTACTCCTATGACAATAACCTATAATTAGTATCTACAACATACATTAAGAAACATATAATTTCTTAGTCATTTCTTGCCTAAAGCGTGATGAGATAGTCATTGTATAGGGCCCTTTGTTTCAACTCCTCTGACATTAACCGGATAATTAGTATCTGCAACGTACATTAAGAAGTACATAATTTCTTCGTCATTTCTTACCCAAAGTGGGAAGAAATACTCATGCACAGGGCCCATTGTTCTACTCCTCTAACAATAACACATTAATTAGTATCTACAACGTACATCAAGAAACACATATTTCAGTAATTCAATACTATTTTATGTAACTCAATATTTTTTTATCCATAATCCAATTATTTTAGAAACCCACAATCTCGCACTTATGTATTTTATTATTTACTTTCTTTATTTTAAAAATAATAAAACTTTGTAACAATCCACTTTTGAGTTGTTGATGTAGCAATCCAAAGCTTTCTCTAAGGGTCACACTGTACTCTCTAATTGGGAAATAAAAAAACAATGCATCTAATGTGTGAGCACCTCGATCGTTGATCCCGCTGAAAATGTAACATCCCAACAATCAGAACCTAAACAATACAACAGAAGTCTTAGGTTGTGAATCCCATTGTAAGAAGGAAGTTGGAAGTACGATAAGGACTTAGGAAAGTGAGGTGAAAATAATACAATAGTTAGGAAACCGGTTAAGTGTTTTGGGTTGTAAAGGAATTGAGACGGGAGAAACCAAGTATTAAGCCAACTTGACCGTATAATTAACTTAGGAGGAGTCACACCCGGTGGTTGAAAGGAGGGCATGGTGAAGAGGTGAGTAAGGAAGTAAAGAGATAGGAACTAGGAAATTAGATTGAGACGGAAAGAGCTAGGCTTAAATGAATTGGTAGGAGGAAGAGGAGAGGTGTAGACTCAAGGAACCGAGGTATAAGATGATTTTATGGAAGAGAAGAAGGGGATAGAGGAGCATAGTCTCATGGACACTTAGAACCCTTGACCTTAGCCTTAATAAGGTGAATTGATGATTTACATCACGGTTCACGTGAATTGTGCCCCGTTGGGTTTCAACCAAGGTTGTTGCTTAATTTCGAGTTTTAAGCCTAATGACCTTGGTGCACTAATTTGCAAATATCTAGATTTATAGGTGTCCAATTGAGGTGAGTTCACTTGGATTAGAAGGCTAAGATCCGGGGCTTCAGTTTGATATTCTATACGATGGTATTCCGATCTAATTCGCACCTTCAAATAGACTCATTCTCGCTGCAGCGAGAATTTGCTCGCTTGAGCGAAAATATCAGCAGAAACAGGATTCAAAATGTTGTCAATCTCGCTTAAGCGAGAATCCTCTCGCTCAAGTGAAAATTTGGCAGAATGTCACCTTTTTTATTTCACTCAAGCGAAATAATTTCGCTTAAGTGAGAGAACGCGAGACCAGTTTTTTAAAACAGAGATCTAGGGCTTTCAGCCCTCATTTTCTCCTCATTTCTTTCATTCTAGAGAGAGGAATGTTGAAAAAACAGGGAAACACTAGAAGGGGGGTTGAATAGTGTTTCAATGGAAACTTTTTCTGTTTCTTGTTTCAAATATTTTGAAAGGTCTAGCTTCTGAAAATCTTCAGATGATAAGTATCAGTCTGAAGGTTTTGATTATCTTCTGAAAAACTTTCAGGTTAAAAAATTATAAAACTTGACTTGATTCAGATAGTAAGTTTTCACTTGAATACTTTTTCAATCCCTTTTTAGAGTAAAAACAGAATTGAAATAGCTTAAGGGATAGAGAAAACTTAGCCAAGAATTTATCCTGGTTCACTCACAACCACCGTGAGCTACGTCCAGTCCCAGGGCAAAACCAGCACCTGGATTTCCACTATTCTTGCAAGAATACAAGTATTCTTTTCTTTCAAGCCTCTTCAGGCTATACAACAAGTATTGTTTCTTTCACCAAGCTCTTCAGGCTCTCAGACACTTATCCAAGTGTAACCCAAGTATTCTTTCAGACAGAAAGTCTCTCCAGGCTAACAACCCAAACTGTTCTAAGTTTAAAACAAGAAAGGGATTTAGTCACTATCTTCAGATGATAGCGATGAATTATAGAGTAAAAATAAATAAGACTTTCTCAGAATATGAAAATGAGTAATTGTACAAAGAATATCGGAGTTTGATTTTTGCAGCGAGTAATTTCTTTGATTGAAATGCTTCTCTGTATTCAATTCTTCATGGGACGTATTTATAGTCTCCAAGGAATAAATGCCCGTTGCCAAATAGCATTTAATGCATTCAGAATACGTTTGACACAGCTCTGTTCAAAGCAATCTGAGCAGAAACAGGTCAACAGGTCTGCGCACACAACGCAATCTGGCAGGAGCAGCGGCGTTGCAGACTTTCATTAAATGTGCTAAACATTTGAACGAGGAAGAAAAGCAACTCTGACTCTTATGCTGAAGTAGGTAAGATCTTGATTTGAACGTTCCTCATACTCAGCAACGTCTTCCAAGGTCAAACCATTGTCCTGAAGACTTCATCTTTCAGATGCAAGGGATGCTTCAAATGAACTTTTCTTCTTCAGAGGATAAATGCTCTTCAGACGATGTTAGGTCTTCAGACGATCTGAAGCTTCAAATGATGTTCCACACTTTTTATGATCTGAAACAAAACAGAATATGTGAAAGTATATTGCTACAAATCCATCTGAATTTTTATATTTGTTCATTAAAACACTTTAAGGGAATGAGACTCAAAGTACTTAAGTATATAAATTTTTGAGACTCAACAATCTCCCCCTTTTAATGATGACAAATATAAAATATTCTGAAATCCGAAAAAGGGTTTAAAAAGATTTTGAGTTTAGAAAATTCTCCCCCTTAACCAGATGTTCCTTCTGAAATACATGTTCTGCTTCTGAAATAATCGTTCTGAAGCATTCTCTGAAGAACTCATGCCTTTTTCACTTTGCACTTTCAGAAATTTGTTAATCTTAAACAACATAACATACTCCCCCTTTTGTCATCAATGAAAAGGTAAGCAATAGACAGAGCAAAAAAGTTAAGACAACAATCAACAACACAAATAAATGCAACAACCAACTCATGCAATAAACTTGTGCAGAATGTGCCAAACATAAACAAAAAAAAAAGCAAAAAGCGAAATTGAAATAGCTAAGACATGACATCATCATTAACTACATGGAAAGTCTTCTCAGAGCCTACTCAAATATGGCTTGCATGGCTTGCTTCTGATTATCCAGCTCAGTAATAACTGCTTCCTTCAGTTCATTGTGACTAGCCTTGATCTGTGCATGTGCAGTGATAAGCTGATCTTACCTTTGTATGAAGGCTTCCTTCTGAGTGCTCAGAGCATAGTGCTCTCTGGAAAGAGTAACCAATTCAGGTTCAAGATTTTCTTCATAGAATATCAAGGAGATGTGCCTGTTGGTGAAGCGGTAGTACTGAAATCCATGAGGAAGAATGAACTTCGGAGGGTCTGAGTCTCAAAAGATAAACTCTGGTCTTTTTAAAAGAAAGTTGACTCTCCATTTAGGGTGAAATCCCCTTGTAGAGAAATCTGAAAAAGGAATCTCCTTCTGAAGAAAGTAGGTGTTTCCAGAGTAGTGTTCTTGCCAACTCTCACCAGGGAATCAACATCATCCCACTTAGCTCCATATGAGCTACCTTCCTTCTCAACCAGATTCCAGTGGTAATTCCACATTGCTTCAGACAAAGAATGATCTATCCCTTGTTTTTCAGCAATGTAGTCATACGACCCTTCCCAATCTTCATCAGATAACCCTTGGTTCAAATTCTCCATCTGATACCAACCTTTGCCTTTCCAAGGAGAGGTCTCAGCAAAAGGATATCTAGGGATAATCCTGTCATGCTGTACCAGAATAGAAGTGGAAAGCTTGGTGTGTACATGTCTAGGAGGTCTGAAGTCTTTCTTCCCAAAGGAGCTTGAGTATTTATCAACTAGCTCAGACTCAAGGCACAACATCCTCACAGCAACCCAGTCTTCATAGGATAAAGAGTGTTGATCCTGAGAGAAAGGATCCAGTACTCTCCACTTGTGACAAGGGTTGAGCACTCCATACCTTATCTTCTCCAAAGCATCTGAAATGCTTCCTCCCCCTGAACTGATGTCTTCTTTTTCTTGCTTCAGCAGCAGACTCCAAAATCAGCCTTGAGGGTGGACGTTTAAAGACAAGAGCAACTTCTTTGAAGAACAGAAACTCTTCATAAAGGTTGGGAAATCTGGGAATTCTGGGCCTTTCTTCAAAAGGAACACTGTAAAACTTGTGTGGTATTTCAGCTGCCCACAATGTTGCTTATTGTTCTCAACAATTAGACTCAGATCGAAGGTGGGTTCTCTTCTCAAATCTCTAGTTTTCTCCTTCAGCACTTAGCCCTAGTCAAAGGATATTATCTCCAAACCATACACAGCTTGAATCTTCATTATCAGTGTTAAGTTCAGAATATCCTGAGAGAGATGAAGATGAAGATGAATGTGATGGTGAAGGTGGGGGTACGTCTTCTGTGGTGCTTACCACCTTAGGTGGAAGAGGAGGAGCTTCATCCTCTGAAGTGGATACATTGCCAAAAATGACTCTAGGCCTTTTAGCAGGAGCCACAGGGCCTTCATCAGCTTGCTTCTTTAACCTCAGTTCCTCCAGCTTCTTCTTCCTCTGATCCTCAGCTACTTTTTGAAACTCAACTACATCCTCTTGCTGAATGCTTTTGCTTCTAGTGACTCTCTGAGGAGCCTCACCAACATGAGCAAATAGTCTTCTCTCTTTTGTCTTCTTGCTTGAGCATTGGCTCTTCTTCTCTTGAGCCTGTTTCTTGCTCAATTCTAGCATCTTCCAAACAGCTTGCTGAGCAGCAATAGCAAGTGCAAAGTCTTGTTTTTCTTGTTCTTTCCTTCTTTTTTTCTTTCTTCTTCAATTTCCTCTACTACCTTCCTGATATCAGCCTCAGGTAAACTGGTAGAAATAGGAACAGTCTGAATAGGCTCATATACATCAACAGCTTCAACACCAAGGTGTTCAGATTCTAACTTGTTGTTGTCCTCCTCCTGTCCTCCTAGAGTGAGAGTAGGCTGAGTAGCAACAGTAGAAGTTTCAGTTGCCTGACCCACAATCTCAGAGGTGTGTGCAAGCACATTCTAAGCAGGTTCAGACAATCTGAACTAAACTTCCTTTTCAGTAGATACTTCCTTCTGAAGCACTTTGGTTCTCTTCTTCTTGACAATCTTGGTGGGAGTTTGTGCTAAGACAAACTTGTCTTTATGAGGATCTCCAGTCAGCTCATCCTCAAGAATCTCTAAGACCTTCTGAGGGCTTTTTCCAGTTCTTCTAGCCTTGTCTTTTATAGCTTCTTCTAGCAGGGTCTTCTCAGGTGAGGGCTTCTTCACAGCAATGCCCATCCTCTTAATGTTCACCAGAGAGAATAGGGCAGGACCCCTATGATCATAGAGCTTCTCAATGGGAACTTTGAATTTCAGAAGAATCTTGGTGATGAGAGTGGTGTGAGTATAGCTTGCTGCTGAATCATTCACCCTCTTCAGCATGTTGTAGAGGATGATCCTGGGAAGGTTCAGAGGCTTCTTGTCCAGGAGATTAATCACACAATACCTCTCAAGTTCAGAAACATGATTCTTGCTTCCATACTTGGGCAAATTCAGCAACCCAAAATAGCATGGAGAATCCTTGCCTTAATATGCATGAGAGAACTCTTCAGTTCCATGGGATCTTCAATCCCGTACAACTTCTTGGTGAACTTCTTAGTTCCACCATTCCTCAACTCCCATTCTGGAGAAAATTCCTCTAGAGTTTGGAACACCAGTTATAGAAGCAATGGTGTCAGCATCCACTATGATCTTCACACCCAACACAGTGGTCTTCAGCCCTTGATACTTCCCATCCTGAGTTGAAATATCTTCAGCATTTTTCCAGAAGTCAACCACACTTTGTTCATGCCATGCACATTCTATGGCAGAGAAGAAGTTGGTCCATCCACATGCTTCGAAATCTCAGAAAGATAGATGCCACCAGCTTGAAGTTCATCCAGGCTCACAGTCCTGGAAGGCACAACCTGACCTCCTGCAGATTTCTTGGACGCCATTGATGAAAGCTTGAGAGAAAGAGGGCTTGAAGGGATAGAGAGCTTAGGCCACAAGGGATAGCAAAGACTTGCAGAAGAGAGAGTGTGAGTAGAGCCTGTAACCATTGACAACACGTCTTTAAATAGCCATCACAATAGTAATGATGGCAGTTGCAGTTTTGGAGAACGTGCAATCGTGCTGAGAACAATTACTTAGAGAAGGAGACCAAACGTTTCAGCTTGCACGTTATCAGACTTAGTTACTTTAGATGCACAAGATATTTCAGATGATGTGCATGTTCAGACACAACATACATTCAGATGATGCATGTTCAGATGCAACATACATTCAAATGATGCATGTTCAGATGGAAGCAGCATTTTTCAGACAAAGCCAAGATATTCAGATTATCTCTTATGAACTTAAATCTATCTTCAGTCAGGGGCTTTGTGAATATATCTGCCCATTGATGTTTAGTATCAATGAACTTTATATCAAAAACTCCTTTCTGAACATAGTCTGTAATGAAGTGATGCTTGATTTCTATATGCTTTGCCCTAGAATGTTGAATAGGATTTTTAGATAAGTTTATTGCACTTATGTTATCACACATTACAGGAATGGAATGAACATCAATATTAAAATCTTCTAACTGATATTTTACCCATAGCAGTTTTGAACAACAACTGGCTGCAACAATATATTCAGCTTCAACTGTAGAAAGAGCAATTGTGCTTTGCCTTTTGCAGGACCAGCTGATCATGTTGTCTCCAATGAAGTGACAACCTTCACTGGTTGATTTTCTTTCAATTCTATCTCCATCAAAATTAGCATCACAAAATCCCACAAACCTGCAATCCTTACTTCTCTTATAGCAAACCAGATTAGTAGTGCCATTTAAATATCTGAAAATTCTCTTTACAGCCTTGTAATGAGTAGTTCTTGGATCAGATTGAAATATAGCACAGAGGCACACATCGAAACATTATGTCAGGTCTACTTGCTGTTAGACACAATAATGAACCAATCATTCCTCTGTACAAAGGTTTGGTTTACTGGTTCTTCCCCTTCATCTTTGCTGAGAGCAGCAGAAGGATGCATAGGAGTTGGCATGGGCCTGCAATCACTCATGTTGAACTTCTTAAGCATTTCTTTTGTATATTTTTCTGATGGATCCATATACAATCAGATTGTTGCTTTATCTGAAGTCCTAGGAAGAACTTAAGTTCTCCCATCATGCTCATCTCAAACTCAGATTGCATAAGCTCAGAAAATTCCTTGCATAATGAAGAATCAGTAGAACCAAATATAATGTCATCCACATATATCTGAACCAGAATGAAATCTTTGTTAGACATTTTCTGAAAAGAGTTGTATGTACTTTTCCTCTTTGAAAACCATTTTTGATTAAAAAATTGCTCAATCTGTCATACCAAGCTCTTGGGGCTTTTTACCATAAAGAGCCTTTTTCAGTTTGAAAACATGTTCTGGAAAAGTAGTATCTTCAAAGCCAGGGGTTGTCTAACATAGACCTCTTCCTCAATGAATCCATTGAGAAAGGCACTCTTTACATCCATCTGATATAAGGTGATGCCATTATTTACTGCATAAGAGAGTAAAATCCTAATGGCTTCAAGCCTAGCTACAGGGCAAAGGTTTCAGTGAAGTCAATACCTTCTTGCTGATTGTAGCCCTGAGCAACAAGCCTGGCCTTGTTTCTGACCACCTTTCCTTCTTCTGACAGCTTGTTTCTGAACACCCATTTGGTTCCTATTATAGTTTTCCCATGGGGTTTAGGTACAAGTGTCCATACATCACTCCTAGCAAATTGGTTCAGCTCTTCTTGCATGGCTAGGATCCACCTTCATCATGCAGAGCTTCCTCAATACTTTTAGGTTCAATTTCAGAGAAAGTGCAAGATTGTTCAAGCTTCTGAGCCTTGATCTTGTTCTAACTCCTTCTGAAGTGTCACTATTATTTGCTCTCTTGGATGATGAGTTCTGTATCTCCAATCACGATTGTGAGGAGTACACACTCTATCTGAGACTCAACAATGTTGGTCTGAGAAGGTCCAGCTTCAGACACAGGTTCAGTCTTTTGCTCAGCAGGTCCTTCAGATGATCCTTCAGATTTTACATCTGGATTTATCTGCATACCTGCAAAATCCTCTTCTAGATCTGATAGTTCCCTATCAGTCTCTTTAAAGTCATTGAATCTTACATGAATAGATTCTTCCACAGCTAAGGTTCTTGAGTTATATACTCTGTAAGCCTTAGAGGTTTCAGAATATCCAATAAAGAAACCTTTATCAGACTTAGCATCAAATTTTCCTAAATCATCTTTAGTGTTAAGTATAAAACACTCACATCCAAAGATATGGAAGTAGGATATGTTGGGTTTTCTTCCTTTCCACAGTTCATATGGAGTCCTTTTGAGAATTGGTCTTACCAAAATTCTGTTTGAATGTAACAGCTGTGTGAACAGCTTCTGCCCAAAAGGATCTAGGTAGTTGCTTGAAATGAGCATGGTTCTCCCCATCTCTTGCAAGCTTCTGTTCTTTCTCTCAACAACCCCATTTTGCTGAGGTGTCCTAGCCACAGAGAAATTGTGTGAGATCCATTCTCATCACAAACAGTCTGAAGCTTGAGTTTCAAACTCTCCACCATGATCACTTCTGATAGCAGATATGCAGATTCCTCTCATTCTGCACCTTCTTACAGAATTTTGTGAAATTCTCAAAGGTTTCCTCTTTGCTTCTTAGGAATATAACCCATGTAAATCTTGTATAGTCATCAACAATGACCAATCCATACTTCTTTTTGCTAAGACTCTCAGTTCTAGTAGGACCAAACAAATCCATGTGAAGTAGTTCTAAAGGTCTGTTGTTGAAACAACATTCTTACTCTTAAAAGAGTTTCTAGTTTGTTTCCCTTTCAACAATTTTCACATAAAATCAGATTTGAATGAAAGCTTGGGTAAACCTTTAACCAGATTTGTTTGGTTAGCTTTGAGATTAATCTCAAGCTGGCATGCCCAAGTTTCTGATGCCAAATCTGTTTTTCATCTTCAATTGAAACAAAACACTTCACATTTTGACTTGCAAGTTCCTCTAGATCAATCTTGTACACATTATTATGTCTCTTAGTAGAAAAGAGGATATGATCTGAAGCATCTTTGACTATACAACCTTCTTTAGTGAAAGATACAACATATCCACTGTCACATAATTGGCTTATGCTCAGAAGATTGTGTTGCAGTCCTTCCACTAGAAGCACATTCTTAATTAGGGAAAAGGAGTCATACCTACTGTCCAATACCAGTGATCTTCCCTTGCTGATTTCCACCAAAGGTGACCACTCCACCTGCCTTGGGTCTAAGGCTTTGGAACAAACACCTTTCTCCCGTCATGTGTCGCGAGCACCCACTGCCAGGTACCATTTGTGGTGTTTCTTTTGTCCTGTTAAACACATCTGCAAAGGAACAATTAAACTCTTAGGTACCCATACCTTCTTGGGTCCTCTTTTGTAGTTTTGGGTCTTATTTTCCCTCTGTGTCTACACTGGGACTCCTATGTCCAGGTTTGCCACAGTTGGAACACCCATTACCTTTCTTGGGTCCTTTATCAGGTACTATAAAATTTAAGGATTCAGAAGAAGATGTTTCTGAATAACCTAAACCACTTCTGTCTAAGGAATGCCTCTAAGAGCCTAATAATTGTTCAATTATCAGTTCCTTTGACAAATCTGCCAGATCCAGAGTTAATTCTCTAATCTTGCTTTTGAGTTTTTATTCTCTTTTACAAGATCAGAACTACTAGGATCTTGCTGAAGCAGCTTTTCTTTGAGAGCAAGATTTTCTTTTTGCAATTTTCATTTTCTAAAGCAGCTTGAGTAAAAGCTCTTGAAAGTTCTTTAAACTCATTGAACAACTCTCTGCTACTTTCAACAAGGTCATCATACTGATCTTGTAGAGTTTGAGGAATTACCTCAGAGTCTGAACTGTCTGAAGAAGGTAGACTTGCCATCAGACACAGATTTGCTTCTTCTGAAGTGGAATCATCCAAATCTTCCTATGTTGCCATCAATCCTTTCTTTTTCTTGAAAAAATTCTTCTTCTGAAAGGTTGGCTTCCTTAACTTGGGGCAATCAGCCTTCATGTGACCTGGCTTTGCACTCAAAACAGGTAATTTTGTCAGTGTTAAAGGATTCTTTACCTGACTTACCTTGTTTGAAGTTGGAAGGTTGAGATCTTTGAATCTCCCTTTTCTTTGTAGCATCTTCTTAATCTTCTTACTGAGAAGAGCAAGATCTTCATCTTCTGAACAGTCTTCAGATTCAGTATCACCATCTGAGGTGTCCTCTGCTTGCATGGCTTTCATGTTACCATGCCTAAGCTGTCTGGCCTTGGAGTTCAATGCCATGATTTCTTCTTGGTGTCATCTTCCCCAAGTTAACTCATAGACTTTGAGAGAGCCCAACAGTTCCTCCATTCTAAGAGAGTTTAAATCTTTAGCTTCTTGAATGGCAGTAACCTTGGGTCTCCAGGACTTTGGTAAGCTTCTTAGAATCTTTGATTGTTATCTCCAGATTGAAAGGTTCTTCCCAATGACCTGAGTCCATTAGTTATCGTCTGAAACCTTCCAAACATTTGACCTATGGTTTCAGGCTCTTCCATCTTGAACATCTCATATTGATGTACAAGCATACTGATCTTTGATTACTTTACAGTCTCAGTTCCTTCACGAGCTGCTGCAAGAGTATCACATGTGTGGACAAGATCAACGAGACAGAGAGAGAGAGATAGCTTACGTTTTTTTTTTAAACCAAAATCACGAGGAATTACAATGTAGAATTCTCTGCAAAAAGCCAATTATAAATATAGTAAACCAACTTCTTTAAGGCCACAAAAGCCAATTATAACATAATTTTAGCTTACATGTAATATATCTTTCGTCCTCGTCCAGACATGATATCCTTTCCTCTTCGAGAATGTAGCTTAGCTTCCAAAACAACATGTATTGATGTGCACCTACAATCATATTACAAAAATAAAGCACAAATATCAGACCATCAAATAACTCCAATATTACCTATTAATCATATTAAGCGAAGAAACAAAAAGCAGAGAAAGATAAATATGATTCATACACCTTAATTTTAAGATAGTAACCTACAATTAAATCATTTTCCATTTTCAATTAAAAGGATAACGAGGAAGATAAATAATTCCATGTAGGATCAAACCTTCAATATGATTCATACACCTCTCATAGTAAAAACATAGTAGATTCACTACACAATTCAATTCAACCCATATTTGCATCTTTAAAATAAGCTCCCATCATAGCATCTTCTTATAGCTTCTTTAGAAAGGAAACCTTCCTTATCCCTAGTAAGAATGTACAGAACCCCCCATTCAAATTTAGTTGCAGCCCTGCAAACACACACATATGTCACCAATATTTCAGTTAGAACATAATTGTGCCAACAAAGTAACTTGAGAACCCAGAAACTCACTCACCATCCAAAAGGGTCAAATGCATTTCTGTTTCCCTCAGTCATGTTCCAGATCTCTCCAAGTGTGATCTTATCAGGTACTGTACGAGCATACTTGCTAGAGATGTTCTCAAAATTTGCCTTCGTGAAGAATTTTGGTGCTCGTGTTGTTAGGCTTTACCTCCGTGAAGTGTTGTCAGGCCAAAAGCCAAAGCGTCCCCAATAATCACAATAACCTCAACCTCCAAATGCAAGTTAGTAAGGCCACAATGTAAACTTTCATGATATTTGAATAATCAAATAGGATCTTAGAATTCATAGTTTTCACAAAAGATTAGATAGAAACACTAACCTTGATCCATGATAAGATTGATGATGCCTTTGAATCTTGTAGAATTAAGATGAATCTTTTCTATCTCTTTCCTTTCTTTCTTGTACTCTTCAATTCTTGATGGTAATTTTAAGAGACAAACTTTGATAGGCAGAGATTGGGACTACATGTCCTTCCATTATATATATTGTTTCCATCAAACAATATACCCTTCATTAAAACATAATAACTCCCCAAAAGTCATATCCTTTCATTCAAATAATTGAATAATATTCTTTTATTTAATTTATTAAACCACATACATTTGCCAACACATGAGACATTAATTTCTTACATTCTCCCACTTGGCTCATGTGACAAAATATAACATCATAGTTTAATAAAGTATCAATCATAATGCGCATTAACAAGAATAAATGTATCATACATTTATAACATCATAAGTCATAATTAAGAACAAGAACTAATAAGAGTCATGGCGGTTGTACATCACTTATTCGACATAGTCCCTTCCATGTACTAATATTAGCCTTCTTCCAAACATGACACTTTAATAGGAAGTACATAATTTGTCTAACAATAATGTCAATTTCAAAGACATAAACTGTTTCAATATTAACATTCATACACGTGTACATAAGTTTGAAAACAGAAATCATTCAGAAACTTATTCATTAGTGAGCTCAGAGTGTCAAACATACAAGACATTACAATAACTTTCAACATTCGCTAGCTAACATAATGCCCATATTTACAACATGACCAGTAAATGTCTTGGGCGGTAACCCTTTGTTAAAGGGTCTGCAATCATAAGATTAGTGCTAATGTGTTCTATTGACACTCTATGTTTCTGAACCTCTTCTTTAACGGCAAAGTATTTCAATTCCATATGTTTAGCACCTTTAGAATACTTGTCGTTTTTAGAAAAGAAGACTGCTGCGGAATTATCACAATAAATTTTCAGCGGCTTGGCAATACTGTCGACTACACCAAGTCCTGAAATAAAATTCGTAGCCACTTAGCCTGAACCATGGCCTCAAAGCATGCCACAAATTCAGCTTCCATAGTGGATGCAGCAATGACTGACTGCTTCGCACTTTTCCATGAGATAGCTCCTCAGCTAACATAAACAAATAACCGAATGTAGACTTTCTTGTATCCACACATCCGGCAAAGTCTGAATCTGAGTATCCAACCACCTCAAGATGATGGATCTCCTATAAGTAAGCATGTGATCCTTTGTACCTTGCAAATATCTCAACTTTCTTTGCAGCTTTCCAATGGTCTATACCAGGATTACTCTGGTATCTTCCCAACATCCCAACTGCAAAGCTAATATCTGGTCTCGTACAAGTCTGAGCATACATTAAGCTCCCAACTATAGATGCATAAGGAATTTCTTCCATTTTTTCCGTTCCAAATCATTCTTTGGACATTGCATGAGACTAAATTTGTCTCCTTTCTGAATTGGAACAGGAGATGCCGAACATTTATCCATTCTGAATCTCTCTAAAATTTTATTAATATATGCTTTCTGAGACAAGCCTAGCAATCCTTGTGACCTATCCCGGAATATTTCTATTCCAATCACATAACTTGCCTCACCCATATCTTTCATTTCAAAATTTCTAGAGAGAAACTTCTTAGTCTCATTTAAAAGACCAAGATCATTAGTTGCAAGCAAGATGTCATCAACATACAGAACTAGAAAAATGAACTTACTCCCACTGACCTTCAGATATATACACCGATCAACAGTGTTTTCCTTAAATCCAAAGGACACAATGGTATCATTGAACTTGAGATACCACTGTCTGGAAGCTTGCTTAAGTCCGTATATTGATTTCTTAAGTTTACACACCATGGTTCTTTTTTTTTCTATGAATCCCATTGGTTGATCCATATACACATCTTCCTCTAAATCCCCATTTAGAAAGGCGGTTTTCACATCCATTTGGTGTAACTCCAAATCATAATGAGCCACAATGCCATGATAATTCTGAGAGAATCTTTCTTAGAGACTGGTGAAAATGTCTCCTTAATCAATCATCCTTTTGAGTAAATCCCTTGGCAACTAGTCTGGCCTTGTAACGTTCTAAGTTACCATGAGAGTCACGTTTGGTCTTAAAGACCCACTTGCAACCAACTCTCTTACAACCTTCTGGTAACTCAACAAGGTCCCAAACCCCATTCTGTTCCATAGATTTTAACTCATCTTTCATGGCATCTAACCATTTCTCAGCATTATCGCCATTCATGGCTTGTGAAAATGTAACTGGGTCATTTTCAATTCCTAAGTCATTTTCTGACTCTTGTAGATAAACCACATAATCATCAGAAATAGCAATCGTCTTTCTCTTTGTGATCTTCTTAATGCTATTTGTTGTGGTTCTTCTACTATAGGTTCATTTACTTCTACCTCATTGTGAGTAATGGGATCATTATTTGTTGTTCTTCATGGTTATTAATTGGCTCAATAACTTGAGGAACAACAACTTTATTAGAGATACAAGTTAATGGAACTTGCACTCTCATTTCTTGAATCTCCACTTTGCGTGGTGTTTCACTCCCACAAACTTCACCATTTTCAATGAACCTAGCATTTTTCAATAATCCTTGTAGTATGGTTTGGACAGTAAAATCTATACCCTTTTGACTTTTCTGGATAACCAATGAAATATCCACTGATCGTCCTAGCATCCAATTTCTTTTCTTGTGGATTAAAAATCTAATTTCTGCCAACACCCCCAAACATGTAGGTGCCTTAAACTAGGTTTCCTTCCAGTCCACAGTTCAAAGGGAGTCTTTGGAACTGCCTTACTAGGAACCCTATTCAATAAATACATGCATTTTAGAGCATAAGTCCACAATGAAATAGGTAAAGAAGAGTTACTTAACATACTCCTAACCATATCCAACAAGGTTCTATTACGCCTTTCTGATACACCGTTTTGCTGCGGTGTACCTGGCATTGTGTATTGCGCACATATGCCACTTTTCAAGGAATTTAGTAAAGGGACCAGGATGTTGTCCTCTTTCATCATACCTTCCATAATACTCACCACCCCGATCAGATCTGATAATTTTCACCTTTCTTCTAATTGTCTTTCTACTTCTTCAATGTAAATCTCTAAGGCGTTTATAGCTTGAGATTTATCATGTAGCAAATAGACATGACCATAACGTGAATAATCATCGATGAAGGTGATAAAGTATTTCTCTTTATTGAAAGAGTTCACATCAAAAGGTCCACAAATATCGGTGTGTATAATTTCAAGAAGCTGGCTACTTTCGTGGCTCTTTCTTTGTGTTTTGTTTGTTTACCTTTAATACAATCCACACATACATTCAGATCAGTGAAATCTAAATCCGGAAGGATTTCATTCTTCACTAATCTTTGTAATCTTTCCTTGGAAACATGTCCTAAACGTTTATGCCACAAGTAAGCAGAACGTTCTTCCTCTAAACCACGTTTAGTGCCAATATTATGATGCAAGGTCAAAAGTGTTTCAGCAAAAAGATTATCAAGATTTAACTTATATAATCCATCACATAATATACCACTACCAATTAAATGGGTATGTTTATATAAACTGAAACATCCATTACCAAATTTAATAGAGTATCCATTAACATCAAGTTTAGATAAAGAAACTAAATTCCTAGAAATACTAGGTACATAAAGAGTTTCAAATAAATCTAAATGATGTCCAGTGTCGAGGATTAAACGATAAGTCCCGACTGCTTCCACTGGAACCTTCACTCTATTGCCCATAAAGACAAACTTTTCATTTGGCTTTGTGGTTCGGGTCGTAAGGAATCCTGCATCGTATTAGAAACATGAGTTGTACATCCAGAATCAATCCACCAAGTATTATAAGGAACTCACTAAATTTGATTCGAAACATACATAAGCACTAGGCTTACCTTTCTTTTCGAACCAAGCCTTACGTTTTGGACAATCCTTTTGGAAATGCCCAGTGTTTCTACAGAAATTACATCGTTTCCTTGATGTTCCTTTTTGTGGATTTGAGAAGAAGAGGCCTCATTGATCTTTAGGAGTCCCTTCCCTTTCTTGTCATGTTTCTTGCCAAATTTCTTTCTAGCTCCTTGATGATTAACATAATTAATGGAATGATTTCCTTGATTCTTAAGTCTGGTTTCCTCTTGAACTAACATACTATGCAATTCATGCACATTCCATTTATCTTTCATGGTATTATAGTTCATTTGGAAAGGACCATACTCAGACGGTAATGAATTCAATATGAATTGCACAAGGAAATTTTCATCCACATTCATTCCCAATGACTTAAGTTTTGCTGCAATGTTTACCATTTCGGTAACATGTTCATGCATAGTAAGAACCATCAAATTTCATGGTGGTTAAGTACTCATTAATGTCCCGGCAAGAGACTTATCAGCAGTTTGGGAGCGCTCTTCCACAAACTTCATCATTTCTTTTGCACTTTCAGTTTTAGGAAGAGCGGACTTAATGTTATCAGCAATACTCATCCGCATACACATAGACTCAATCTGTTTGACCTTTCCCAATTTTTAAAATGAACTTTCTCTTCCTCAGTGCTTAAATCAGTAATAGCACTTGGTTTCTCTTCACGAAGAGCCAAATCCAAATCCATTACCCCAAGGTAAAATTGAATTTGCTCACTCCATTTAGAGAAATTAAGTCCATTAAAAATTGAAACAGATGAGAAATGCGAATGCAAAGCAAAAGGTACTGCAAGCAATAAAGATTTTAAAATATCAATGCTTTGAGTTACATACTAACATGCTAAATAAATTAGAACATAACTTCATACAATGCATATTGATGTTCACCTTTGGGCAATCCATCAATATACCATACTTGACATAATGATGCTAAAAAAATGTTTACATAATTTGGCAATGATATATGCATTAATTAGAAATACTTATTATCTTTGGATATAAATACAACTAATAATGCATTTACACTACCAACATTTATGCTCATTAATTATAAGAACAAATAATCAACCTTTGGGTGATCCTTAACTGTCTTATAATAATGAACTTCAATATACCCATAAACCAAAAATCATATTTTAACATCCATTTTTTATGAGTAATTGAAAGAAGTTACCATTAATTTGGAATTAAACAAAATCTTAAAGATCTGACCACTTTGATGACTACAAATCTATCATGCATTAATTCCAAAATTAAACTATAATAATTTCGATATTCCAATGAATGGAATTGGACACCAATACTGTTATACACTTTCAATTTACAATTAGTAATCACCTTAATCAATATAACTATAATAGATCTATAAATGTCGATAACAATAAGGCGTACGTTGCGGACTTCATGCATGCTTGGAAAATCAAAACAAAATTCTTGCATAAATAATGATAAATTCAAAGTGCAATGATTCAAATTGCAACGATGTTGCATCCTAACTTGAGAACATGTATGCACCCAGAAATCAAAATATATGATTCTTTCGTTTAAAAATTGAAAAGGAGAGAGAAAAGAAAACGTACAAAAAAACTTACAGCAATTAACAAACCGCCATTGTTGGCACGCAGATTTAAAATCAATTCGTTAACACCCAAATAATTCTCACAAAATCTTTTCATTAATGAGATGCAGCGGAAATATTATTATACATTAATTTTAAAATTTGAACATTCATGCAATATTTCAAAGCATCATGCATAGATTGTGTAAAATATCATTAATGGAAAATTATGAATTCATAAACACATGTTCTGATACTACATGTAAACTTTCATGATATTTGAATAATCAAATAGGATCTTAGAATTCATGTCCTTCCATTATATATATGTTTCCATCAAATAATATACTCTTTTATTAAAACATAATAACTCCTTCCCAAAAGTCACTTTCATTCAAATAATTGAATAATATATTCTTTTATTTAATTTATTAAACCACATACATTTACCATACACATGACACATTAATTTCTTACACACAAACATGCATGTAATTAACCAACTCATGCCAATGCCATCACTATTATTTAATTTACTTTTAATTATATATATGCTTTTTTTTAATTCTTTACTTCTATATTTGGTTATGCAGAATTTGTGATTTGAAATTAGATCACTGCAATATGGGAACACCCTTTGGAATTTTATTAGAAAATGAATGTGTAACCTAAACGGCAGTCTCTTGTCTATAGCTTGGAATCTCAAATGTTAAGACGTAAGAACAAGAAGCTCAATGCATGTAGCCAATGAATTAACACAAGCTCAATTGCTTTAAATGAAAATCTTTCTCATACCTGTTCTTCAAAGACCAAATTACAATCAAAGATAATATCAATAAAAATAACAGAGCAAGAAGTAAACAAACCAACAAAAAATGAATCGTTTGCATGGTCTTCACATTCCCTTTGTTTAGTCAAAAGGCAAAACTGAATAACACATAGCATATACCCCAAATTGTTTTTCTTTCCTTCTTTTATTTTTCAAAGAACAATTGATAAAATTGTTCAGTTGCTGAAGGTTTTATGACCATCAATCACAATCACCAACTTCGTGTTTAACACATTATTTCACAGTCTATTACTAAAGACACGTCAGACAATATATCAGATAGCAAAAATC
This sequence comes from Sesbania bispinosa, assembly GCA_026901365.1. Taxonomy (NCBI): domain Eukaryota; kingdom Viridiplantae; phylum Streptophyta; class Magnoliopsida; order Fabales; family Fabaceae; genus Sesbania; species Sesbania bispinosa. The sequence goes on from QLOH01000490.1 coordinate 701,727, forward strand.
ACAAAATCACAGTAGAAAAATCATCACCAATGGACTCAAATCTTTGGGAAAGACCTATGATTCAGGTGATAACAATCGCAAAATCCTTAGAAGTCTACCAAAGATTTGGAGGCCCAAAGTAACTGTCATTCAAGAGGCAAAAGACCTCAACACCCTAAGAATGGAGGAACTTCTAGGATCCCTCAAAGTCCATGAGTTGGAACTTGGAGAAGATGCCCCCAAAAAGAAGTCACTTGCCCTGAATGCCAAATCCAAACTGCCTAGGTCTGGTGCACAAAAGGCCTTGAAAGTAGAGGAGTCCTCAGAAGGTTCTAAAGACTCAGAAAGTTGCTCTGATGATGAAGATGACCTTGCCCTTTTAAGCAAAAAGATAAAACGAATGCTTCAAAAGAAAGGAAAGTTCAGAAGGCAATCTTCATCTGACAACAAGATAGGTAAGTCAGGTAAAGATACTTTTTCATCTGACAAAATAATTTGCTATGAGTGCAGACATCCTGGCCACATGAAAGCTGACTGCCCAAAGTTGAAGAAGCTCTCTTCCAAAAAGAAGAAATATCCAAGGAAGAAGAAAAACTTTATGGCCACATGGGAGGATTTAGATGACTCAACTTCTGAAGAGGATGATGAAGCTGCTGAAGAAGCCAATCTTTGTTTGATGGCTAGCCTTCCTTCCTCAGACAACTCAAAGTCAGAGGTAATACCTCAAACCCTCCAAGATATGCATGATGATTTGGTGGAAAGTTCTAAGGAACTTTTCCATGAGTACAAAGATTTATCAAGAGCTTACACTGAAGTTTCAAACAAAATGAAGCTCTTGAAACTGAAAATTGGTTACTCAAGGAAAAACTCCTTAGTTCTGAGTTTTGTGATTCAGCAAGTTTAAAAACTGAAAATGAGATTCTTAAGAAACAAGTTGCTGAACTCACAGAAGACCTTGCAGCTTTTGTCAATGGAACTAAGAACCTGAATAGGCTTTTGGGAGTTCAAATAAATTCCAAAGACAAAAGTGGTCTTGTTTATTCAGAAACTTCCTCCTTGCCTGAAGTTGAAATGAAAGGTGCTGAAAAGGCTAAGAAAGGTAAGGGATGCCTTCATTGTGGTAAGCCTGGACACAACATGTCGCAGTGCAGACACAAAAAGAAAGGCAGACCTGCTTCTAACAAGAAAGGACCCAAAAAGATGTGGGTACCTAAATCCTTAATTGTTCCTGTTGCATATGTGTTTAACGGGACAAATGAGACGCCACAAATGGTACCTGGACAATGGCTGCTCGCAACACATGATAGGAGAAAGGTCTTTGTTCCAAAACCTTAGACCAAAGGATGAAGGAGTGGTCACCTTTGGAGGAGATCAGAAAGGCAAAATCACAAGCATTGGTTCAATATGTATATCTCCTCTATCTGTAATCCATAATGTTTTTTTGTTGAAGGTCTTCAACACAACCTGTTGAGCATAAGTCAATTGTGTGACAGTGGTTTTGTTGTATCCTTCACAAAGGATGGTTGTATAGTCAGAGACTCCTCTGATCAAATCATTTTTACTGCCAAAAGACACAGTAATGTGTATAAGATTGATCTTGAGTACCTTGCCTATCAAAATGTGACTTGTCTTACTTCTATGAAAGATAAAAAACAGATTTGGCATCAGAAACTTGGGCATGCCAGCTTGAGATTGATCTCAAAGCTTACAAAACATAATCTTGTAAAAGGATTACCCAAGCTTTCTTTCAAATCTGACATTTTATGTGAAAACTGTTTAAAGGGGAAGCAAACCAGAAATTCTTTCAAAAGCATAAATGTCGTTTCCATTGCTAGACCCTTAGAACTTCTTCACATTGATTTGTTTGGTCCTACAAGAACAGAAAGTCTTTCTCGTAAAAAGTATGGTTTGGTCATTGTTGATGACTATTCTAGATTCACATGTGTAATATTCCTCAAAAGCAAGGATGAGACTTTTGAGAACTTTGTGTCAAATTCTGTAAAAGGGTGCAAAATGAGAAAGGATTTTGCATATCTGCCATTAGAAGTGATCATGGAGGTGAGTTTGAAACTCAAGCTTCAGTATGTTCTGTGATGAGAATGGGATCTCTCACAATTTCTCAGTGGCTAGAACACCTCAACAAAATAGGGTTATAGAGAGAAAGAACAAGAGCTTGCAGGAGATGGGTAGAAACATGCTCATTTCAAGCAATCTTCCAAGGTCGTTCTGGGCAGAGGCTGTTCACACAACTTGTTATATCTAAAACAGAATTCTGGTAAGGCCTATTCTCAATAAGACTCCCTATGAATTGTGGAGAGGAAGAAAGCCCAACATTTCTTATTTTCACCTCTTTGGCTGTGAGTGTTTCATACTCAACACCAAGGATGATCTGGGTAAGTTTGATTCTAAATCTGACAAAGAATTCTTCATTGGTTATTCAGAAACCTCTAAGGCATACATAGTTTTACAACTCTAGAACCCTAACTGTAGAAGAAACCATCATGTTAGATTTAATGATGCTAAAGAGACTGATATGGAACCATTAGATCTAGAAGAGGATTTTGCAGGAATGGAGTTGAACCCCACTTCAGAGACTTCAAAAGCCTAGGAATGAAGAACCTATTGAAGGAACCCTCTGAAGTACCTGTTGAAAGGTCAACTCATCAACCTGCTGAAACTGATCCTCATCAGAGAGTTGATGCTGAGTCTCAAAATGAGCAAGTTTTCCCTCGCTGGCTTGAGTGGAGATACAGAACTAATTCATCCTCGAGAGCAATCATTGGTGACACTTCAGAAGTGAGTAAGAACAAGATCAAGGCTTAGAGAAGTCAAGTAATCTTTTCCTTCCTTTCTGAAATTGAGCCAAAAAATATTGAGGGAAGCTCTGCATGATGAAGGGTGGATCCTAGCCATGCAAGAAGAGCAAAATCAATTTTCAGGAGTGATGTTTGGACTCTTGTTCCTAAACTCCATGGGAAAACTATTATAGGAACCAAATGGGTGTTTAGAAACAAACTTTCTGAAGATGGTCAAGTTGCGAAATAAAGCCAGACTTGTTTTGCCCAAGGTTACAATCAACAAGAAGGGTATTGATTTCACTGAAACTTTTGGCTCTAGTAGCAAGAGGCTTGAAGCCATTAGGGGATTTTAACTTTCCTATGCAACAAATAATGGCATCAACTATATCAAATGGATGTAAAGAGTGCCTTCCTAAATGTTTTCATTGAGGAAGACGTATTGTTAGACAACCCCCTGGTTTTGAAAATCTTACTTTTCCTGACATGTTTTTAAAATTGAAAAAAGGCTCTATACGGTCTGAAACAACGCTCCCAGAGCTTGTATGAAAGACTGAGCAATTTCTTACTCAAAAATGGTTTTGAAAGAGGAAAAGTTAATACACAAATACAATACAATCTTTTCAGGAAAAATGTCTAACAAGACTTATTCTAGTCCAGATATATGTTGATGACATTATTTTTGGATCAACAAATTCCTCTCTGTGCACTGAGTTCTCAAGGCTTATGCAATCTGAAGGTGAATGATTTAATTGGGTGAACTAAATTTTTCTTGGACTTAAAATTAAGCAAGATTCTGATTGTATATGGATCCATCAAGAGAAGTATACAAAGGAAATGCTTAAAAAGTTCAATATGCATGATTGCAAGCCTATGGCAACTCCTATGCAACCCATCATCAATATTAAATAAAGATGAAGGAGAAGAACCTTTGACCTAACCTTGTATAGAGGTATGATTGGATCCTTATTTTTCTATCTTACAACAAGTAGGGCCTGACATTATGTTCAGTCTATGCTTGTGTGCAAGATTTCAGTCAGATCCAAGAGTAACTCATATACCAAGCTGTAAAAAAGGATTTTCAGATACTTGAAAGGTACTAGTAATCTTGGTTTGTGCTATAAGAAGAGCAAGGATTGTAGGTTAGTAGGATTCTGTGATGCTGATTTTGATGGAGATAGAGTTGAAAGAAAATCAACTAGTGGGTGGCTATCATTTCATTGGAAGCAACTTGATAAGCTGGTCAGCAAAAGAACAAAGCACAATAGCTCTTCAACTGCTGAAGCTAAATATATTGTTGCTTGCTTGCTGTTGTTCACAGCTGCTTTGGGGTAAAATATCAATTGAAGACTTTAATATTTTTGTTAAATCAATTCCAGTATTCTGTGATAACACTAGTGCAATCAACCTTTCCAAAAATCCAATTCAGCATTCTAGAAGCAAAACAATATTGAAATAAACATCCTTTTATAAGAGACTATGTTCAGAGAAGTAGTTATTGATATACAGTTCATAGATACAGAGCATCAACGGGTTTTTATATTCACTAAAACCACTTGCTGAAGATAGATTCAAATTTATCTAAGAAAATTTGAACATTCTCATACTTTCTGAAAATTAATTTTTACTGAATTATTTACACAGAAAGTGTTGACATGCACAAGTGGAAGCCTGAATCTATTTCCTACTTATTTTCACTTCTTCAGTATGCTCTGGTTACCCTTTTGAATTGATGACAAAAGGGGGAGTATTAAGAAACTAACAAAATCTAAAGTTAAGTGTTTAGAAGGATACAAAATCTGAAGTTAAGTGTCTCAGAAGGATTCTTTGGTTCAGGGGGAGCTAATTTTAAGCAAGTTGTAGCAAGAAGCTCTGTCTCAGTATATGTTATAGGGGGAGAATTTCTCAATTTTTTTATTTCCCTTCAGATATTTGTTTTAGTTCTTAAACAAATTTGTCATCATTAAAAAGGGGGAGAATGTTAGTCTCAAAATATTATTAAAAGGTTAATAATGTTTTAAGTCGCATAACCCTAAGTTTTAATGAATAGAAAATTTGGTTAACATCATTATGAGAAGAACAGTTTTCTGCTGAAGGTAATTTTCTGTGTTTTAGAAGGTATCTGTTAAAGCAACTCTCTGATATGGTTTCAACCATCTGAAATGGTGAAACCTACTAAAGTAGAGAAACCTGTTGATAGATCACGACCCTGCTGAAGCCAGAAGAACCTCCTGAAGTTGTGAGACGTCGTACTGAAGCTTGTACTTCTTGAAAAAGAATTTCTCTGCTTATTCTCCTTAAAAACTCAAGTCAACCGTAGTTGTCACAATTGCTTGTGCTTCTCATTCTTCTGGAAAGTCAAACACTTACTTTTTGGCACATTTCAAATTTCTCTCACCAAAAAAGGTAATTTCTGCTGTAAAGTACAATATGCTCAGAAAAAGTGAAGTCTGTGTTGCTGACTCTACTACCTGCTACTGCAAAGGTTCCAGGCTATGTGTCTCAATGGGAGCATTTGCATTAAATGCTATCTCACAACGAAAATCAAATGGAGGCGCAACGGACTGAAGTTTTCCCACTTTATAAATACAAGTCTCCATGCAGAAACAAAATATAGAGCACAACAGAGAAAACGAACTTGCTGAAACGCTGCTAAAATCTTTATTCATTTGTTTCATTGATTTCATTTGTACAACAACTTCATATACTGAGTTCTACTCAGTTATCTGTACATCTTACTCAGTTTAAGCTCTAAACTTGTGTAGTTTGAGAGTTTAAGCTTTATATCCTTCAACAGTGCTCTGTTTTACCCTGAAGAGGTTGTGTCCAAACAATACTTGGGTTTTTAGCCTGGAGAGACTGTGTGTTCAAATAATACTTGGGTGTTTAGAGCCTGAAGAGGCTAGGTGTGCAAATAATACTTGTATCTGATCAATTAGTGGAAAATCCAGTGGTGTGTTTTCCCTGGGACTGGACGTAGCTCACTGTGTTAGTGGGTGAACCAGGATAAATTGTTTGGCTAAGTTTTCTCAACCCTTATCTCTTTACTTTCTGTTTTAACTAACAAAGGAGGGTTCTGAAAAGTGGTATTATAAATCTGTGCAGCTAAACATCTTTGTTTTTCACGTGAAATTATTTAAATATCACTTTATTGAACATGCTGAATCATTTCTACAAGTTACTGAAAACTCCAGTTTCGGAAGGTTGCTTAAATCATTTGATAAACTCTTTGCTTGTTTCAAAAGGTTTTCTTAAAATATGAAAAGAATTATAAAAAACTATTCAACCCTCCCTTCTAGTGTTTCTTGTGGTTCTAACAAAATCTAGTAAGTACTTTAGTGAAACCAAATGCCCTTGGCACTTCCATAACTGAATATTGCTTGCTTCACTGTTCAACTTTTTCTCTCTCTTTCTCCATTTAAGTTCAACAAACAAATCAAACTATAATCTTTATCTCTTATCCCATTATTAAAGATTTAATTTAATTTAATATTATTCATTAATCTCTGTGGGACGATACTTGGGGTTTTAAATACTCCAGTTTACTCTAATCGACGGGTTCACTTGCTCGTAGATAAAACTCACAACAAGCTTTTGGCGTCGTTGTTGGGGATTATTTCAACAATATTAGAAAAGATTGAATCCTAATTAATTGAGATACTTTTTATTTTATTTATTTTTGATTTTATTTTATATCTTTGAAGGTCAATAGTCAAAAGGTCAAACACTATCACAAAGGGGTTCAACATAAGGACAATGTTCTATTGCTGCAACCCAACAACTATTTCTTATGGCTCCACTTTGAGATGACACGTCAGACTCGGGACGTTAAACAAGTGCTTACAGGAGGCAACCTGGATCCTTATGTTTTTTTATTTTTTTTCATTTGACTTGTTTTTCATTTATTGTTATTATTTTTATTCTACTTTTGTTTTTTTCCCTTATGCTCTTAGGAGCTTTGACAGAACTGCTTGTACTTCGGATTTCGACGATCATAGCTAGGACTTGCCCACCATGTCTTCAAATCAGGGGAGTATATCCTAGTTCCAATTCAACATTTTCTTTATTATTTTTTTCCTTCCTTTATTTAGTTGCATTGGGGACAATGTTAGGCTCTAAGTGTGGGGAATGGGTACCCCATTGGGTACCTAATTTGTGCTCATTGAATGCTAAATTGAAAATTGTAAGTCCTCATTAATAATCTGGTGATCATTTTAATTTGGGTTTTGAATTACTCATTATTAAGGAACCCAATCTTTCTGATTATCAAATGCATTATTAAAAAGAAAAGTGAATAATTAATTAAAAAGCTAAAATCAGCATAAAATTCCCTATCATTTTATTATGCATTGGATTAGCTTCTAAATGTGAGATTTGTGCCTAAAAGGGGGTTTGAAATAATCTTAATATTATCCCATCTATTCTTGTATGAGTGATTTTTCTCTTAGATTATGTACTACAGAACTTGACTTGCAATCATTTTGAAACCTATGCATTTAATTTTATGCTTGAAAATGATTAAGGCACCTTAGAAAATTATTTTTCTGACCTTTAGAGATTTGTGCTTGTATATCCCTTAGTTTCCCATTTTGAGCTTATTTTCCATATGCATTTCTTGGTACCCTTATAAAAAATATTATTTTATGTGATACTTTTTAGAATGTGAATGGAGCACTTTAAAAAAGGGAACTACTTTGGGGAATTAAAAAAGAAAGAAGGAAAAAAAAGAAAGGACGTTCCTCTCTTCAAAAGAGAAAAAAAAGGAAGAAAAGAGAAAAAGGGGTGAAAGAAAAGAAGACGTAAAGGGAAGAACACTTGGAAGGGGAATTAATGTGAATAAATTTGTTTGAGCTCCCTTTAAAGTTTGAAGAGTTATTGTTTTTATTTAATTATCCCTTGTTTATCTTTTCTTGGTTACCCATCGTTTTATGTTTTCCCCATGGCCACGATACAACCCATAAAAGACCTTTTGATTCTTGCATGCACTAAATGTTAGTTGAGATGTGGTTAATAATCAAGCCTATGATAGTACACTTTCTTTAGAGAAGCTGAGTGAATTTTTCGTACACCCTTAAACAATTTTGAGAGTGGTAAGAAGGCCGCCCTTATTTGATGCAGAGTTTAATTTTAGGGATTCAAAATCCTCTGATTGGGCTAACATTTAATTGTTCCTTTAGTATTGAAAATTGTTCATTTATTACAAGTTATTTCATAATGGGTTCCTTGACTATGTGTTTTTTATTGCCTATTACTTAAGTTTTAGCCTAGATTATTGCTTGAGGACAAGCAACGCTTAGGTGTGGGGAGGTTGATAAACCACTATTTTATATATTTATTTTGGGGAATTAAATGAGTTATTTGAAATTTATGGTCATTATTATTTGATATCTCACTTATTTTCCTTTATTTTGTCACAGAAATAAAAAAGGAGATTTTATTAGATAAAGGAGAATCGTCAGTGAGATTTGGCCAAGAAAAGTAGATTTGATGAAATAAAAGAAGATTTGGTGAGATAAAGAGAGAATCTTCAGAGATTTGGTCAAGAAAAGGAGATTGGATAAAACAAAAAAGATAATTGTTCACAAGATTTGGAAAAAAAAAGGTTTTATGATGATATTTTATCTATCTTCAGTTACGCTTGAAATTTCAAAATTTAGAAAGATAATAAAAGAGGAAATAAAGTTAGAATCAAACGGGGATACTTGAAACTCTTATAAAAGGCATCTATGAAAATCATCAATCATCTCATCCAACTATTCATCCTCCTACTCTCTCGTCTTCTCAAGGTTTTTCAAGAGCGGTGGCTTTTTACAATAGGAATTGGGAAACTCTTGGAGTGAAGCAATTTTGTTAAAGGAGTTTTTGATTTTTAGTTTTGGTTTATTTATATTTTATTATGAGTAACTAATTACCTAGTCAAATGGCTATGATGGATCTTAAGTTGTGAACTTGATTTGAACCCATTTTTCCTTTATATATAATTGTTTTCTTTTTATAATTGTGTTTTCCTTATTGTTTTATTTTATCAAGAATAGATCACCCTTGGAAAATCTTGGTTAGCTGGGTAATAATTAAGCGATCGTACCATTGTCAATTAATGGATCTATAAGGTAAACTGGATCTAGGTTTTTCTATGATCAATCTTAATCTTAGGTTTTCAATCAGTTATTAGGTTAACAAACTTATTGGTTCTTTATGCTTTTCTTAATTCATTATCTTGCATGATCATTGGGGACAGGTTTTAAGGGAAAGATTATCAATATTGTATGATCATTGGGTATTGATAGTATTAGAATAAGTGATTGGCAATTAGATTGACATAATTTATAAGGGAAATTGGGGGAAAATCTAGTAAGAACTTGAGTGAAACCAAATGCCCTTGGCACTTCCATAACCGAATATTGCTTGCTTCATTGTTCAACTTTTTCTCTCTCTTGTTGAGTTTCAGAATTATTTTAAGTATTTGACATTAAGTTCGCGACTCATTATTCTTGGTTTTAATGATTAACAAATTAGATTGTATAGAAACAGGTTCTACTGAGAAAGGTACTCTTCTATCTATTTCAGGAACAATGAAGAAGCAATTCTATGAAGAAGATCAACCTGCTGATCTGAAGAAACCTGAACCTGCTAAAGAGAAGAAGCACATTCGCAAGAAGAAATGAAGACGGTACTTAAAGCATTTCGGAAGATCGCAAATCAGAAGAGCACAAGATCGATGAAGGATTAGAAAGAAATCTGCACAAGGAAAGCAATCTAGCAAAGACCAACACGCTGAAGAGAGATTTATGTCCAACCGGCTGAAGGCAGCAACCAACTGAAGAAAAGAACTTGCTAAAGATGATTAACCTTCTGAGGAAGAAGACCTTCTAAAAATAATCAGACTCTTTGAAGGACAGAATCTGTTGAACCTTCTGAATCCAGAGACGTCACTCTCTGAAGACTTGTGAGTCAATCTGATTGATGCATTAAAAGATTCAAGTCTCAGCAAATATTTATGGTGAAGCTGAATCGGTGCAAGAAGAAACAAAGGCTTTTTGGTACAAGCTTTATTTCCTGACACAAAAGAAGAAGCCTACTGCAAAAAAGCAAATAGAGGTCAGAGATAGAGTCGACGCTACTGTACACCTACTACTGTACTGCCTCTGTGATACGCTATCAGAAGCATGCACCTTAATCGAGAAGAAAAGCTATTGCACAATGGGACAAAGGAGAAGTCTAACGGATATCATCATCTCCATCAAGATATCAGAAGAAAAGGAAGAGAAAGAGAGAAAGAAGAGCATAAACCTGCTGAAGCCTTAGAGATTCTCTCAAGCAAGGTTAAAAGCCTAACTACTATGTGTCAGAACTAATTCATATCTACACACCTGCTCTGCTCAAGTCAGAAGCTGAGCAAAAGAGAAATGATCTCACAATGGCTCTGAGAAAGTATATCAAGCAACCTCCAATGGCTACATTTCTCAACGGTATACTAAACAATCTTCAACGGCTATATTTCCAGAACATATAAATAGCCTCAAGAAAGGACTATGAAGATTGGTGTCATTGAAGCCCAAGGCGGAAATAATGCCCCAGAGAGAACCGGCAGAAGCTCAAAGTAATATCCTGTCAAGCCAACTCTCTGAGGAAGCAAATCCTCATACAGAGAAGAACCTGAGCTTAAAATTATACACTTGTATCTCTATCATTTCCTTGTACTTAGATTCTTTTGTTGTATCCTGAGCTATACTCAGTAATCCCTTTGTACAAGAAGAACCTAAGTTTATGTTTCTCGAAAACTTAAACTTAGTCTATATTTGTAAACACTATTAAAGTGTCTGAGAGCCTGGAGAGGCTTGGTGGAAAAAAGAATACTCGCTAAGCCTGGAGAGGCTTGACTGTAAAAGAATATTGCGTGAGTTACCTGGAGAGGCAGTTGAAAATAAAGAATACTTATTGAGCCTTGAGAGGCTTGACTGTAAAAGAATACTGCAAGAGTTGCCTGGAGAGGCAGTCAAAGATAAAGAATACTTCTTGGGCCCGGGAGGCCATGTGTGCAAAGAATACTGCTTATGTTGCCTGGAGAGATAGTTGAAAACAAAGAATACTCGTTGGGTCTGGAGAGGCCAGGTGAGCAAAGAATTCTCGTTGGGCCTGGAGAGGCCAGGTGTGAAAACAATACTCGGTTAAGCCTGGAGAGGCTATGGTAAAAGAATACTTGTATCTGAGTTCAGATTAGTGAGAATCTAGTGGTGGTTTGCCCTGGGACTGGATGTAGCTCACTGGGTTAGTGGGTGAACCAGTATAAATCTTTGTGTTAAGTTCTCTCTTCCCTTACCCCTTTACTTTCCGCTGATATCTGTTTGAACTAACCAAGGAGGGTTAAAGAAAGTTCGTTTTATTAATCTGAGTAGAGAACAATCTTTTCTTCAAAGAGAAAACATTTTAAAATTGCTTTTAACCAACCTTCCGAGTTGCATCAGCAAGTTGCTGAACTTCCCAGTTTCGGAAGGTTGATCAAATAGTTTCAAATAAGTTTTGCTTGTTTAGAAAGGTTTTCCTGAAAATCTGTAAAGATTTTAAAACACTATTCAACCCCCCTTCTAGTGTTTCCTGTGGCCCTAACAGTTGGTATCAGAGCTTAACCCCGAGTTAAGCATATAACAAATGCTGAGGAAGAAGATCCAGATTAAAAACCAAAACAAGTTGTGGAGAGAACTTATGAAGTTGATCAACAGAAGGATCAAGAGTATCTTTGGAGACAATGTTGAGTCTCAACAGATACAGATTTCCAAATGTCTTAAGTATCCCTGCTGGTAACTTTGCTTAATACTGCAGCTTTCAATTAGTAAAATTGCTTGAAGATGTATGAAAATCTATATGCATTCATCTCTTTAAACTTTCTTGAAATGCATAAAATCCTGAAGCAATCAACTTTCTGAAACTGTGCTTGTCTCTGAAAATTATTTTTCAAAAATCATTTTATTTCAAATATTTATCTTTAAGAAAATTGAAAGGTCAAGTTCCTAAAATGTTTTGAAATAAACTTTGATGACCTGGCTCTTTGAGGATGATGGCGCTTCATTTGTCCACTTCTTACTGCACGATGCACGACTCCCTATGTATGCGCTGGCCTGCAAATGTCATCATTAATGTTATCTGAGCCTATAAATGTTGCGTGAAGAATCAACCAAAAGATTCATATCTCTCCGCTTCTCTGTGTTGTCACATCTCTCAGAGGTCTTTATATTCACAAGAACTCTCTAGTTAACCTCATTCCTTTCAAGCTTATCCTTGTCTTCTCAAATGGCATGAGGCCAATGTTCGTGAATTTTTTGAGAACTATGAGAGAAATTGCTGAAATCAGAAGAGTAAATCTGAAGGCTCAAGTAATGGGGCGAGAAATCCTTGTGAACATTGCTGATCTAGAACAGGTGCTGGGTGTAAAGGTGGAAGGTACGTTGATGCGCTTTTGCGTTATCAACCTTCTTCAGAAGAAGAAGATTAATCTTTCTTGGGTTATTCTGTATGCAATGATCAGGATGTTGTGGAGCAATTGACCATCAGGTTTGCTTGCCCTCATGATCATGAAGATCCTGATGCACCACGGAGTGCCTGTTATAGATGTGTTCGATCATAGATGACCCAGTCTTTTTAAAGCAACTACAGCTGTTGCAAAGACTGGTGGTCGAAATACTGTGATGACGGATAAGATCCCCCACGAGCCTAATGAAGAAAGGAGAATGCAAAGCATAAAATGATTGGTTGATTTAGAAACTAGACGAGACTCATGAGGCATTACTGAGGTTGCAAGCTGAAGAAGAAGCCTAGCCTCAATGTTGTTTTTGTATTTAAAACAAATTTTCATATATTTTAATACATGAAATTTTCTGAAAATAATAATGTGCATTTACCTGCTTTTATCTTGATGCATTTTTTGTGGATTTGCTATGCTCTGAAATATGTTGTAATATGCTTAAAGGGGAGAAATATAATCTAAATTAAAAATTTAATAACATCAACATCTTGCTGAAGTCTGTTAAAAGCTTAATACAACCCTTTTTAAATAATGACAAAAGGGGGAGAAATATAACTAACAAAATGCTGAGAAAGGTATACATGTTTTTAGAAAAAGAAGCTAAAAGTTTATCAGAAGAAAAAATGTTTTCTCAGGGGGAGTAACATAGACAGGGGGAGTTATCTCAAAAAGGAGAATCTAAGTTGTTTAAGCACAATTTTTAGAAAAAGAAGCTAAAAGTTTATCAGAAGAAAAAATGTTTTTTCTCAGGGGGAGTAACATAGACAGGGGGAGTTATCTGAAAAAGGAAAATCTAAGTTCTATAAGAACAATTTTAATTTTCAGATATTTGTTAGTCATATCTAATTTGTCATCATTAAAAAGGGGGAGAATGTTGAGTCTCATAATTATTTTAAGTATTTGACATTAAGTTCACGACTCATTATTTTTGGTTTTAATGATTAACAAATTAGATTGTATAGAAACAGGTTCTACTGAGAAAGGTATTCTTCTATGTATTTCAGGAACTATGAAGAAGCAATTCTCTGAAGAAGATCAACCTGCTGATCTGAAGAAACCTGAACCTGCTAAAGAGAAGAAGCACATCCGCAAGAAGAAATGAAGACAGTACTTAAAGCACTTCGGAAGATTGCAAATCAGAAGAGCACAAGATCGATGAAGGATTAGAAAGAAATCTGCACAAGGAAAGCAATCTAGCAAAGACCAACACGCTGAAGAGAGATTTATGTCCAACTGGCTGAAGGCAGCAACCAACTGAAGAAAAGAACTTGCTGAAGATGATCAACCTTCTGAGGAAGAAGACCTTCTAAAAATAATCAGACTCTCTGAAGGACGGAATCTATTGAACCTTTTGAAGCTAGAGACGTCACTCTCCGAAGACTTGTGAGTCAATCTGATTGATGCATTAAAAGACTCAAGTCTCAGCAAATATTTATGGTGAAGCTGAATCGGTGCTAGAAGAAACAAAGGCTTTTTGGTACAAGCTTTATTTCCCGACACAAAAGAAGAAGCCTACTGCAAAAAAGCAAATAGAGTTCAAAGATAGAGTCAGCGCTACTGTACACCTACTACTGTACCGCCTCTGTGATACGCTATCAGAAGCATGCACCTTAATCGAGAAGAAAAGCTATTGCACAATGGGACAAAGGAGAAGTCTAACGGATATCATCATCTCCATCAAGATATCAGAAGAAAAGGAAGAGAAAGAGAGAAAGAAGAGCATCAACCTACTGAAGCCTTAGAGATTCTCTCAAGCAAGGTTAAGAGCCTAACTGTTGTGTGTCAGAACTAATTCATATCTATACACCTGCTCTGCTCAAGTCAGAAGCTGAGCAAAAGAGAAATGATCTCACAATGGCTCTGAGAAAGTATACCAAGCAACCTCTAACGGCTACATTTCTCAACGGTATACTAAACAGTCTTCAACGGCTATATTTCCAGAACATATAAATATCCTCAAGAAAGGATTATGAAGATTGGCGGCATTGAAGCCCAAGGCGGAAATAATGCCCAAGAGAGAACCGGCAAAAGCTCAAAATAATATCCTGTCAAGCCAACTCTTTGAGGAAGCAAACCCTCATACAGAGAAGAACCCGAGCTTAAAATTATACACTTATATTCTTTTGTTGTATCCTGAGTTATACTCAGTAATCCCTTTGTACAAGAAGAACCTAAGTTTATGTTTCTCAGAAACTTAAAACTTAGTCCATATTTGTAAACACTATTAAAGTGTCTGAGAGCCTAGAGAGGCTTGGTGGAAGAAAGAATACTCACTAAGCTTGGAGAGGCTTGACTGTAAAAGAATACTGCGTGAGTTTCCTGGAGAGGCAGTTGAAAATAAAGAATACTTATTGAGCCTGGAGAGGCTTGACTGTAAAAGAATATTGCAAGAGTTGCCTGCAGAGGCAGTCAAAGATAAAGAATACTTGTTGGGCCTGGAGAGGTCATGTGTGCAAAGAATACTGCTTATGTTGCCTGGAGAGGCAGTTGAAAACAAAGAATACTCGTTGGGCTTGGAGAGGCCAGGTGAGCAAAGAATACTCGTTGGGCCTGGAGAGGCCAGGTGTGCAAACAATACTCGGTTAAGCCTAGAGAGGCTGTGGTAAAAGAATACTTGTATCTGAGTTCAGATTAGTGAAAATCCAGTGGTGGTTTGCCCTGGGACTGGATGTAGCTCACTGGGTTAGTGGGTGAACCAGTATAAATCTTTGTGTTAAGTTCTCTCTTCCCTTACCTCTTTACTTTCCGCTGATATTTGTTTAAACTAACCAAGGAGGGTTAAAGAAAAGTCGTTTTATTAATCTGAGCAGAGAACAATCTTTTCTTCAAGGAGAAAACATTTCAAAATTTCTTTTAACCAACCTTCCGAGTTGCATCAGCAAGTTGCTGAACTTTCCAGTTTCGGAAGGTTGATCAAATAGTTTCAAATAAGTTTTTCTTGTTTAGAAAGGTTTTCCAGAAAATCTGTAATGATTTTAAAACACTATTCAATTCCCCTTCTAGTGTTTCCTGTGGCCCTAACATCTCTTTCTCCATTTAAGTTCAACAAAGAAATCAAACCATAATCTTTATCTCTTATCTCATTATTAAAGATTTAATTTAATTTAATATTATTAATTAATCTTTGTGAGACGTTACTTGGGGTTTTAAATACTCCATTTTACTCTAATCGACGGATACACTTGCCTAGGGTTGTAAACGAGCCTAGCCGAGCCGAGTACTTGAAGCTCATACTTGGCTTGTGAAAAAAAAAATGGGTGGCTCAAGCTTGGCTCATTTATTTAAACGAGCCAAACCTAAAGCTCGGGATTGGCTTATTAGGAAAAAAAAAGTTTGGGCTTGGCTTGTTTAGCTAATTTATAATTTCATTGATTTTGCTTTTATAAAAATTTTCTTTAAATCATTTTTAAAGTTTATGAATTTAGTATGTAATAAATATTTTACTATTAAATTATAATATAAAAATCAAAATATATTCTTAATATATATATCTATACAGTTAAAAAAACTTCTAAAATGTTATATTTTTCGAAATTCAATACATGACTTATTGCTTAATATATGAAATATTTTAATATTTATTTTTAAATATATAGAGTAATTATTTTATTATTTATTTTAAAAATAAATTTATAATTGTTTTTTTTCTATTTTTTGTTAATCTTACTTTACTTTAATTATTTATATTAATTAATTATTATATATATAATAAGCGAGCTATTCACGAACTCTTAATGTCAAGCTTATAAGGCTTGGGCTTAGCTCATTTAAATAATCGACCTCAACTTTAAGTTTGGGCTAGTTTGATTAATTAAACAAACGAGCTTGATCGAGCATTTAACGAGCCGAGCTCAAATAATTCACGAATAGCTCAGCTCATTACAGCCCTACACTTGCCTGTAGAAAAAACTCACAACATTGACAGTGTATGATATTTGGTCATTTGTGCAAGAATTTTCGAAGGTGACAGATGGTAATTGTTCCAAATTGCCAGGGTGTGGACAACTTCATAATTGGGTTAAACGCAGTATATTTTGGGATCTTCCATATTGGAAGGACAACTTGTTAAGGCATAATCTTGATGTCATGCATATATAGAAAAATTTCTTTGATAATGTATTTAACACTGTGATGAATGTTGCGGGTAAAACCAAGGACAATGTAAAGGCAAGGACGAATGTGTCTGTGTTCTGTGCGCGGGGTGACTTGGAGTTGGTTGACCTGGGTAATAGAAGGATGGGAAAACCAAAGGCAAACTACACTTTAGAACCTAAGGATGCGCAAAACTGGTTTGTAAATGGATTTCTAAATTAAAATTTCTGGATGGTTATGTCTCCAATCTTGCAAAATGTGCAGATATCAATAGGGGTACAATGTATGGGATGAAAATTCATGATTGTCATGTATTCATCGAGTGTTTTCTCCCAATTGCATTTTCAATCCTTGATAGATTGTGTGTGGAAACCACTTGCTGAATTAAGTTGATTCTTCAAAGAGATATGTTGTAATACTTTGAGAATGAATGATGTGGCTAAATTGAAACAAAATATACCAATCATTCTTTGCAAATTGGAAAGGATATTTCCACCGGGAGTCTTTGATTCGATGGAGCACCTACCTATTCATCTTCCTATGGAAGCAAGACTTGGGGGTCCAGTTCAATATCGGTGGATGTATCCATTTGAAAGGTTAGCTAACAAGACTATATTATTTATTTTAATTTATTTTTAATAAAATTCAAATATTAATGTATGTTTTTTTAGAATGTTGGGAGATGCGAAATGATCCGTGGGTAATTTGGCTAGGGTGGAAGGCTCAATATGCTCATTCCACTGACACCAGGAAACCACGTATGTTTGTTCGCATTATTTTCAGAACCCATGTTTGTTGTCAAACACTACATTGAGGAATGAGCCTCAAACTAGACTTCAATGTGTCAATTCCATATTGTCAATGTTGAACAAGTCAGGACGGCCAGTAGGAATGTCCTGTGAGCACTGGTTAAATGACGATGAATGGAAATCAGCTCATGTACATATACTGATCAATTGCAATGAAGTTAAACCATACCTTGAGTAAGTGACCATGTTTTTATTATCTTTACGTTTTATGGTTTAGAAATGAATAAGTTATTAGCTATTTGTTCCATTTCAGCTTATTCTTACAATTTCACTCGATCAATGATCGGGATCTTCTGCTCGAATACATTCAGACTTTCCAACATGGTTTTGGAACTATGTAAGTTTGATCATCAACTTTTTTCTATTTGTTACCGAGTAAATTGAATTCAATTAATATTAAATGGTTCTTATCATTAGGTTCATGATGAGCGAAATGGAGTGACCAATAATGAAGTTAAATCATTAGCTTGGGGACCAAACTCTAAAGCAAAGGCATGGAACACATACCTTATAAATGGCTATATATTTCAGACAAAGGATTGGTGTGAGGGTAAAAAGACCACAAATTGTGGAGTGCATGTAAAAGGACTTACCGATGGCGGTGAAGATGACTTTTACGGTATCATCCACCATATCTATGAATTAGAGCATCTTGGTTTGCCTAACTTGATTCCTATTTTCTATTGTGAATGGTTTGGTCCAACCACAAACAGTGGCATGCAAGTTTAACCACAATAAAATATCATAGAAATAAGGAAGTGTAGAAGGTATAATTGGTATGATGCATTCATTCTTGTACAAAAAGCAAGACAAGTCTATTATACCCCTTATCCAGAATTATGTAAGAACTTACGAGGTTGGATTGTGACAATCAAAACAAAACCAAGGGGTCATGTTGAGGTTGATGGGTTTGAGGAAGAAGTTCCTTATCGGGCTAATGACACTTCAACTATTTTACCAGTTGTAGACATTGAACAGTTGTCAGGCTTAGCTGAGAATCGATATGAACCGGTTATTTAGCTTGAGACTATGGTTAAAGATTATGAATCTGAGAATGAAGACATCCCATCAAATGAGGATGAAGATGAGTGGGATGACAATGAAGATGAAGATGAAGAGGATGATGAAGATCAAGAAGATGAAAATGATGTATAATTAGATTAATATTAATATTGTGTACTTTTTCTTGAAGTTAATATTAATGTGTACTTAGATTAACACTAATGTGTACAATATTATTTAATTTTTACCAAGATTTTTATATTATTTTATAATTGTAATTAAGTAAATAATTATATTTTAAAAAAAAATTGATTACTAGCGACGGTCGGGCCGTCGCTAACAAAGCCGACGCTAAAAGGGGATGAGCTTAGCGACGGGCAGGTCGTCTTTACATGAAGGTCGTCACTAACTTGTGACAGCTATTGTGACGGCCATGATGTTAGCGACGACCCGTAGCGACAGCCTGGACGTCGCGAACTAGCGTCGGTTGAAAATAGTCGTCGTTACTGCATTAACGACGGAGCCTGTAGCGACGACTTTTCTATTGTTAGCGACAGCTTACGGCTATCTCTAAATCACGTTTTCTTGTAGTGACTGCACCATCACTGTTCCCCTTCTGCGAACCCCACTATGCCTAACCCCACACACGCGCGTCCGAGGACGCAGTCTCCATGAGCGAAGTCACCGCAACCTCCGTCAAGCACAGTCGCGTGGGTCGTCCTCACCGCCAAAATTGCTAGTCTCTTAGGGTTTTCTATAAGTTGCAATAACTTATTTCTTTTTCATATTTTCCAATTTTTGATGCTAGGGTTGTCTGGAGGTAGCAACAAATTTTGAGAAGAAGGAAAAGTGTTTCCGTTTTTCATTTGTAAGTTGCTTTTTCTCTTCCCCCATTGTGCATATTTAATCTAAATGTTTTGCAAATCACTTATAGGTTTTGAGTAATTATAACCAATTTTTGAAATTATTTATTCACAATTTCAATCCCAATTCCTATTTTGAGGATACAGAGCTTATATATAAAGACAATACCTTCCTTAAAGAAGGAACAACAAAGGTTACTGCTACAGTCCCTGCTTAATTCAAAGTTATTGCCTTTTATACTAATCAAAGGAGGAAAAAACAACCTCATTATTTGATTTGTTGGCAGTTGCTGGATGGCTTCAAGGCATTATACCCAGCACTAGCTTTCCCTCCACTGCTAGAGAGAGGTGACTTTTACTTACGGAAGGTTCTCGAGTCTCCATACTTCTTCAACTGAGCATTTCCATCACTCAAGACCGAGTTCAAGTGCTTGCAGAAAGTCTATTTACATGTGTTACACGGTATGAATAATTGTTGTATATATTATATTAGATCAGCAGAAAGGTCATTAGGGGTAAAATATTCAATTTGTGATTTGTACATAGAATAATTCATTTCATGTAGCTATCTATATATTAACAAAGTAACAAGTAAAAAAATATTTTAATCACTATTCATAAATTATTTATTATTATTATTATTACTTTTTGTTATTAAAAGTCGTGCTACCTTTTATATTTAATTTTTGCTATTAAAAGTCGTGTCACCTCTTATATTTAAAGTAATGTTGTTTAATTTATAGATATAAATACACATGAGTACAAATATATTTATTAAAATTGATACTGAAGTTTGGATGTGGTAACATAATAAAATGTTTACATCAAACTTATTGTGTATTTTCATAATATTTTATTAGTTATATTATTATTATTATTTTGTTATTAAAAGTCGTGTCATCTCTTTCCTTTAAAGTAAAATTGTTTAATTTATAGATACAAATACGCATGAGTATAAATATATTTGTTAATATTGATATTAAAGTTTGGATGTGGTAATATAATAAAATGTGTTGATTTACATCAAATTTACTGTGTACTTTCATAATATATTATTTACATTAAAATTTATTAATTTATAGATATTGATACACATAAGTACAGATATGTTTGTTGAGATTGATACTAAAGTTTGGATGTAGTAATACAATAAAATGCGTTGATATATATCAAATTTATTGTGTATTTTCATAATATATTATTTACATTAAAATTGTTTAATTTATAGATATTGATACACATGAGTACAAATATATTTGTTTAGATTGATACTAAAGTTCAGACGTGGTAATATAATTAAATGTGTTGATTTACATCAAATTTATTGTGTATTTTCATAATATATTATTTACATTAAAAATTTTTAATTTATAGATATTGATACACATGAGTACAAATATGTTTGTTGAGATTGATACTAAAGTGTGGATGTGGTAATACAATAAAATATGTTGATATATATCAAATTTATTGTGTATTTTTATAATATATAATTTACATTTAATTGTTTAATTTATAGATATTGATACACATTAGTACAAATATGTTTGTTGAGATTGATACTAAAGTGTAGATGTGGTAATACAATAAAATGTGTTGATTTATATCAAATTTATTGTGTATTTTTATAATATATAATTTACATTTAATTGTTTAATTTATATATATATTGATACACATGGTTACTATTTCTGAACCATGCATCAAGTAAATCCTCCTGGCCCTACACCCAGGGTCGGCCTAGGGGAGGCCGGTAAAGCAATCGCTTTAGGCCTTCCCTGTTACAAGACCTTAAAATTTTTATATATATTTAGTATATTAAAATTAAGGGTAAAATATATTTGTAGTTTGTTTAAAATTAAATAAATTTGATTTTGATTCTTATAACTTAAAATTGGTGTTTTGAAGCATGTGACTTAAATCATCCCAAATTAGTTTTTATTAGGTATGTTTTTAGTTTTCGGTATTTTTTATCAAATGTATTTTTAGTCCGTAACGAGAGGGGTGATAAGGATTGATTTGAGGTGATTTTAGGAAAAGAAAAACTCAACATATTGATTTTAAATTATGAGAACCAAACTCAAATATGCTTAAATTTATAAGATTAAAAACATATTTCACCCAAAATTTAATAAAATCTTTATATCAAATATAAAAATATTATTGATTATTAGTTAATAGATAATAATTGAAAATAAGTTTTCCTTATAAAAAAAAAAATAATTTAATATACATTTCTTTTCTTAAAAATAGATTCATATTAAAAATATGACATTTTTTTATATTTCATCTTTTAAATTTAGACCTCCATATTATATTTTGCTTTAGGTTTACATATATGTTGGGCCGGCCTTGCATCCGCATATGGTGCTGCATATTAAATAGCAGGGCTGGCCCAACGTTTCTTTGGGCCTAAAGTGAATTTTATTATGGGGTCTTTTTAAATGAAACACTAATATGGTCCCTGGCTTTTTACTTTTTCTTTCACTACAGTCCAACTGTGTGTTTCCCGTTAATTTTTTACAACATGTCACGTTTAGTAACACTCTATCACATTGTTTGTCACTAAAGTGTCAACCGTGGCACGAAAATGATGTGATTTTGTTAAATTTATAGCTTGGAAGGCTTCGGCTCCAATAGTCGTGTACTTCCTTATTCTCCTCTTTTCTCTCTTCTCCCCCTTCTTCATTGGAAGGTCTCAACCTCAAAACAGTGTGATAAAGTGTCACTAAACGTGACATGTCATAAACAAAATTAACGAGAAACACAATGAAAGAAAAAGTAAAAAATCAGGGACTATATTGAGATTTTCTATTTCTTAAGCATTAAATTACATGACCCTAAAAAAAGTAAGGGATTGATTTAATAGTTTACTTAAAAAATGTTTTCTATTGCTGGTTGCATTTATTGACTACCACTTGCCTTCTACCACATCTTATACCAAATTGTATTATCACCATGCTCTTCATTACATCATCTTTGTTCTAATTTTCCTTTCACTCACCAGGCTCTTCATTACCACTTCTTAAGCTTAGTAGCACAATCACTAATGGGACAAGGCCTATTACAAGAAAAAGGATAAAATATCAAACCCGTGCTAAACACGGGCTACACACTAGCTTGAATACAAACAAATGATGTTTAGTGAATTAATGCAGAAATGTACTCCTACGCAAAACAAATTATGCAGCTACGGATTTACTACATAAATTTCCATAGCTACAAACTTCAGAAAAAAAGGAACTTGGAGTGCGGTTAGCAGAACCGCTCTCTAAGTAAATCCACGTGGCAAAAGGCTTTTGATGTGGCAAAGCATCACTTCAAGTGCGGTTATACAACCGCATTCCAAATGAATTCGTACTAGGATAAGACCTACTTGAAGTAAGAGCACTCTTAATTTTATGACGTGAAACCACAATCTTTTCTTTTATTTGGCGTAGTGGTTGTTGGAGAAAGTATATATGCTCTTGTGTGCTACTCTGGAATCCGGATGCAAGTTCTGTACATTAAACTTACAGCAGTGATACCTATCGCTATCATTCTCTTTGAGCTTTAATACTTTACACAAGAGACGGACATTAACCTGATCAATTTCATTACAACAAAATTCGATATATACGAGAGTCTTCACTTCTTTCTCCCCCTATTCTGAAACGAAAACGGTGGTGTGTGCCTTGCGAGAGATAGAGACAAAGGGTTTTAAAAACCAAAAACTTGGTCCGGTGAGAGAGATCGTGATCGGGACAGACAAGAGATACAGAGGAACAGAGCAGAAAGCTACGCCCTTGGTGAGAAATCGACGCCGTTGCTGTGCATATTTCGGACAGATTCTCGCGGCATTACAGTGATTTCACCCCTCTGCCCTCCTTGCTACTGCCATTGCTTCTGCAACTGCGACGACCTCCGCCCGCTTCAACCTCTTTGCCCTCCCTACTTTTGCGATACCATATGTCACATGTTTCATGGTACAATTTTCTTCCTTTACCATGGTTATGCTAATGTTCTTTTGGTTTCTGCTGATGTTATTATGCTAATTTGAGGTGTAAAGAATTGAATTGAAATCATGATTATGTGATATTGAAATTTGAAGTTTGAAGAACTGATCTGAAATCA
This sequence comes from Sesbania bispinosa, assembly GCA_026901365.1. NCBI lineage: Eukaryota > Viridiplantae > Streptophyta > Magnoliopsida > Fabales > Fabaceae > Sesbania > Sesbania bispinosa. The sequence goes on from QLOH01000490.1 coordinate 724,900, forward strand.
TGATGTGTATGATGCTTCGTTGAGGTTTTAGATAGACCATAACTTCACCTTATTTTGGTGAAAATAACTTTATGCTATGCATATATGCTTTTAGATGTTTGAAAGAATCAATTTTGATAGTTAAACATGGGGCAAAGAACTTTCTTTCCAATCTTAGCATCCTTTATACATACTTAATTTTCATAGTTTTATAATGATTCATTTGATAAGAATACACTATACAAGGTAAGAAAGGAAAAAGAGAAACTGCAGGAAGCATACACTATACAAGGTAAGCCATTGTCATATCTCTTTCTCCAATTTGTTAATTAAGGAACATTTTTTGTGTCTTTAATGGAAAGATTATGTTTTTTTAAAGAATTAATGGAAAGATTATGTTTTTTTACAATTAAGGAATTAATGGAATGATTTAGTGCTGACCTGTTTTTTTTTCCTGTTCTTTCCATTTTATTTGCAGTTTCAAGATAACATCCCACTTCTCTGCCTAATTAGAGATAACGTTAATACAATTTACAATGAGTAAGTTATAAACTGTTTTTTTTATTGTTTATAAATATTATACTATTTATAAGAAAGCATTTTGGTTCAATTGATATGTAATAATTGTTTTCCTGATGCATTTTTGGTTTGTGAATGATAGAAAGTCCTTAAGAGACTAAGGTGGAAGATCATTAAATCTCCTTTTCCCCACCCTGTATATAACAATTCCAAGAAATATATTTGTTACTTTTGTCAATTTGACTCAAGTAATAACACTTTCTTTTTTCTTTTTCACTATAGTATCAATGTCATGCCAGAGGTAATAATTCCTATAACAAGGGGCGTATATATTTCTTATTTTATGATATAATACTATGATAAGTTATAAGCTCCAGTAGCAAAATAATTTTAAGACTTTATCCTTTTTGCCATTTCTTACAAGTCAGTGAAGGTAGGTTAAGGCATAGCAAAGATGCTAGAAAATTAGTTGCATGACTTTTCTAAAAGTAGGTGAGGTGTTTTGTTTATAGCTTCTTTTGCCACTGCAGGTCTCAAATCAATTGCCCTTTATGGGAACCAAATGTTTAAGGGAAGCAGTTTTTGCTAAATCTAATCAAGAGTGTTTAGAAAGGTAAAGTTACCAGAACTTAGAATATTCAAGAACATGGAGTTTCACATGTCTATCAACTATGCTTAAAATGAAGAAACACCAGTTACTTTACATAAGAATGTATGGGGATATTAGTAGGGATACCTGGTTATTATTTGTAGGTACATAGCATCCATTTAAAAAGGTGCTTTTGTAGGTGGTATTTTATTATTATTATTATTATTTAATCATTTGCAGATACCAAGCTTTGTTCATTTTGACTAACCTTTATTGTCATTCCAAATAAGTTGTATTAATAGGTATGAAGTTTAAAGCTTAGTCATAGAGACTTATTTTGCAGAGAGTAGGACACCCAAATACTTTCCTTTACATTTGTATTAATATGTTTATGTTGCTCTATGGTGTGTTTGGTTCAAGTCTCTTTGTCCCGGGATAACTAACATTGTCATGCAATTTAAATATACACAAACAACAGATAACTTTAAGCATAAATATCAGTTTCTGGTGCCTGTCTAGCGGAAAAATCACAAATCTTAAGTATCAAATTTGTGAACTATATAGTTCTCTGTTGTGATCTTTAAGTATATTTAAATTTTCCAAAGCACAGAGATATCAAATTTTAAGTGTCAGATTTGTAAGTATCAAAACTTTATTTTTTAAGTATCCGCCTATTAAGTATCAGATTTGTAAGTATCAAAACTTTATTTTTTAAGTATCCGCCTATTAAGTATCAGATTTGTCCTGGGATTTAAAAATTCTCTGTGCTTGCAAATGATGTTTTCACCTGTACATGACATTTTTCTATTTGGCCAGCACTAACTCCAAGGCATGTAATATGTTTTAACATGAATTCTGTATTTCTTGAATCATTTTCTCTCACTCTTATTAGTTGATGAAGTTTTCATGCATGCTCTGTATGACAATAGGCGACATGGATGTGTCCAAGGATATTTATTAGCTGCACAAGAATGGAAAACCTTAGAGCATGTACTTGAAATAATTCATCGTCCAGATCTGCTTTGTAAATCAGTTGGTGCTCACTTTAGCATTGCATTGAACCATCCCTTGCTGGTCGTGGGTATGTCCCTACCTTTACAAAGTCCACTAGCTTTGTTAGTCCCTACCTTTATCATTACCTTCTATATTCTGCATGTCTTGTAGGAGTGTATATTGACATACTGGTCATCATTGAGAGAGAAGTTCACGTCTAACAAATATACTTGGGGGATGTAAATATAAGACTATTATGCTGAATTTGGTTCTTTAATGATTATATTATTGAAGTTTCTATTTGTATTAGTTTGTCTACTGACTTTGATATGTGCCAGTATTGAAACTAGCTAGCATCACTTAACTTATTTATATCCTCTTATTTCTCAGGTTTAAAATTATATAAAACACTTGGAAGAGATGAAGCATGTAACAAAGAGAGAATTTATTACATCATTGCAAAGGTTTGCTTGAGTTGGCCTATTAAAATTTTAGTACTGTACTTCTATGCAGCTATTGAAAATTGGATTTTTTTTTTTTTTCTTACAGGAAAAGTAGCGGTTTCTCCAAAGGACCTTCCATCTATAGGGGTGTTGCAGGGTTTGGGATCTTAAATTATTTAAAATATTGATATGTACACTTAATTGGTCCTGTGTTTTAATACTTATTGAATCCTGCAGGCATCACCAACAAGGTAGATGGAATGCAAGAATTGTCCGTGTTGCTGAAAAAACAAAGATCTGTGTTTGGGAATATTAAGTAAATATTTTAGCTTCCATGATTACCATGTTATAAAAAATCGTTGGATTTATTTAATTGATTATTACAAAGTATAAATGGTCAAGTTTGACAGCATATTCTTATTCTTGCATCTCGCCCAAAAACAAACATAATTAGTATAGATACATCATAGGCCATGAATCCATGACATAAACAGGAAACATGATAATTACTTTTGTTATGATTGGGCTAATTATATAACCTTTTTTAGCTTGAAAAAGTAAAACTTGATTCAGGCTTACCAGCTTTTGAGATTACTTTTGTTACGATTGAGTTAATCCCACCAGAATTTTGTTACTTTAACTTGCCTCATGTGTCTACATATTTTGGTTCCAATGCATGATACCATACATAAATGTTACAATGGTATTTGACTTGAGTGTGTTACAAGCTTTAATTATTAATTAATTAACCAACTAAAAACAAGTAGCTCATTTATAAAGTTTTTCCTTTCCCAGAAATGTTCTTCTCATCCATTTTTTATTCTCTTATCACCTGTTAATGTCTCCTTCTAAGATGTTTTATGCACCCAGGGGACCTTTTTTTTTTGGTCGAAAACACCCAGGGGACCTTATGCTCTATTTCCTAGCAAGGATGCTAGCTGGGCTTTAGCAAATATGTCTTTTGAAGAGAAATGAGAGAAATGACTGACCGAGTATATTTCTGGTCTTGACCCATTTGAGCTTGAAGACTCAAGACTGGGTATACAAGTTTTCAGACTTAAGATAAAAAATGTTTGAACGACAAGTGTTTCTTTTATTAATTCTATGATTATTCCTTTAAGTTTCTGATATTGTACGTAGTTTTGATTTTCTACTTGGTTGGGACATGCTCTTAAATTGTAAACAGGGAGTTTGGGGATTAAGCGGTGGATAGATCATATCTTATTTGGAAAATATTTGGCACATGTCCTTGCATTTCTTTCTCATGTTAGTTATGTTTTTTGCTTTCTACTTTCTTTTTCTATTATTCAATGGTAAGAACCCTACTTTCCAGTTTAGTCCTCCCTTTGAGGGTTTTTTTTGGAAGTTTTACAAAAGCTTTGTTTGAATGGTGACCAAAAATAAAATGGAATGACTTCATGAAATTATCCAATTGTTCTATATTTTAACGTGTAATTTAAATGATTTCTCATTACATTTATTTATTGGCATTGCAAATTAGAATGACTTCATAAAATTATCCAATTGTTCTCTAATTTGCAATGCCAATAAATAAATGTAATGAGAAATCATTTAAATTACACGTTAAAATATAGAAAAAGTCTTAATAATAATTAATTTGTGGGGTAAAATTAAATCACATGATATTGAAAATTTTAAAACAAAATTAATATTTGAATTATAGGTTAAAAATAAAAAAGACATTTTTACATAAAGATGCATTAATGTTTAAGTTTCTCGAAGAATAATATTAATATTAAAGTAAAATATAAATATTAAAAATATAATGTAAGAATTTATTAAATAGTAAAAAACTTTTCAGTCAAAAGTCTCATTAGTATCTAAATTAATATGGTATAAATTACACTTTAATTATTTTTTAATATTAATCTTTGTTGATTATAAATATTTTAATTTTTTGTTTTCAGTTGTAATAATATTTAAAAATTAATTACTAAAAATAATGACTTTTAAATTGAATTGCAATTATATTGATTGAAGTTTTGTTATAATATTTTTCTCCATAGAGAAATAAATTCCTAATGTTAAATAAATATGAATTTAATATATTCATTTCATTATAATTCACTTGAGAATAAAAAAATTTCATATTTGTATAATTGTTTAAATTTATATTAAAGGAGTATATAAGGTTTTATTAATATTTAAATTATAAAATAAGGATATATGACACAAAAATAACATTTCAGTCGAAAGCTTATTATAAATTAACAGGGTAAAAATTATTCTTCAATTATTTTTTAATATAAATTTGTAAATGATTTACTTATGTTATTTTGTTTTTAGTTTTGAAAATATTTTTAAAATTAGTTAATAAAAAATTATTTTTTTAAAAGTTCATTAATATTTAAATGTTATCAGTAGAGCAATAATAGAAACATGAATGGGATAAGAGCCCTGACAAAAATATATTCTCATAATTATTTTACCTCTTATTTGAAGGATACGTTGCATCACATTCTTGATTTTCTTCAATATCCAGGCCATCTCCAGTTTTAGTCAAATACTCAAAATTCATATTGATAAGAATCCCAAGAGATTAACACATTAATTAGAAAGAAAAGGGGCAGGCGGGGCAGAAATGCAGCTTTCAAGCTCTCCTTGATCATCTAGACAATGACCACTCCCACTACCCTCCTTGATCATCTAGAGTTCTCTTTATTATTCATATACAGTAGCCATTTAAAATGTCAAGAGGCAGAAATGTAATTTTCACATTTAAGCTACAGTCTTGCAGATACCAACTACCAAGTGTCAAGTTTTAATTTTATATATTTGGGTAACTTTTATTGTCGTAAGTGCCAATATCATTTTTACATTCACATTTGTAGAATAAAATGTGAATTTGCAACTTGGTTATTGATTAAAATAACGAGGTTGCAATATCAATGCTTTAATTGATAAACTTTATTTCCTAAATTGCATTTTTATCTGTCGGATAATTTTTCACATCATTTTGTTATTGATAGGTTGGAAGCATTGTTTTCATTTCATGATACTTGCATATTTTAGTAAAGGCAAATATATTTTGCGGTCAGACAACTTTTATGATAGAAGTTTTCTTTTTTACTTTTTTATATTATATTTTTTATATACAAAAGTGGAATAAAAATTTTCATAAAAATGTATTAAAATTTAAATTTATATCATGGGGATAAATGCTTATAACACTCGGGAAAAAAAATTTACATAAAAAATACATTTATATTAAGACCATAAAAGTATTTATATTTAAAAATATAGATTAAAGGTTATAAATATATCATTTGGGATGATTATTTTACAGGAAGGCAATGTTACTTAAATTATAATATTTTAAATTAATAATTCCATATGAACAATATCAGATCTATCATTAATTCCATACATAAAAGGATAACTTTTAAATTTGAATGTTGATTAATTTTTTTCTATTGTTGTTTTGTTGACTTTTTCAATTTTAATGTACAATAGTTATTTTCTATTGTTATTTTATTTGCAATAACAATAAATATTAATCACAGACAACCATTTAAATTATAGGTTAAAATATAGGAAACATTTTAATAATAATAATAATAATAATAATAATAATAATAATAATAATAATAATAATAACTAACAATTCATCCTCTTAGCACCTTAATTCTTTTGGTGTCTTCATTAATTCAATTAAGTTTTCTTGGTAGCAGTAGCAGAAAGTTTAAACATAATTGATTACATAGCAAAAACTGAAATTAAAAGAAGAAAAATTAGAAAGGGGAGAGGATAAGAGATATCTCAAGACACAAACGGTTATTGTAAATTATAGGTTGGATGCTTGGTTTAAACAATTAAATTGGGCTGTATTTTATTTATAGAATTTCTTTTAAATTTATATTGATCAAATACTTTTCTATCCATTTCTGTTCAATGAATAAATATCATATACTAATCTTATTTATGAACTTTCCACATTTTTTTCCAGGTTTTATAGGAAACTTTTATCAACTACCTTCTTATATTTTTTTTCACCATAGGTGTTCCCTATTACCATATGTAATCATATTAGGGGCTTAGTCACAGTTAAGCCTTTTTATAATTTTAGAGATAGTCATTTCACTTAAAATTTATGGACCAATACTGCTATGTATGAACAACTTTCATCCAAAATTTTTTACTGAAGCAAATATATTTGCTATTAAGATGTCTTAATTCTTATTTCATGATTATTGTTATAATTACTTTTTCCGGTATTCTTAACCAAATTAAATACTCGACTCTTTATCATTTCCCTCATATACCTTTTCCGTGCATCGGACGGGTACCCGACTAATTTTACTTAATCTAGTATGTTTTATTTCCTTTTCAAATGATAATACTGGTCATAAGATTATAAGAAATATTATGGCAGCTGGGATCAGTTCCTCTTTTTCTTTTGTTGAATATATATTTAATTTACATGATATATAATTTTACAAATTATATTAGAACTTTTATTTCCCTGTTTTTGTTTGAACAATTATGTTTAATCTTAACGTGCAAGTTTAATTTTGTGGCATATCAAGCATTTGATGCTTAATTATATAAAAGAAATGAGAATTGATTATATAGTCCAATAATTGATCCACACACGTTGCTTTAATCACCTAATTTCAAAAGTATAAACAAGATCATATGATTGTTTTACCCTTTTCACTGTTCATAAAGGAGCAGAAAACGATTTGATTAAGTAACCTCTCTTTGCACAAAAAAATTAAAGAAGAATAATGCCCATCATGATATTGAGAACAAAAGAAATGTTTGGTATGGTGATTAATTGACATGGGCTAGGCAAGAGATATTTTCATTGGATTGGAATGGTTAAAATAGGCGTATTATAAATAAAAACTATATTTTAGTTAAATAAAACTTTTCAATCTTCAATCAAATTAAAAAAAAATTATTATTTATTTAATATCTTAATCCCATTTAAGATTTAAACTAAGCTAGACCTCGTCGTAAAAACTCTAATTAAAAGAAATTGATGAAGGAATTATTATATTAAATTATAAATAAAGGAGAATTTAAGTTGTAAAACATATATCTGCAATTTGAAATTTCCAATGAAATGGCTTTGACCCTTAAAAGCTTTTTTTTATGATCACATTATTTTCCATGGGAGACAATGATGTTTGAACTGGATAGAATCTTTATGGGTGGCTAAACTCTTCCTCTCAGTATACCTATGACTCAAATTCGAAATCACGTTGAAACAATTCTTTAGCAGTTGTGATCCACGTACTTGGTGGTATACCCTTAAAAGCTCTTGTTCCTCTAATATAGTTTCCTTCTTTCTTCGGTTTTTATTTCTCTTTTTTCTAAGTGTTTTTAATCTCCCCCAATCTCACACATTTTTTTACCCTTTCTTTGAATTCTTTTTCTCTTTTTCTTTACTCTCTTTATTTCTCTCATGTTTTTCTCTTTATTCTCTTAATTTCACTATTTTATATATATGCTTAAATTTTTCACCCTATTTTATTTTTAATTTTGAATATTATATTTATTCTTATGAATAAAAAAATAATTAATATAAAAATAATATGAAAAATAAATAAAGAAAATTTAAAATTTTTTTTTAAGAAAATTTAAAAATATGAAAAGTGGTGAAGAATTATAAAGAAATAAAATTAATAAAAAATGAAAATATTTTTAGGAATTGTAACACTGCCAGCTCGAAAGTATAATGAAATAATTTGTTCTGTTTTGTTTTCTTTCCCTCTACGTACACTTTGTTTATGCTATTGATAATTATATAATGACATAAAAGCATAATTAAAGAATAATAAATAAAAGTTTTTTATTAAAAATCACATTATTATATTCATATAATATTAAATATTATATATGTTAGTAAATTTTTTCTATTTTTCTATTTTTTAATTATTTGTTTAAAAACACACATTAACCTTGTTTTATTTTAATATCCATTATTAAACATAAAAAAAAGTTATATATGTTTTTTTTTTTTACCATGGAGCGCGTGCATGAACGACTGGTAGGAACTATTTCAGATTAATCAATGATTATAAAACTGTGTTAAATATTTAAAAAAGGAGTTTTATTATCTATAGAAATTTTGTCTGGTTCAAACAGAATTATTTTCTCAAAAAGATACATGTGATATTAAAAAAATATCTCTTTGTGTCCTATTCCAACGTGTCAATATAACGTTACTAATGATTTCTAAGCTCCCGAAGATCGTGAGACTCCTTAGGAAGAAAACAATCAATTTAGTCAAATGATCACTCAATGTGATTGAAAATCGAACATAGACACACGGCTATGATACTCAAAGCGTTTGGTAATTCATTTTAATTTAAAAATTGAAATTAGTAGTTGAAATTATTTTAGTTGTATTTGGTAAGATAGTTTTATATTAGTTACTAGTTAGTTTTTTTTTTCTTTGAGAAGTTACTTGAGATAACTTTTAAAAAAAGAATCATATTTTTAGGTACTCCTTGAAAACTTATTATAATTGAATCTCTCAACAATTTACACTCATTATTATTACTATTTAGTAATTAATAATATCTTTATATGTCATTTTACCATTTTAAATTTTTTATCATACTCTATATCACATTGGGGCTAAGGTTCCCTCTATACATGAGTTTTGTTTCCTTTTACACCTCTTATCTTATTATTGTTAATTTGTTATTACGAATAATTTTTTTTTGCCTTTTTTTATATTTTCTTCTATATTTTTTTTATTTTTTCTTTTTATTTCATCACATCAATTATCATGTTTTTTTTTAAATATGTATTTAGTCCCTGAAATATATTTAATATTTTATTTTAATTCTTACAAATCAAAATCGGTGAATTTGGTCACTCAAAAAGTGAAAATACATATTTCCAGTCGTTATTGATAAAAATCATAACTAATTCGTAACAAAATCTGTAGCAAAAATATACAATAAGGATTAAATTATGGTTATCAAAACCAAACCGAACCAGCCAGTTCAACTGGTCCGACCGGGAATCGGCCTGGTGTCTGGTCCATACAACCCTACAAACCGGCTGGTTTCAGAACCGGTCAAAAATCGGTAAAGAACCAGTGCCAGAAAACCGGTTGAACCGGCCAATTTTAAAATTTTCAATTTTTTTTATTTAATCTCAAATATTTTTAAGATAAATAAAAATAATTTTTAAGGATTACACATAAATATTTATTTTTTAGCCAATTATTATGAATTTTTTTTCGCTAAGCAAAAATAATTAATTAAATAAGAGTACAAGGGGTACTCCAACCCAATACACAAAGAATTTACATAAAAAAGTAAACAAAGAAACTAAACAAAACCTATGCAAACCAGTAAACCAAACGTTCCCTCATACAAACCAATACCAAAGATACGCACTAATGACAACAAATACCCTCCAAACATTTAATAAGAACCAAAATAAAAGGAATAAAGCTTTGAAGACCAGTAGGTGCATTAAGAGAAAAGTTCCACTCCTTACAAGTCGACCAATGTAGTACCACCAGAAAATCACAGCGCAAAATCTAGAAAAAAAACACACCGTCAGTGCATCCAATGCAGAAAAGTCCAGCTTCAGTGCAACCAATTCAGAAAATTCCTACATGCATCCTCAAGAGAGAATGACTATAGGCTGCATACAGCATCACATAATTAGTTATACAGCAGCAAAGTCAGCACAACAGCAGAATCAGCAAGTGGTAGATCATCCTCACAAAAGACTTAACACCATCACAATAGCAACACCACAAGACATATCCACACTCTCATGACAAACACACTCCATCAAAAAAACGCTGAGACAACATCCCGGATTAGTAGACCACAACACAAAAGGAGCCATGAAGGTTGGGTCTTTAGCTTTAATCCATTTCCACGATCTCATCTTTATTAAATCCAAGATAGCATCTAAGAGGAATTTGAAAAGATTCCATCATTTCTAACTAACCATAGAGTCCAAATTGTTGCCATCCACACCACGGACCACCTAAATCTATTCTAAACACTACACTCTGGCAAACCAACAAACTGTTCAAAATTAACCAGGCTGCAATGATGTTGAACAGCACAAATTCCAAACCAGGCCAAACACATTTTCCAAATATGATAAGCATAAAAACAGTCAAAGAAAATATGTGAAGTGGTTTCATCCACAAAACCACACCACACACAAACACTATCTGACTCTTGAATCACCTTCCTCTTGATTAAATTTTGTTTCGTAGGAATGTGGTCCAAAATAACTTTCCAAACAAAACCATCCACCTTAGTAGGCACTAATTTAGACCAGACAAATTTAGACATTGGAAAATCTACATAAATACTAGAATGCACAATGACAGAGTATGCGGATTTCAACGAATAACTGTATGAAGGATCACCATTCCAACACCATCTATCATTATCTTCAACAAGCATAGGAACAAAATTTAACTCATCAACTAGTTGTGACAATAATTCCAATTCCCATTGGAATAAATCCCTCTGCCAACTCCAATTCCAGCTAGCAGCCCCATTACAAACAGTAACCATATCAGCAACAAGCACATCCTTATTTGCAGCAATTAAAAAGAGTTTAGGATATTTGTCACATAATGCACCAGTGCCACACCACACATCCCTCCAAAAAAGAGTATCTCTACCATTTCCTACCTTTTTGGAACAATAATGTGAGAACTAGTTAACAGTAAAATTGTCATTAGTTTCAATTGACCACACATTAGACATCCAAGTAGATCCTCTATTATTTTTAACAAGGCCCACACCATAAATAGAAGATAATACCTTATTCCATAGCCTATCCTTCTCCACTAGCATCCTCCATCTCCATTTCCCTAATAAAGCTAAATTAAAAGCTCTCAGATCACGAATTCCCAAACCCCCATACTTTTTATCTCTACACACATCATCCCAACGAACCCAAGCAATTTTATGTTGTTCTAAAGACCCACCCGAAAGAAAAGATTTGAAAAGAGAATTAAGGTGAGACATGATACCTTTAGGTGCCTTGAAGAATGAAAGGAAATAGATTGGGATGGAATGTAGGACAAATTGTAAGAGGACTATGCGAACACCAAAAGATAACATATTACATTTCCACTTAGACAAACGCTTCCTCACTTTCTGAACCACTGGATTCCAAGTACTCTTCCTTCGGGGATTTGCACCAATTGGTAAGCCTAAGTAAGAAAAGGGATAAGAGCCTAATTTACAATTTAGGAAGTCAGAAGCCACCTCCAACCATTCCACATCAGTGTTAACCCCAATGAGATTGCTTTTATGGAAATTGACTTTGAGATCAGATACAAGCTCAAAAATTTGAAAAATTTCCTTTATCGCCCATATATTAGATATAGACGCATCACCCAAGATTAATGTATCATCTGCATACTGAAGGTGAGAGAGCATCACCTGATCCTGACCAGCCAAATAACCTGTGAAAATATGGTTTTGTACAGCCTTAAACATCAAAGCATGCAGGCCTTCAGCAACAATGAGAAATAAGAAAGGAGCTAATGGATCCCCATGTCTTAATCCTCTCCCAATCCCAAACTCATTAGTAGGACTACCATTGATCAAGACTAAAATTTTGGATGTTCTTAAACACTCAGAAATCCAAACATTTGGGAAACCCATTCTCCGCATTACATACAATAGAAAGTCCCAATGACCTGAGTCGTAGGCCTTTTCAAAATCAACTTTAAAGATAAGGCTGCTCCTACCCTTCCTCCTCATCTCCTCAAGAGCTTCATTTGCAATTACAACACTATCAAAAATGTATCGTCCTCTAATAAAAGCTTATTGACACTCTGAAATAACTCCCCCAATTACACTCCCCAATCTATTAGCTAGTACTTTTGCCAAAATTTTATACATAACACTAATGAGCAAGATTGGGCGAAAATGCTCTACTTTCTGTGGGCATTTCGTTTTAGGTACCAACACCACAAATGAACTATTGGAACCTTTAACTAATCTCCCATTTTGATAACACTCTGCTAGGAGCTTGGATCTGCAAGACCTACATTGGAGGATATGCACCAACTTCAAGCAAGGAAGAGTTGGAGAAATTAGTGTCCTACAAATAAAGGGACACTACCCTACAAAATAAAGGTCACTACCCTACATAAAGACACCTTGACCCTGGATAGGACCCTTGTCCTATGGACCACCCTTAATTAGGACTCTCTTGTATTTTCTTTTTATTTTTGTATTTTCCTTTTTATTTCATTCCACTTGGGTGCTAATTGTATGGGTTTTATTGGTTAGTAGGTTGTCTGGCTACAAGGTTCAGGATGTCATGGGATCTAATCCCACATAGGATAGAAAATGTATTCATCTTTTAATTCCTATGTAAGAGTGGGCGCATTCTTATGGGTTTATTAGCTTAAGGCTTAGCTTAGCCATAAGCCATTAGGGACATGGGTTCAAATCCCACTTAGGATGAGATTTCACTCATCTTTTATTTTTCTCCCCCTTCCCTCATGTAAGTGGTCGCCCCCTCACTCCCCCTCTCCTATATAAAGGGGCCTCCTCTCTTGTATTTGGGACAAATTGAATTTTGAAGTAAAGGCATTATGCCAAATTTTCTCCTCCCTTTGTGAGTTGAGTGAGGCTTGGTGGTTGTTGCTCAAACCATACTGAGACTTATCTAATTCTCCTGAATTAGTGGCGTCTGACATTGGACTTATCTGCTGCAAGTGGATTCTTGCTTCAGTGGCGTCCTTCCCATTTCTTCCTCTCCACTTTTTCTTTCATTTTCTCTCATTTTCTTGCATTTTCTTGCGCATTATAGCTGCTGTTCCAGCCACTATAATTCACAATTTTGGTGCCTTTAATTGATTCTAATCGGTTGGTTTTGCTCAATTCTAGATCCTACACCCATCCAGCTATCAATTGGTCATCAGAGCTTGTTGAATTTGAGCAAATTTGGAGCAAATTGGGGTTGTTTTGGGCCCTGCATACTGCACCTATTTTGTGCAGAATTTTCATCATTTTAGTGTAATTTCATCCCTCTTTTCAATTGTAATTTGGACTTGGACTGTTTCCCGGGCCCGAGGTGCCTTTCTGTTGCTATCAGCACTTGTCTGTCTTGATTGATTTGCTTGAATTCTTGCTAGTTTGGGGGCTGTTTTGGGCCGCTAATTCCCACCCCCTAGGTGTTTGTTTAAATGCCTCTTTAATTGCTCATACTTGTTCTTGAGTAATTCTTGCAAATTGCTTGATATAACTGCTTGTTTGTGGTGAAGTGTGGTAAGAGGAGGCATTGTTGTCTTCATTTTTCCAAAGATCGTTCACCTACATTTCTCCCCTTCACCATTAATTGTTCATCCCCCATATTCATCTCTTTACTTTCCACCTTTAATTTTCCGCCATTTAATTTCCGCTTCCCCCCATCCTTTTAATTTCTGCTCTCCCCTTTACATTCTGCCATTTACATTTCTGCTCTCCCCATCCTTTTAATTTCCGCTTCTCCCTTTACATTTCTGCTCTCCCCATCCTTTTACTTTCTGCCATCCCATTCTACTTTCTGCCATTTACATTTCTGTCTTCCCCATCCTTTTAATTTCAGTTTCCCCCTTTAATTTCTTACCATTTAATTTTGCGCAATTTTTCCTTCTTATTTTTTTTGCCATTTTATGCGCATTTTTTTGGCTCTTGTGTTGTTCAATTTCCTACTCTTGTTATGTCTGTTTGATTGGCATTCTGATTGCAAATTTGGATTGACTGCTATCTCAACCTTGGACTTTCCCTGTTTGATTGTGCAAAACGCTCACCTATAGGATCTTTTTTGGTTCATAGTATTGGAAGAAGATCAACAAATTCTAATTGTTGATTTTCCTTCAAATTTTAATTCCAATCTTAAAATTGAACCAAGCGCGTTTCTGTGACCATACCGGTTTTGTATAATCAACAAGGAAGTGCTAAGCAATTTTTTTGGCCATTTTTGAAATCAAGTTGCCATCACGTTTTTACAGTTTTTAGAAATCAGTTTATTCATTATTTTTGCTTTTCTGGGCCACTTGGACCAGTTTACTGTCAGAAAATTCCAAAAATATTACAGTAGGTACAGTTAATTTTCTTTTCATTGTGTACAAATTTCTGTAATTTTCTGTTGGGGAAAAAGACAAAAAAAGAAAGAAAAGGCAAGAAAAATACAAAAAGTACGTACGTGCCAAAAATAGAAAAAGAGGTGTAAAAGCAAAAAAGGGTGCAAAAGTCAACAACAAGGAAGAAAAAGTCAAAAGGCACACAAAAAGAGTCAAAAATTCAAAAAAAAAATTCAAAAAAAATAGAAAAACAAAAACAAAGAAGTATCCCAACAATACAGTGACATTTTATTGTAAATTTTCTGTTTCATTTCCCTGTATACCGTAATTGAGTTGTATTTGTTGTTTTCTTAAAAACGACAATTTTGGCAACTTTTTTCAAAAATCACCAAAAACAATTCTCTTTGAAATTTCTTCCGTCTTGTCTTGTTTGCTTTCTACTCTTGTGTATAAGCCTTCTTGAGTGCTTGCTTTTCTTGTTTGTCATATCAATTCCTTGTTTTGTCTTAGGATTTTCCAATCTTCTTCCAGTAGGTATTTTTCTTTGTTAGTGCGCTTCTATTTGGGTAAGGGTTAAGACTTAGACTCACGTTGGTCTTTTCAACTTCTAATCAACCTCCAACCGAGTAGAAGAGGCAAGAGAGTTTTCATTATAGGAAAAGCCCAAAAAGAGTGACATACACGAGTGATTACATTCCATTGAGTGTAAACACTTAGTGAGCGGTGAGGTCCTTTAAAAAGCTTTCAAATAAAATCAATTTAAGATGTCATATAGAATGTGGAGAAAGGATCTAGATGAAGATAGGAGAGAATTTAGAAGAGAAAAGGAAGTGAGAAGACACTCTTCTCATGATGAAAGGTATAAAAAAGAAAGGAAGGAAAGAGAAATAAGTAGATATCATTTTGAAGATAGTAAGAAGAAGGAAAGGAGTTATGTTAACTCTAACCATGATAGGAGGAGGTATGAGGAAGAAAGAAAGTTTAGAAAATATGATGAAGAAAGAAAGTATGAAGAAGAGAGAAAACTTAGGAGAAATTATGAGAGTGAAATTAGAAGAAAAGATCATGAAAAGAGAAGAAGAGAAAATAGGAAAAGTACAAAAGATTCTTTTGAAGATAGAATTGAAAGAAAGTTAGAAAAATTTTCTAATGAAATCGAAGATAAGCTTTCAAAATTCTTTTCAAAGTCCTTAATTGAGATAGAAGAGAGAAGAAAATTAGAAAAGAAGGAACAATTAGAAAAAGAAGAAGAAGAAAGGCTTAAGAGAGAAAAAGAAAAGGAGGTAGAAAGAGTGCAAATAGAAGAAGTGAAAAACAAAAACTTGGGAAAGCAACTAATTTTATCTTGTGATCCTTTGTTAGCTAACCCTTTGTGTGAAGGCATGAATAAGTTGATGGCAAGTACTTCTATTGTTGCAAAAAGGACAACTCAAGCTAATGAGAGGGAGTTCCCTAAACTAACTTTCTTTATGCATGAAATGCCCTCTTCTATGCACAATTATATGCCTCAAAGCATTACATGTTTGAATGAAATAAAAAATGTTGATGATGCTTTGGAAACTTTTGCATGTTTAGAAAAGCCAACTAAGTTTAAGAGTACCATGAAACTTACTAGAGATGCATGTTTAATCAATTCCTTTGATCAATTTAGATTGCATGATAGGAATGATAACAAAGATGGATTGAATATGCATGTACCTTTGGTTTGTGTTTATAAATTGAATACACATTTTGGGCCTAAAATAATTATTTCATATAAAGATGTGTATTATGCTCTTGAACTAGTTAGTGAAAAGAATAAAAATTTTGATGAAGCTATCACATATGGGAAAACTTGTTTGACATCTAATTCATATAATGATATGCTTCTTGATATGCACACTCAAAATAATTCTTTTTATGTTTCACCTTACATGAACACATATGATAATATGCAAAAGGTGACATATTACTTGAGTGAGTGCATTAGAATAAATAGGCCTCTTGAAAAGACTTGCATAAATACCTCATGGCATGAACATATGCACTACACTTTTGACAATCATACTCAAGATGCATGTGTTATGTTCAATAAAAATGTTGGGATGTTAATGAAAAATATTAAAACATTCATGCCACATAGTTTCACTTGCGCATTTATTTGGGAACATAGTGTAGAATATTTTGATGAATGTTGCACATTGAAACACATTTTGTATTTATGTGGAATTTATTTCCTAAGCCTTCTCGACCACTTACTTCTATTATTTGCACGGGAGGGCTTCAAAAGATTAGTCTTTGATCCAGGATCTAAATCCACAAAGTACGTAGACAAGAGGGCTCAATCTTCATTAAGGGAGTTTTCTAACCCTTATCTCAAATACCTCTTGTTTATCTCCTATGTTTTTCTTTTGCCAATCTTTATGATCCCCAAGTATTTTTGTTATGAGCCTTCACTTTGCTTGCTTTGGAATAATACTTATGGGTTTTCTTCTTGTTGTCTAGGCTCAAGGAAGATGTTCAACTTGTGGACCTCTAACTCTACTCTCCAAGGGCTAAGGGAAGTATCTTCTTACTTCCTAAATTTTGTCATTCATCCCCTTCTTCTACCCAGTTCATTACTCTTAAGGCTTCTTTCTGAATTTTCAGATTTGAGGTCAAATCCTTTTCAAGGGGGAGAGAATAATAACACTCTGCTAGGAGCTTGGACCTGCAAGACCTACATTGGAGGATATGCACCAACTTCAAGCAAGGAAGAGTTGGAGAAATTAGTGTCCTACAAATAAAGGGACACTACCCTACAAAATAAAGGTCACTACCCTACAGAAGGACACCTTGACCCTGGATAGGACCCTTGTCCTATGGACCACCCTTAATTAGGACTCTATTGTATTTTCTTTTTATTTTTGTATTTTCCTTTTTATTTCATTCCACTTGGGTGCTAATTGTATGGGTTTTATTGGTTAGTAGGTTGTCTGGCTACAAGGTTTAGGATGTCATGGGATCTAATCCCACATAGGATAGAAAATTTTTCATCTTTTAATTCCTATGTAAGAGTGGGCGCATTCTTATGGGTTTATTGGCTTAAGGCTTAGCTTAGCCATAAGCCATTAGGGACATGGGTTCAAATCCCACTTAGGATGGGATTTCACTCATCTTTTATTTTTCTCCCCCTTCCCTCATGTAAGTGGCCGCCCCCTCACTCCCCCCTCTCCTATATAAAAGGGGCCTCCTCTCTTGTATTTGGGACAAATTAAATTTTGAAGTAAAGACATTATGCCAAATTTTCTCCTCCCTTTGTGAGTTGAGTGAGGCCTGGTGGTTGTTGCTCAAACCATACTGAGACTTATCTAATTCTCCTGAATTAGTGGCGTCTGACATTGGACTTATATGCTGCAAGTGGATTCTTGCTTCAGTGGCGTCCTTCCCATTTCTTCCTCTCCACTTTTTCTTTCATTTTCTCTCATTTTCTTGCATTTTCTTGCGCATTATAGCTGCTGTTCCAGCCACTATAATTCACAATTTTGGTGCCTTTAATTGATTCTAATCGGTTGGTTTTGCTCAATTTTAGATCCTACACCCATCCGGCTATCACATTTGAATGAAACTCACTCATAAACCTCATAATATCTTCCTTTAAATCAACCCAGAAATCCTTAATAAAATTAAAGTTGAAGCCATCAGGTCTTGGGCTTTTAGAACCTCCACAATCCCACACTATTATTATGAAAAATTTTATGATATAATACATATAATAAAGTTTTTTATGTTAATTTCTAATCTTATATATCTTGATTTCTTGTGATTTTATCTTATTTTATTACTTAAAAAATATATTTAATTATTACTGGTTCGACCACTGTTGAACCATTGAACCGTGAACCGGTATCTTCACTAGTTCAATTACCGGTCCAATTTTAAAAACATTAATTGGACTAAATTGATGTATTTTAATTTTTAAAGGACCAAAACCATCACCAGTTTTAAATTATAGGGATAAAAATCAAATCTTGATTATATTTTAAGAACTGAAAACATATTTAATTTTTTTTCCCTTCTATCTCTCTTTTCTCTATATTTCGTACCTCCCAAATTTAGGGTGTTTTAAGTTTTAATACCGTATTGTTATTATTTATGAACTTCAATATCAATCAACTGGGGTTAATTGCTTTTGAAAGTCATGAATAATAGAAATACAAAGAGTTTCTTAGTGTTTTAGATGTGTGTTTCAGAAAGAAAAACACTCCTTCTAATTTTTTATAATAAATAAAAAGGTGTTTTTAATCCTAAATCTATCAAATATAATATTATTTTCAGTTGTATTAAGAATTTAATTAGTATACACTGTCAGTGTAAAGAAATTTTACACAGACATGAAATAATATGCCACCACATCATTTAATGAATATGATATCTCGTGTGTTATTAAATTCAATAAATAATGTTGCGGTACATTATTTAATATTTGTGTACGGAAAGTATACATATATTAAATTCTTGTATTAATTCTTAAGATCCTTTTATACATTTAACGTTAATGAGGTAATCACCACTTCTCCACGAAGTAAGATATTTTCAATCCCCACTATTTCAATTGTTTAATGATATGGGTCTTTTGATAGAATAAAATTTAAATTTATAATTAATTAAAATTAACTAGTTTCAATACTTTTCTTTAATTTTGATGATTTAATCAATATTTTTTATAAAAATGAATGGGAGAAAGTAAAATATTTTTTTCTTTATTTTCATCTTAAATATAATTTTGGCTTTGTGTGCTTTGAGCTACAGAAGTCCAATTCCATCAGTTTATGTGATGATAATAGGGGTTGGTGCGGCCGCTATATGTGTTGGTGATTGCATTGCGTGTCACATGTGCTTCCCACCATGCAGACATGGGAGGCCCCTCTTTAAAAGCTAGCTGTTGAAATTTTATACTCAATTTCACAAGAGTTCAAAGGTTGAAAGGGAAAAGATCTTCTTTCCCATTGGGTTTTCTTTCTTTTGCTTTGATCTCTTCCATTTTTCCTTTAATGTTTATTTTTGAAAAATTCACTTCCTGTGGATAAGCTTGATCATTTAATTTTGTCTTACTCTCACCTTAGTACTCATACTTACCCATCTTCCGTCTTTTTTATATTTGTATGAAGGGCATAAACTATGAAGACTGGGATTATTACCATGTTGGTTATATAAAGTGTTTCGTGACCAGAAGCATTGATTGGTAAAATCTTTCTATATATAGGACCGTTGCATTATCTGTATTTTTTTTATGAGTGGGAAATAAAAACAACAAGACAGAGGGGACAATTGGGGGAAACAAAACTAACCACGACTTAAACTAACATGCAAAGTGCAAAACTAACGTAGCCGGGTAATTATAGGATGAACCCTTTAAATTTGGGTCCATCATAGACCTTTACCATAAATAATATAAATTTAATATTAAAAAATTTATGAATCGATATTATAAAATTAAAATGACCTTTTATAATAAAAAAGTTAGTGGTCTATGGTGGACCCAAACTCAAGGGGTCCACCCTATAATTACCCAATGTAGCCACCTGAGGAGGAGGATCACTCCATTCTAAAAAGGAAACCTCGCAAGAAGTACCAAACAGTCAGCTGGCCTATTTGCATCACGAGCATTATCTGTATTTGTGAATGATGGTTAAGTATTCACGAGTCACTTATGGCTAAGGCTATTTTATTTTCAAGACACTCTACTAGAATTTGAAATTTATTTGCTTAATTTGAAGGATGAAGTATGAAGAATAGGGGGAATGAAAAATACCACACTTTCGCCTGTTTAATTTAAAAGAAAAAGGGAAAGAAATGAAAAATTTATACAATTCAATGCAATTTTTTTTTTTAATTTTGCTTCTCTCTTTATTCTTTTTAACTTTCTCTCATTTTAAATAATTTAAAAAATTATTTTACTTTCTTCTCACTCCCCTTTCTTTCACTTTCTCTTGGTTGCGGGTTTTTAATTTTTGATTTTTAAAATTTTTTAATTAAATTTTTATAATTTAAAATCAAAAATTAAAAATCACTTTTTATGATTTTTAAAATGTATATTTTAAAAATCAAGAAAATAAATTTTCAATTTTTAATTAAGTTATAAAATCTTAATTATAAATTTGTAAAAACCAAACATTGAAAATTCACCACTAGTAACCCTAAATTTAATCGGCTACCAAAATTAGAAAAAGAAGCATTGACATGTGTCATTGAATATGTTTTGCCATTCATTAATTGCTGACAGAAATGGGAAAATTTTAAAAAGAGACAAGACAAAAAGAGGGATCAGGGTCAAGAATTTCTTAGTCTAGGTCTAGGCCTACTGATGTAAATGAGTTGGATCTGAAAATCATCACTGTGATAATGGTTATCATCACGAGGGAACGTGTTATTGGAGCGTATTTGTCATATGATTTGGTCATTTATTAATTACGGGTAATACTAATATATATGTTTTTCATTATTGTATTTTTTTTTGTTGAATTCATTATTGTATTTTTGTTCTCCAACTTTCATCTTTAAAACTTGTGTCTTATATCATATACTTTCAAAACACCTCAATCATATATATAACATATAACTTAATTAATCTTATTAAGTAGTTATTAAATTCAATTGCATAATAAATAAATTCAGAATTTATATGGATTAAATGAGACCAAATATTAAGGATAATGAAAAATTTATTAAATAGGTCAATAATTTAATAGAGATAATTAACATTATCAATTATGATTAAAACATTTTAAAAGTATAGGGATGTAAAACAAAAAATTTAAAAGAGAATAAGACCAACGTTAAACAAAAATATTAGAACAAAAAATATATTTTACTATTGAATTAATGTGGACTCAATGTTTTAATGTATTTGAGCCTCTACAATAGTAATGGGTATAAAAACTTTAACATTTTGTTTGGTGTGATTAAAGAAATAGAGAAGAAAGAAATGAGAAAAAGAAAAATAGGGAAGAGATAGAGATAGAGATGATTTCAGATAGTTTGATGTGAGAGAAATAGAAGAGAGGTGTGAAAGTGAATTGTTTGGTTTGATTGAAGAGATAGAAGAGAAATTGATATTTTTATTAATTTTATGAAAGATTTCCGCTAATGTTATTGTGAAAATCAATTATGTGTTCAAGATAATCGAATTTTTAAAGTCATAATGTGTGCAACCCAAAATCAGATGCAGAAAATTTGATTAGGGTAAAATATGTTTTTGGTCACTATAAAATTAGTGAGTTTTGCTTTAGTCCCTATAATTTTTTTTTTATTAAAACGTCCTCCCAAAATTTTTTTGTTTGTAATTAGTCCTTTCTCTCAATTGGCGTGTATCAGGTGCTTATGTGGCATATTTTCTCTCTCTTAGGTGTCATTAATTGTATTTCTGGCAGAAAAATTGTGCTTGACCGCCACAAAACTCCCCACCGGTTCCCCACTCCCTCTTCTCCCCTCCCCCGAAAACTCCCTTTTCTCTTAGTTCTGAAACTGCAAAAGGCTTGCACTATGCCATAGATAAATGTTGAGGAAATAAACTCCACGTGATTAGAGAAGAAGAGGCCCGGGCATCACTTCGTTTGGTTTGGGGGAAGTAGGGGAGAAGTAAGCACATAGCAGAGAAGTTGGAGAGAGGTTGGGAAGTTACCTAGTTTGGTAGAGCAGAGAAATAGTAGAGAAGAGAAATAAATGAGTGGGCCCCACGCTCGAATTATTTCTTCGCAAAATTGGCGAGAGGTTGCGAAGAAATAGCGAGCCCTAACCACCCTTTTCTCCCCGCGTTTCTCACTTTCTCTGTGAACCCGTGCTTCTTGCTTCAGAAGGGGGTTCTGGTGACTAGAGGCGAGGAAGACAAAGGGGAACCTGGTAGCTGTCATTGTCGGCGAGGTCTGCCGCCTGTGCAGAAGCCGTTGAACGACGACGGAGAAGTGTGGGAAGCTAGATCTGTTGCTGCAAAAGGAGGAAGACGCCAATTTCTCTGTACCGGTGAGCTTCCTAACTCTGATTGATGGTCTTCTTCACTTCTATATGCGCGAGAAATTTGATTTTGTATATGCTCTTCTCAATTTCTGTCGCTGCTCTATTGTTTGTGTGGGAAGGTGTTGTGCAAAAAAAAAAATCTGAACTTGAGTGCTTTGTATGCATCTGTTTAATGCCCCTAAAGAACTGTCTTTGTTGATTTACACTTTGGCTGGCTGAATCTGATGTACCCCTCCCCCTTTACTCATCTCTGTTTGTGTTTTAGAAACCTTAGGGATTTTCGGTTGGTTCCCCCTTCCCTGATTGTGGTTCCCCCTTCCCTGATTGCGGTATGGTCTCTGTTTTTGGTTTTGGTTTAGGCGTTTTTCATATCCTTCCATGGTGTTTCACATTATTACCGATCTCATGAATGCAAAATCGCTGTATGGAAGAATAGATAGTTGAAAGTCTTGATGGTGAATTTTGTTTGGTTCACTTGCTCATTTCCCTAATTATGTTATGATTGACATTGTAAAAGGCCTAATATTTCACATATGATACTGCTCGATGGTAAGCAATGGCAGGCAGTCTTCGATTAAAATTGCTAGCTGAGGTATATGAGAAGTGGAATTATTCAATGAAATTGGAAGCAAAATCTACATAAAAAGGTCATTTTTATGATATATGCTGATTGTAGATTTGAATCTGCAAATGTGACATACATTTTGGTATGTACTTTGGTTCATGAGCGGGGCTTTTTGCAGGTGAATTCCATTTGAATTGTGGGTATATATGCCTAGCTATGATTCTATCTACCTCTCTAGCTAGATGTATGTAGCATGTACTATATTTTGATTATTCGTGTTCAAGCGACTAATTAATATCCTGTATGTATTGTTTTGGCCACAACAAATTAATATATATATTCTGAATGTAACCATGGTTGTTATAACTTTTAAGCCTTATTTGGTGATTGTCTTAAGGTAATTTGTGCAGTAGAAAATTAGAATAATAATTGGTATCAGTCATAGGGATGTTTGACGAGTATAGTATAGGTGTTATCAACCACTCATTCTAATTCATTCAGTTCAGCTGATCATGTTATAGCTATTAATGACCAGCATATAGCTAGGTACTTACTTATTCTTTTTGTTGCCAACTAGCTACTATAAACTCCCAGAGAGAAAAGTTGCATTTACTAGAGCTTGTAAATCACAATTTGCTATCTCTTTGGGAGATCATGAATGTGAGGGGCAGTTGCAAACACCCTCTTTATGTTAATGGAATCTCTTGTGCCAGCTAAATTATACAATAACAAGATTTAGCCATTTGAAGCAATGAAATAGTTAATACAAGCAGTATTATTACAAAAAAAAAAAAACTTTTTTTTGCCTTCATATAGTATTTTCTGCCTTCATAGTAAATTTCTGACCGGTTAGCTATTTAGTACTACAGTCTATAAGGAAGAATTTTTTAGTCTTTATAGAAGAAATAAATAGCCTCTAGATTTATTGCCTACCTTGTGGAATTTGGTCAATTAGGCTCATGACTGGGAAGCATCTGTCCTTCAACCAAACCAATCTTGACCATTTTTTATCCTTATATTGAGCATTAGACATTCACCAAAGAATCTTGATTAATATATATAGTTGAAACAACCAACTCTTCCATTTGTCAATGTCATTCCAGAAATTATATGTGAGAGTACAATAAAATGGCAGAAAAAGTACTAGGCAGCTTGAGTTTTTACTTAGAATTTGTTTAGTTCAACACTAAAAAGTGATACTCATGTTTTTTTACATTAGAAATATTTGTCCATAATGATAACAACACTAGGACTATGTATTGTTTGAATCCATAATATCTATGAAGTGTATGTTTGCCTATTATGAAGGACTTCCATTGTGTGCATTTCATTGCAAGGTCAGAGTGAAGGATCTTTATGTCCATGAAATGTAATTGGTTTTATCATTCTGAATTCTATCATTTATTGCCTTTTAAATTTTTGTTCTCTCAAAACCTTCATAGCTTCAAATTTTGTTTTGTTTATAATTTCTTTGTACTATGTTTGTTTCTGAAACTATTTTACCTTCTATTTATCAACACTTCTATTTGTAAGGTGCCTTGAGAAATGTTCACTACCATATGTGTGTAGTGCGGCTTGTGAGTGTGTACATGTATTAAAATTTGCATTACCTATGTATGTTATACGTTTTGATGGGTTGTCAGTTTTGTATTGAAAGGAGAACTACTTGTTTGTGTGTCAAATGGAGAGAGTGACCAATATACATAGTGTTGAAGATTCCAATGGTGATGTCCCAATGGAAAGTATCGACATTATTGATATAGAGGAAGATGAAGTTGATACTGGAGGGATGGCCTTTCAAGTAGAAATTTTAAATCACACTCGACAAGAGTTGGAAAAGAGGCAGCTTGTTGCTGCTCTTGTCCTTTTATGTTCTATAGCACATGCATTGCATTTGCTTCAGTTATTGTCATCTTCTGTGCGAAGTAGGGTCAATGAAGGTTATCCTCATAGAGAGGAAAGGCGCCGTGAGCTAATGAGCTATTTAGTTCAAACCGAGAGGTGTCGTGACATTATACGTATGGGACCTGAAGCATTTATTAATTTGTGTCAAAGACTCAGGGCTACTGGGATTGTAAAGGATAATATACGGTCTACTGTAGAAGAACAAGTCGCTAAGTTCTTACACATTATAGGACACAATGTCAAAAATTGAACTGTGTCTTTCTTCTTTCACCGTTCTGGTGAGACCGTGAGTCGTCACTTTCATCAAGTGTTACATGCAATTATTTCTTTAGAGGGGGAATTATTAGTTCAACCTTCAGGTAGAGATGTCTCGGCTCAAATTCTAAACAATTCCAGATTCTTTCCTTTCTTTAAGGTAAACCTACCTACTTTCTTACCTTGACTATTAATTGAACCCTTTTGTGCACTATTTGCACAACTAATTTCACACATTATTTATCGTCCTAGGATTGTGTTGGAGCTATAGATGGTAAACATATACAAGTAAAGGTCCCAAGGGCAGAGGCCCCTCGTTACCGTGGTAGGAAGGATGTGCCCACACAAAATGTTTTTGCTGCGTGTGATTTCGACATGAAATTCACATATGTCTTAGCTGGGTGGGAAGGGACAACCTCAGACTCTAGAATTTTGAAGGATGCTTTAACTAGAGAAGACCCTCTAATCATACCTACAGGTCCGTTGAACGCCTAATCCTACCTAATTCATTATTTCATATAAAATATACAATCATAACCTAAGTAAATTCTTTTGTAGGAAAATATTATTTGGGGGATGCGGGATTTATGCTTAAGGGACAATTACTAACACCCTATAGAGGGGTTCGTTATCACCCGAAGGAGTATACTGCTCGTGGTCCACAAAATGTTAAAGAGTTATTCAACCTCCGTCATTCATCACTAAGGAATGTCATAGAAAGAACATTCAGTGTCTTGAAAAAGAGGTTTCCTATTATAGGAAGTGGCACAGAACCCCACTATCCTTTCGAGACTTTGAGAAATATCACAGTTGCTTGTTGTATTCTTCATAATTATTTGATGGGGGTTGATGTTGATGAGTCATTACTGGCTGAGGTAGACCGTGAAATTGAACAACATGACGTAGATAGATCACAAACACAACAAAGGGACGAGGACTATAGAGAAGGGTCAATGTTAAGGGACAACATTGCCAATGCTTTGTGGAATGCTTATCATCCATAGTGTTAATTTGTATTCTTATATCTACCTATGTAGGTCTTGTATGTCATATGTACACAATAAAAGACATTGTGTTTATTTCAGTCATTCCTTTTAATGTAGTCATAAATCGATGTAAGGATTTTATCCACTTGACAAATTCTGTGCTTGTTATTGAAGGAAAATAAGTTTCATTGTCAACTTAGTTATATTAAATTGATGATTATTATCTTCTTGTGTCCTACGACTGTATGTTGTTTTACATTCCTAGGTTGGAGAATGACGAAAGGCAAAAATCAAAGGAATGATCTGGTCAGGGTGTGAGGGAGTTATTAAGGTGGACTGAAGAGATGGACTACATTTTGTTGACTGCTTTCACGGAGGAAATGAATCGAGGAAATAGAATTGGGGGGAATTGGACACCGGAGGCATATGCTCATGTTGTTGCAGCATTGGTTGCTGGTGGTGTGGGAGAAGTGACAAAGCAACATGTAAAAAACAGGATGAAAACAACAAAGGAGAAGTTTTCTGAGGCTTTTGACTTGTTCAATAGTCTAAGTGGTTTTGCCTGGAATCCCATAACTAGGAGGTTTGAGGCAGAGGATGAGGTGTGTGCAAAATTTATAAGGGTAAGTTACAAACTAATGTCATTAACCACCGAATCCTATAATATCATGTACTTTTGTCGTGAAGTGAATGCTCTAATATCAACTAACTTCTGCTTTGATTTCTCAAAGGATAAACCCCAAGCTACTAAGTGGAGAACAATGCAAATCAGGCACTATGACCTTCTGAAGGGTCTTTTTGGTGCTGATCGAGCTGGGGGTCAAAGAGCCAAGTCTGGGAAACAAATTCTGAAGAACTATGAGAATCAAACAATTGACTTAAATGAGGGTGGGGAAGACACTTCAATGCATGATCAAGAAGGCACAACCCAAGAGGATGTTCAAAATTCTGCTCCCAATGTCGAGGCATTTAGTCCAGCTAGTGCACCATCTAATCAATCCACTGGGACACCTGGGTCTCGGGGAACAAAACGGAAAGCACCAATGGTTGACTTGATAGAGTCACAAGTGGAAAAAATGTCTGTGGGATAGGACTTGTGGCTGAAGCACTGAATAGCAGCAATGACATATCTGATAAATTGCACAATGTAGCTGAGCGTCAAGTGACGGTTGTTGAACGTCAAGTGACGGTTGCTGAACGTCAAGTTGCAGCAACTGAGAGGCGCAATGACATTTACCTTGAACAACTAACAGTTTTAAGACAAAGTAGATCACGTGTCTATACTGAAGATGAAGTGTGGGAGTTGTTGTGTGAACTGAATGTGATGGATGCACTTCGAATGCAATGTTATGAATTTCTGTGCACCAATGAACAGAAGAAACGCTTGATTTTTGGTGTTCCCCCACACATGCGAATCCAAACACTCTTTCAAATGATGAGTGAAGCGGGACACAAATAGATCGCTGCTATTATACATAACTATGTAATTAATATCATGTCTTGTTCCTAGTAATAGTATTGTGTCCTGGACAACTCCTTAGAAGTCAACATTTTGTTTGTGTTTCATAGGATCCTCAGCTAACTTTTTGTGTACAAAGTGTGTATTTGTTGACCACTATTTTGAGGACATATAACATGACATGTATTGTACTTAGGGTTTGTAGACAAAAGACCATATATGGCTTTTGCACCACTTTATGATTCCTAATATGTATTTGCACTTTAACCTATGTATTAATGTATAGTGATGCTTATGTTTTCATGTTCTGATTGTAATGCATTAATATCACTGAAGTAAAAAAAATGGCTTCAACATTGGAGTATGTATCATGTAATTTTCTTATGCAATTACAGGTTATTCCAAAATGGTTGGGACAATCCAAATCAAAAAGGGGTAAGACCAACAATTCTACTACTAAATCAAATCAACCGTCAAGGGCACCCGCTAAGAAGTCAAAGAACACCAATTATGAATCACAGTTAGTTGGCTGCTTAGATTACACAAGGTTTTTCACCCAACCAACAACAAATGGATATGTTTATCAATGGGTTTTCAGGGCGAAACTTGGTGGAGCCAAGGTTTATGAACATTGAATTTTTTAGGACAAATGACTTCCAATTTCAAGAGTTGCTCGAGTATCAAGGTCTGAAGGACTTTGTTTCTATCAAATGTGAATATCTTTTAGAGTTGGTGAAGGTTTCTATTGCAACCTAACAGTTTCTAATGGGGATTTATGCTCTGAGGTGAAACGTGTGAAAATCCGAGTGAAGCCAGCTGATTGGTTAACAATTGCAGGATTGAAATTTGAAGGTGAGAAGTTAAAAGTGGGGAACATTCGTGCTTGGGAGAGATATGATCGCGATAAAGCTGTCAAAGCGATGATCCGAGTTGGCCTGCAACAACCCAGTAAGGTGAACGCTGGTAGTTTGAAAGTGGAAGATCGCCTATTACACTATACCCTTGCACGAATTCTGATTCCTCGGGGTAGTAACTATGCTCAGTTGACAGAGGAGGACATCTTTGTTTTATGGGCCATCAAAGAGCGTATACTGATTAATTGACCACAATATATTTGCCAGCATATGCAGAAGGTAAAGGCTAGGAAAATGACAGACCTACCTTATGCTATGCTCATAACTAAGTTATTGGAACACTATGGTGTTGACACTGCAAAAGAGGGTGAGGTAAGCATGTGTTGGTCTCATCATTTTGAGTGGGCAATACTGAACAAAATGAAAATCAAACAAATTGATGGGGTTTGGCAATATGCATCTGAAGGAGTGATAGAACAACGTGACCATGCAGAGGTGGCACATGAATCTCCCAATGTGGGCACTACTAATGTTACTCATGTCCAGTCTGGTGATGATAACATGCATCGTATACTGACTGCCATTGAAGCACTTCATAACACCATGATTGAACATCACAACAAGGTGGAGAAGAAGATAGAGGAGATGGTGAATCACATCCAGTCTATTGAGGATCGTCTCCCACCGCCAACTTTGGGATAGGATGCTAACACACAAAAAAGGCAGATTAGTGAAAGTGGTTTAGAGAAAATGTTTTTTGTTATATGCTTCCTTATTAGATTACTTGTGACATAATGCAATATCTACTTGTGGCACTTGTTTAACTTTTTCTGTATATATCTACTTGTGTATTACACTGTTTATGATGCATATTTTGCTTATCAGGTGGTTTCCTTAACCTTCACATCATTTGGAACCATAATTTCATCATAGAATGCTTGAATGTTATTTAGGTGGATTTTGATGAATTTTGTTGAGTTGTATTGGTTGATGTTATTAAGGTGGATGATGGAAAGTTTGAATGTTAATTAGGTTCAGATCATGGATTGTTTCATGAATTTTGATGAGTTCAATTTTGTTTATCATCTATTATTCTGCACATAGTACAGATTTTATGGACTCTTTTTAGCAAAGAAAATCGATTTCAGCCACTCATAATCGATTATTTTGCAAGCAGGACATTCTATTTTGTAGACAATCGATTTCCCACATGAGAAAATCGATTTGCCCTACAAAAAATCGACTTCCCTCATGAGAAAATCGATTTCCTGAAGCATATATGGTTAGCAGACCTCTCTGTCCTGAAGATAATCGATTGCCATTTATTCTAAATCGATTTACTGCACCTTAATTAGCCTTCCTTGCTCTCTGACTTTACTCATAGTCGATTTCCATTTCATATTAATCGATTATCTGTAATGCAAACACCCTTATT
Organism: Sesbania bispinosa; assembly: GCA_026901365.1. Taxonomy (NCBI): domain Eukaryota; kingdom Viridiplantae; phylum Streptophyta; class Magnoliopsida; order Fabales; family Fabaceae; genus Sesbania; species Sesbania bispinosa. Next base: position 754,908 of record QLOH01000490.1, read on the forward strand.
GGCTATCTGACTCTCTTATCAATCGATTTTACAATAAATAATCGATTACAATTTCAGTTTTTGTAAAAAAAAAAAAAACTGATAATCGATCATTGTATTTGATCGATTCGCTTAGGAGGCGGGAGGGAAGGAACAGAGAAAATACGGAGTGAGTACCAGGGCGATCCGACCGCGGCAAGCAAACCAAACACAGCAAATGACAGGTCGCGGTGACGGCGCACAAGTCGCTCCGACCAAACAACCCAGAAAAATCACGTAGCTCTACTCATTTCTCTTCCTACTTCTCCACTCTATTCTATCTTCCCTATTTACCTTACAACCAAACAAAGGGTTAATGAAATTATTATTTGGGAAAGACCAATTAATCAGCTTGTTAGAGTGTGTGGCCCAATAATGTTACTAATAGGATTAGAATGAAGGTTGAAGCGAACACGCGGTGAACCTTGAAACGGATTTGTTGAGGAATTCTAGACTCATATGAGAATTTTCTGTTAAAGATCAGGTCATTTCTACTGGACCAGAGAACAGATAAGGTGACAGGAAAGGTAAGACTACAGCTAGAATTATCAGTAGTATTTCCTGGGCAAGAAAGATTCAAATGGAACCACTCAAGTAAATCGTGGGAAAAAATTAGTATTCCCTTTATTAGCTCCCACTGACAACCAGATAGAAGCAGCCTTTGCACAGTCCCGCAACACATGAAGAGTGAACTCAGGTTGGCTATTGCAAAGAGGGCAAAGATCGTAATCAGTTAAATTCATGTTTTTTCTTCAAAATGTTGATCTTCAACCCACCTTTTAGGATCAACCACATGAAGCATTTTAGTCTATGAGGGTCTCTCCAATTCCAAATAATGTTTTAAAATTGTATATGATGTAAAATTATAATGATGTACAAAAAAATCAATATTTGATTTAATGCGATAAATTATTTTTTAAAATTATCAGAGGATTTTGTTGTGATTTGATTTCCAAAGTGAATGTTTATTACCTTTTTGTCATATAGTTTTTTTATAAGCCAAAAATTTAATTAAAGGGAATACAAGGGGTACTCCAACCCATACATATTACATAATCACTTAATCAACTATCAGTACAAACCCCAAAGTAAAAGCCAATGTAAAGTCCGAATATTCTGTGATCCTAAAATGCATTGCTCCACCAAAAGACAAACCCAAAAGAAGATACAACCTAACCCAACTAAAATAAAAACCAAATGCCTACGTGAAAGAGCATCAAAACTACATTAAAAAAAAACCCACATGAATACACCGTGGCCTACAAAAGGAAATGAACCAACTAACTATAATGTACCAACAACGAACAATAGGATTCAACCAACAGTCTGTCATAATGGAAAATTCTAAACCTCTTAAGATGAGTTGGAAGCTGAATCAATATCTAAAATCCATGCAAAGTGAAGGTTGCTCAGACCAACATAAGAAAAGATAGGAAAAAGTATGGTCTCTAGCTTCGAGCCACTTCCAAGTTCTCATTTTTATCAAATCAACCAGATCATATGGGTCTAACAGAATATTTGAGAAAACAGCTCCATTCCTTGCCAATCAAAGACTCCATAAATAGACAACCAAACTAAGGCCCACATATACTTCATTTTGGAATTGTAGTTTGGTAGGCTCAAGAACCGTTCAAAATAATCAGTAAAAGAGTGATGAAGTACCTTTTTGTCATATAGTTGAGTTATTTTTCTTCATTTTAAATGTTGGAATTCAATAATCAAGATATTGTAGATGTTACTACTAATTATGTAGGCCAACTTGGTTTGGATAAATGTCTACTCTATGACAGATTATTCATAATTGAGTTTAATTAGATTAACTCAATAAGCATGTAAAATTTTCATCTATATTCACACTGTAAAATCATACAAATTAAATGCTGAGGGATTTAAATAGTTTGCTCATAGATTTAAATCGCATCACCACTATTGTAGGAAAAAAATGCAACTAACTTTTATTTTTTTATCCTTTCAAAAAGTATAAACTATAATAAATTTTAAAAAAATAAATTGCTTTAAAGCATAAAAAATGCTTAAAATAAATCCAAAAAATCATATAAATATTTGAAAATAAATAAAATATTTTCGTAATTTTATTTACATCAACCGAACATCAAATACCAAATCTCTTAACTATATTATAGGGATGGAAAATAGATGGATAGGATATGGATTTGGATCGGGATTATAATGGATGGATTGAAACAATATTCATTAGTACATCTTTTATCAGTTATAAATTATAAAAATCTAATTCATCCATGACCCCTTAAATAAAAAACATCCAATCTAACCATTAACAACTATTTTATGGAGGGATATCCAATCCATCAATAGTTTTTTTTAAAGAATTTACTATTCTTATAAAATATTTTCTCTGTAACTAAAAAAATATCTCTCAATATTTTTCTTTCATTAAGATTCTCTCTTCCTCCCTCTCATCTCTCTCTTATTTTCTTTCTTCTCTCTTCCTCTCCATTAACAATAATTTATGGATGGATATCCAATCAATCCACAGATCATCTTTTTTTTTTCTTTTAAATCAAATGGACCACTTTAATTAAAATTTTAAAAATATTTTTCATTATGAATCTTACCCTACCCTCTATTGTAGGCCCTAAGCATCGGGACCGGATAACAGAAAGTGAAGGGGCAATTGTGAGAATTTAGCTTAATTCAATTTGACGAAATAAAAATTTGAAAAAAAAAAGTAATAAATCCAATGGGTTGCGTCCTTAAATTGGTAGTATAACATGAGGCTATGCTCTGACACAAAAAAAAAAAAGGCTATGCTATGATATATATGTTGATGAGAAATGCTATATCCTCCTAACTTTTCCTCCTACAAATTCTCCTAATGCTATATAAAGTAAGTGTTAAATAAAAAACAAATGCATTTAATATCTTGATAATAGAAAAAGCATTTAATACTTACTTTATATAGTATTAGGAGGATTTGTAGGAGGAAAAGTTAGGAGGATAAAGCATTTCTCTATATCAGAAAGTGTAGAGCACATTAAAGTGCAGAGCAAGATAGTGAAATGAGCCCTAAGACAATAGGAAGAGATTCATCAGAGAATAGATGCTAGCGATATTGTTGATCCACCCAGGTCTTGGAAAAGAGCTTCTTGCAACGATAACGGAGGCGAAGCGTCCCGTTGCGGAGCGTCCCAATGATCCATTGCATTTTTAAAGTTTTAATTAAAGTAGTTCATTGGATTTAAAAGTAAAAGTGATGGATTGTGATCTATCCATTTATTTGAATCAGTATATCCAATCCTATTTAAATAATTTTCTTTTTTACAATTGGATGGACTGGATTAAATTTTCCATAGATGGTTAATGGTGCTAGTCCTAATATTGGCCTATGTTGGGTTGTAATTAGCAATATTTCCCTTTAAAAATTATAAAAAGATTCAAGTTAGCTATTCAACATGTTAACATGCGAGTCATAACTACTTTAAATCATAAATTATATATTAAAAAAACAAATCTATAAGTATTTGTCCTTCTTGAAGTCTTCCATTATTTTTATTTATTGGTTGACCATTAACGATTATACAAGAAGGAATTATAAATATTACTCCATTATATTGCACATGCGACAAGGCAAATAAGTAAGTGATGATTTAATGCTTATTTAGGAATCCTCATAATCAATTTTGTGAAATTGATTTTAAATTATTTCCGTCCAATATGCTTTGTAAATCGTGCATTATTCATTATTGTTATTGATTCTATAAATCTATCAAAATCAATTTTACCTAAGGGTGGCCATATATTAAAGAATTGACCGGAACCCGAAAAATATGAGGTGAAGGAAAGTTGTCCGAGCGGGGTTAATGCGGGTTTTCAGGCTGGGCGGGTAAAAAAAACAGTTTGTTATGGTTTTCGTCTTCTGTCAGTCGAATTCAGGTAATTAAGGAGAAAAATTTCCGTCGGTGACCGAATCCGACTGATCTGTACATACATATAATTATTTTATATTGTGTATTCACATGCTGAATAGGGGCCGCGCAGTTAACTCCAACTCACTCTAAGCCCACCCACTCACTAACGCTTACCCTCTCATATATAAGCAACATTTACCAACCCTAGCGTAGCTCTCCTCAAACGCGCAGCCGACTCCCTTTCCTCTCTCCATTCTCCCGTTCTCCTTCTCCCTCCATATTTCCTAGTATACTGAACTCTCTCTCATTCCCTTTTTCTTTTCTAATGTAGCGCTTTTTCATCTCCTCTCTCATGCAGTATGTGGATCTGAGGATCTAATCTTTGTTTCTTTTTTTTTCTATATTTTGATTTTTGAAGGTTGTGACAGCGGTGACAATGAGATGCGTGGCGACTATAGCAAGGTGGGGCGGGGGCTACAGTTAAGAGCGCAGTGACTGTTACAACATATGTGCGGCGGTGACGAGCTGCTGTGGTTTTGGTCGTAGCGATGGCCTCTTCCTTCTCTTTCCTCTGTCTTTTTTCTTTATCCTATTTTCTTCTCTGTGCATGCTCTTTTCTTCTATTTTTCAGGTTGTGGTGTGGTGGTGGAAGGCGTTGCCGGGATGGGACAGTCGCTTTGCGGTGGCCAGGACCGATGGTATGAAGTCGACTGGACGGAGGACTATAACTGTCCATGTATTTTTGGGTCTTTAGTTTTGAATTTGTTTTTGTATTTGTTTTTGCCATTCATATATGTTTATATAATAATAATGAGCATAAAATAAGTATTCGTAAAAAAAGCATGGAATAAGTGAAAAATACAATCTAAAACAACTAATAAAACAATCTTATAACCGGAGTGTGGAAAATTGAATTTGAAATGGCCCCAACAGAAAAATATAAGCCAAAAATTTAAAATTCTAGGCCTAAAAGAGATAAACAAAAATTCCGTCAAAAGAGCTCAGCAAAAAAGTTGGAAATTCAATTCGACCCAAAATTGATCTAGATCGATTCAACCCACCTAATGATACTCGCAAACCGCCATACCCGAAACTCGAAAAAATCGATTCACTTTACAGTTGAGATTGGGCCACAAAACAATACAATCGATTTTGGTCGGATTAGGCCTTTTGGACACGAATCCAACCAAACCCAACCAATGGTCAGCTCTAATTCTACCCAACTGTAAGAGTATGTTTGGTAAAATTAACTAAAAAACTAGATGAAAGCTAAAAAGCTAGCTTAAAATTGAAAACTAGCAGATTTGATTAGAAGTGTTGGTAAAATTAGCTGAAAAAGGTAAAGTGACATATAAGGACATCATTAATTATTAAATAATGATGAGTGGGGGTTGTTGAGGGATAAATGAATTTTCAGCTAGTAGATTAAAATGGAGTTTTTTTAAAAAAAAATCTACATCAAGTAGCTCAAGAAAAGCTAGTAGCTAACTAAAAAAACTACATTAACAAACAGTGATGAAATGGTTTCAACTATTAATTTCAGCTTTCCTCTAGCTGAAATGTTTTACCAAAAACACTCTAAATCTATCAAAATCAATTCAATGTCATCACCATCATAAGATAATAAATTAGGATGAAAAATGAAAGGGAAATGCTAATGAGTGTCTTTAGACACTAATGAAGGAACCAAATTAGAAACTTTTTTATTAGAATGTGTAACATTTAATACTATAAATATAATCAACTCGTGATTTCCAACAAACACCTATTATATAGGATTGATTAATCGGTGTCCTTAGACACTCGTTAGCCTTCACCAAAATGAAATGCTATTTTTTATTAAAATAGTAAAATTAAGTACTTAATTATTTTTATTAGTGTGTATAATTCGATTAAAGATGTATTCCCTTTGGACTCAATTATAAAAAAAAAAAACTAATTTCACACTTATTAAGAATAACAGTTACTCTCAATTAATTTTCTTGATTTCATACAAAAATTTCATCTCATTGCCTAAATTTATAACAGTTACTATTGCACATAAAAACTATTAATTAGCATTAAAGGTGAACAATTCAAATAGTTAAAATATTAATAGTATTAAATTAGATGGTTGGAAAACGTTTGTCCCATTTCATTGTATAGTATTGGAACTTGTTAATAAGTGATGGAAATAAAATTTGAATTAAATTAGGGGTATTTTATTTTGGGTTAACAACATTAAATAGGTTGAAAATAATTAATTTTTATTTATATTTTAAACCATTAAATTAGAGTTGATATATACTTACTCCCTCCGGACTTGAATATAAGCAAAAAAACTCATATTTAGTGGACTAAAATATAAGCAAATCTTAATTATTTTACCCTATTTAATGAGATAAACCCAAAATGCCCTTTGATTTTAGTTTCCAACCATTCTATTTAATGAATCATGTGCCAATTAAAGGAGAGTATGTCCACTTGAAACAATTTTCAATAAAATTGAATGTAGGGTAATTTATTGTAATGCAAGTACTTTTACATGATACCAAGAAAATTAAGGATGTTTAAACCCACTTCTCAATACGTGTGAATTTAGTTATTTTTATTTATATTTAAGTCCGGAGTAGTATAATTGGATGTGAATGAAGTATAATAAAAATTGGAGAGAGTATTTCTAATGCTACAAATGTATAACTACATAATTAAACTGGCTTACTCGCATACTTCCTCCGGACTCAATTATAAGCAAAAAACACCCACCTATGATGGACTAAGAGTGTGTTTGGTAAGCCATTTCAGCTAGCTGAAAGCTGAAATTAGTAGCTGAAACCATTTCAGCACTATTGGTACTGGCTTTTCTTGAAAAGCTACTTGAGGTAGCTTTTTTAAAAAAGCTCCTATTTTCAGGTACTAGCTGAAAATTAATTACAAGTTTATCCCTCAACCACCCAAACTTATCATTATTTAACAATTAAGGATGTCATTGATTGTATGTCATTTTACCATTTTCAGCTAGTTTTACCAAACACTTTCAATCAATTCAGCTAGCTTTTCAGGTTTCAGATAGTTTTTCAGCTAGTTTTATCAAACACACTCTAAATATAAGCAAAAGTTAACTAATTTCACGCTATTAAATGATATCATCCCAAACTACCTTTTATTTAATTCATATTTTATTTTCCAACCACTCTATATTTAATGAATCATGTGTCAATAGAAAGAAAGTATGTCCACTTGAAACAAGTTTCAATAAAATTGAAGGTATGACAATTTAGACAATGCAATTACTTTTTAGATGATAACAAGAAAATTAAAGGAGTTTGACTAACTTTCTTAATAAATGTGAATATGGTTTTTTTTGCTTATAAATGAGTCCGGACTCGTATACTCTTTAGTACCCCCTCGGTCCCTTATATTAAGATCATCTCAATCGTTTCACACAGTTTAAGAAAAAATGGTTAATGCATTGGTTTTTTTTTAAAAATTATAGCATTCCAAATATACCCCTATTTAAAAGGTCACTATATTTTTTGGACATTAATTGTCACATTGTGGAAGCCTCCAAAAGTCAATTTCTAATGATGTAGTTGAACATATGAGTAAAATTCCATTAACTATTCACACTAATTAATATATGAAAAAATAAAATAGTTAAACATTAATGGAGGGTAAATATAGAAAAATGATGTTTGAATTCTAAACATCTCTGTAAAGTACACTCAATTCTTTTAAAAGAGATTTTATAAATAGAGGCGGAGTATTCAAGATCATGAAATTTTCCCCTTTGCGGTCATACGAGCCAAACTTTGAATTGAATGACTCAAAAAGTTGAGTCATGAAGACGCGGATTCATTATTACCGACATTTATAGTAAATATATCAGATTAAAATTTATGGTAATTAATATTTGTCAGTATATAATTTGCAAAAGAAACTAATTGACAAATGTACTAAGTTTTCACTAGATTTATTTCCTGTTGACTTTGAATTTAATGTGAAACCTTCTAAGATATGTCCAACTAAAGTGTCTAACTTGTAACGTAAGGTACCCGTCGATCTCATTCAGAAAAATTAATGCCGGGCACAGAATCCTGTCATTCTTCATATGGACATGAGAAGAAAGGAAACAAAAAGACAAATGAGAGATGAAAATAAGAAAAAAGAAGAAAGCTCATCTGACAAATATCACGCACCAACCACAAAATATAACAAATAAAAGTTAAATTAAGAAAAAAAAATGTCAACACCCATTAGCAGTTGTTTGACGCCAGAGAGTACAAGAATTTCTTTTTTTTCTTCTACCACCACGAGAACCACATACGCATTTTCACCTAACGTACTATATAGGCCCTGCCAGTGTAACAATTACGGCATATTGAAGTGAAAAATGGGTTTCCTTATCTCATGGATCTATTTTTCCTATCATCCCGTCTTGGACTCTTGGTTTGGGGAACTAGCACCATCATCACTTCAGGAGGTTCACCAACCTGCTGAATTTCGATTCACATTTATTTCTCTAGACCACAAAGACAGAGATAGAATACAATAAACCAGTCGACCAAAAAAAAATATAAAGAATACAATAAGATATATAGTGTGTGTTTGTTAATACTCCAAAATCACGTTTTAAACGTAGATACATGTCAACGCTATTTTCAGTCTCAGATCTACGTTTGAAACGTGATTTTAGAGTAAATCAAACACACACATATTTACTTGCGAAATAAAAAGAATACAACTAAATCAAGTCTGAGCATGCTTAGTTTAATTAATTAAGATTTTACTTTTAGGATTCAATAAATATACGTCGTGAACCAAAAGGTTAATTATGACTCAGATGTCAATACATATTGAAATTGTGGGATCGTAAGTTTCAATTTCTATCAAGCACAATTTTAGAGAAGGGTGAGTCTTAACTATGACTAAGTTCGGAGTAGGATTATCCAGATAATAAAAAATACACTTGATTACCACATACAAAAAATGAATACACATTATGAGTATAAAATTATACTAGTATTATATTATCATTCAATGTTGCATTACAACATCATTTATTGAATTTAATAAATATAAAGTATCATATTCATTAAATGATGTAGTTACACATCATTAAATAACATTGTAAAAAGCCAGTATGTACTAATTAAAGTATTAAACTCTTACTTTTAATAAGTTTACATACAATATATATCTTCATAAAATGTTTTTTCTTATTTTTTCCTTTCTTCTCATTCTCTTTGTTTTCTTATGATTTAATTGGATCTCAAGAGAAAATGAGATAAAGGAAATAAAAAAAGAGATAAAATAAATAAAAAATAAAAAATTTTATATATTGTTTAGATAGAGATACAAAGAAATAAAATAAGTGATAAAATTTTTTCTGTTATATTTGTTTAGATAAAAAAAATGGAAAAAGAAGATATACTTGTATTAGATATAGTAGTTAATTTCCATTCATTTAAAATAATATACCAATTTTCTTCATTTCTTTTTTACTTTAAAATGAAAATGAGATAAAAGTATTACAATTTGTCCTTTAAATAAGAAAAAAATATAACTATTCTTTTTTCCTAAATATAAGAAACACAATACCCTGTAAAAAAAAACATAATACTAGTTTTTAGTTATATTAATTGCTAAACTTAATTTATTTTGAGTTATTAAAAAGTAGTTACTCATTCAATCATTTACTACTAAAGATTTTTTGAAATAAAATTTAAATTTATGACACTATTAACATATTCCAATGTTATTCTTGATTTTAATGGTTTTAGTATTGTTTCTTTTATAAAATTACCACCTCCAGTCCTATGTATAAAAAATAAAAAAGTAAAATTTTTCGGTCCTATATATAAGAATTAAGAAACATAGTACCCATATTAGTTGCATTAATTACTAAATTCCTTATATATATACTCTTAATTTATGAGTAAACCACCACTTTAGTCTTTGAAAGTGTGGTCAACTGTCAATTTAGTCCCTGAATTGAAAAAACTGTCAATTTAGTCCCTGAAAGCGTTAAACGCCGGTCAGATTAGTCCTTTTGTTATTGTGCGTTAGTTAACAAAATGTGAAACAAAAGGACTAATCTGACCGACGTTTAACACTTTCAGGGACTAAATTGACAGTTTTTTTCAATTCGGGGACTAAATTGACAGTTGACCACACTTTCAGGGACTAAAGTAGTGGTTTACTCCTTAATTTATTGAAAGTGGTTAACAAGGTACCCACTTATTCAATCATTTAATGCTAAGAGAATTTGTAAAAAAAAAAAAAAAACTTAAACTTATGGTATGCTATTAACATATTTCGATACATCTCCTTAATCTTGATGATTTTAGTACTATATTTTTTATATTTTTTCCATCATTTCAACTTTTCTCAAATTCTTTTAAATAAATAAAATGTTAGTAAAAATATCTTTCAAGCACCACTTGATTGATTAAGTCTTCCAAAAACTTATTGTCGATAATATATTTTTTACATACCGACAGCTTGTAGCCGGTAACTACCAGAAACAAGTTGCCAACAATATGTTTTTTACACATCGGCAACTGTTGCCGATAGTTATTGACAATAAATTTCCGATACACGTTAAACAATTTTTTATAAAATATAACATGTACCGGCAACAAGTTACCGATAATATTTTTTACATACCGACAACTTATTTTTGGTAGTCACATCGTTTTCTTTTAATGTTAAACCTAGGGACATAAGAAACATAGCAAAAATAGAATTGAGTTATTGCAACTTGCTATCCTCAATTAGTTGGTTGAAATAGGAGTTGTTGGGAGATTTTGAGCCCTATATTTGCACATCTTTGGTTATCGGTCTACTGAACAATGTAAAATTTTAGAAATTTAAAGTGATGGGGGTATTTTGGGATTAAAAAATAAAAAGACTGGAATTAGGACGTGTAGGATTAAAAAGAGGAGGGTTAAAGTCAATTCCCTTAACTTTTTTTTCTTTCTATTTCACTATAAAAGTGAGTCAGGTTAAGTTAACTCATTTTAAGTTCAACCGTGGTGGGTGAACCCTGGTGGCTCATATTGATAATCATTGGCTTGATGCTTAGGGATGTCAATGGGGCGGGGGTGGGGGCGGGGGCGGGGGTGGGGGCGGATAGTGCACTACCCGTATCCACACCCGCTAAAATTAACGGGTACCCGTGCGAGTAGCGGGTATCCACGGGTATCTATTAATGTTTAAAATTTTAAATTTTATAGAAAGAAAGAGAGAAAATGTTATATAATACTTTCTCCGTCCTTATTTATAAGACCTTTTCTAGAAGAATTGAGTGTCCCTTAATATAAGACCCTTTGCAGATTTTTAGGTGAATTAATTTTTTTTCCATATTTGCCCTTCATTAATATTCAACTTTTTTTATTCCTCATACCCACATGGTCAACTACACCAATGGGAAGTGACTTTTGGAGTCTTCCATCATGTCACAATTAATGTCTCTAAAATATAGTGACTATTAAATTGGGGTATATTTGGAATGCTATTGTTTTTTTTAAAAGATAAAAAATTAACCAATTCTTTTAAACTGTGTGAAACGATTGAAATTGTCTTATAATAAGGGACAAAGGGAGTATATTATAATATCATAATTATATGTATAAATTATCATTATATAATATCATTACGTGTTAATATATTAAAAATATCATTATAAAATAATATAAAATAAATTATATCTCATCATAAAATAATAAAAAATCCTAACATTCAAATATATTTAATAAAAAAATATATTTTAATGAGTATGTGAATATCCGTAAGGCGAATAGTATAATATTCATCCCCACCATTTTATAAATATGCAGGTACCATTAGTATATACAGTAAGAGTATTTTTTTTTTTTACATCCTATTGATACTATTGCATCTCTGGATTATATGGACAAAAAAAAAAGAACTGTGGATTACGTGTCAATGGGGCTTTCGCTGGCTTTGTGAATACACATTCTGTTGACTTGGTCTGTTGGTCTTTTGCGTTGAACCTCAATTTAAGGGACGGGGATGAGATCACTTGCTGACAATGTACGTGGCATTCAAACTATAGCCCCGAAGTTTGAATTTCCTTTGAAATACAATGTGATCGTAATAAACTACTATAAAGCAATAAAATGATATCAACACAATGCAGAAAAAGGAGATAGAGAATTTCATTTTTTTTACCCTCTAAATAAACTAGAAAAATAATGCTTTAATACCCAAATTTTCAAATGTGAAAAATGAAAGAAAGGGAAGAGATGCAAAAGAAAAAATAAAAAAAATGATATAATCATTATGATTAAAAGGGACAAAGAGAAAAAAAAGAAAAGAATAAATGAAGTGTGGAATAAAATAAAATATATGATGGTGAATAATTCTTACACTCATAAATTAATTAGACAAATATTTCTCTACATATGTAATCATTACTATTTTTCAATATCCAATCTAATCTTGAAGCATTTTCATAGTCTTTGGTCACTTCAGCTAATCAAACTTCATTGTAATAAAAGGGCATTCCTATTTCATAAAGTCAATTATAAGTGCAACTTAAAAAACACGTTTGATTTAGCGTTTAAACATTATAGATTCATATTTAAATATTAGAAATAATTGTTTAAAATCTAAACTTAAGTTTCATTTATTTTACTGTCAAATCAAACACATACAAAATAATATTAAAAGAAAGATGTAGAATGTGACGTGTCATATTATAGAAGAAATAAGATATGTTTATTTATAAATTTTAAAAATTTTTTTTGTTTCGACAAGATAATTTTTTAAAATAATTTTAAAAAATGTGAATGTTTTTTTTTAAAAAATACTCTTATCACAAAAAATGTTACAAAAATACATTTTTTTTAAAAAATAATATATGTTAAAATATACACGCTTATTGATATCAATTTTGGAGACGAAAAAAATACAAGCAAGTCGAAGAGTCCAATTAACTTAGAAACATTTTAAAAATATCAATGTTTCAAAAATTGGACCGATATTGAACCAATGAAAACATTGATTCACGGTTCAATGATTTAATCATGGTCGAATCGGTATTAATTAAGTATATATTTTAAATATTATATAACGTTTTAATTAATAAAATAACATAACATAAAATTATAAGAAATTAAATATATTAAGTTATAAATTTATTTAAATAACCTTATTATAAGTTTTATAAAAAAAACAAAAAAAATTAATAATAATTGATAAAATAATAAATATCTATATCTAATTCTCAATGACATATCTTTATTTATCTTAAAATTATTTTTAAATTAAATAAAAAAATAAAAAATAAATTAAAAAAACCGTTTCAAACAGCTTTAAGAGATAACGGTTTTTGACCGAATTAACCGGTTCTTAAGCAATTTTTTACATGACCAGTTCGATGATTTATTTAGACAGGACACATGACCAATTCACCGATTTTTTCAATCGGACTGCCGGTCCGATTTTTAAGATCATGGAAAATATTAACGTAAATCTAAAATATATAGAAGCAAGTCGAATCTACAAATGCCTTGTTGATTAAAATAAAAATTGTTTAACAGCGTCGAATTCTGGATAGAGAGCGAATAGAAGGTGTAGGATTTAATTAAGATATAAGCAGAAAATTTGAAGACTGAATTCACGATATTTTATTTTTAATTAGCATTGAAGTTGTGTTCCCCTCCAAAAAAGAAATTGCAATCTATTCAATAATATGGATTCAGCCGGCTGTGGAAAACTTAGTCTGAACTAGATTTAACTAATAGGACTATATATTGGAGTCACCTAAACAGGAAGCCTAGATGTATAATTAGCCAAACAAGATTCTTTTGCACGATAAATGTGAACGCAGATAATAAAATAAACGGACTTCATAAAGTCCCAATTTAAAAATACAAAAATGATTTTTTTTTTTATTAAAAATGGATGTAGTTAACACACTATAATCTTTATGGTGATACAATAAATACCTTTCCTTTTTATAGAAACTTTTTCATTTTTTATATTTTTTAAAAAATTACCAAAATCATAAAATAAAAAATTAATTAATAACTATATACTTATAAGGTAAATAAACTATATATATATAATATATGAGGAATATATATATATATATATATATATTCAATCACTGTCTTATCATATCATAATATTTATTAGAGGAGAGTTCAACCTACACCAGTAGTGTAAGTTATACAAAATATCAAATATTACACTATTGAATAAGTTTTTACATATAATTATTTTTCAAAATTGAATTGAAAGTTAATATTATATATCATATCTAAAAGATTTATATTAATCCAAAATTATTTAATACATTATTAAGATATGTCAAGATTAACATTATATACTTTGTAAATATATGAAAATATATAGAACGATTTAATTATTAAATTATAGTGTTAAAATTTTATGAAATTTGATATAAATAATCTCGATGATGAGTAATTATAATTTAACAGTTGGATAAAAAAAATTCATATACAATTTAAAGTTATCAATAGTATATATTTGGTGTAACTTGTACTGGTGTAAGTTAAACCCTCATCTATTAATTATATTGTATTATGATATAACAAAATAGTGATGAATAAATTAACATTGATGTAAGACTTATTTGCGCTATGAATATATTAATAAGTTCACAAAATAATATGAGATGATTTCAATTAAAGTAGTCACAAACACATTTTCTATCGAGAAACAGATTACCTCCGTTTTTAATTATTTGTATCATTTGAAGAAACTTTTTTTCTATTTACATGTGTGTTTCATTTAGAGGTTTAAAAGATATTAATTATGTTTTTTTTTCTAATTTTACTCTTAAAAAAAGATAATAAGTAAAAATGTTAATGAATAAAAAATAAAAGTATATTAAAAAATTAATAATTTAATAAATAAAACATATTTATTATACTTTTTAATTTATGTGTTTTTATATAATAAAAGAGATAAATGAGAATGAATCTTGAATCAAATAGAGATAGATTATTTATGATTAACCTAGTTATTGTTTACTTATTTTCAACCATTGATATTTTGCTTTATTAAGCTAAAATCACGCTTTCCATTATCATAATTCATTATTTCTCATCAACCGTCTATGGGAAAAAGAGAAAAGTAAAAACTTCTCAATAGTCTCAATTCATTCCTTGCAAGAGAGAGAGGGTGGATTCGTGAATAGATGCGGTTCTTGAAGATTGTCACGTATAAAGCCCAGAGAAGCCAGGGGCCCACCAACAGCCTCCAAGTCAAATGCTCACCAACTCCTATCCCTACAGAAGAATTGATTATAGGTGGAAATAAAGAAACTAATGGTACCTTTCTGAAAAAAAGTTAATGGGTATCTTTAACGTATTTTTAAGGAATCAAAATAAAAAATTATGATTGGAGTATGTGATATGTAATGTCACAAATGTAATAAATATTATGATTTAATTTTCAATAAAAACTTTCTTCTTATAGATCTTTAATCAGTTCCTTTAGAGCACTAGTTCATTAACCGGATCCTATTTTTTTTTAAATGATGTTGATTGCTATTAGGTCTCCAATTTAATTGCTACTTCACTTCTCTCGCATAACATAACTTCCTCATGTAATCAAATCAATTATCTAGAAATCACTGTTCAAGGATCAATGTGCTGTAAAGCTGAAGTGGTTTGCATTGGCACCCACTTAGCTAGACCCGACTGTTTTTTTTTTGGGCTCTATATCATTTTCCCATACTTCCTTTTGTCCATACCCCTCCGTATTCTTTTGTTAGCACGTGCAATTGGTTCCTTGTGAAAAGTATTGAATATTTGCAAAGCTTTCATAAACCCGTACATGTACACTCGATCAATTGTATTTGAACACTTTAAATAAAGAACTATGAAAATAATTAAATGAATATTAGAGTAAGAAAACAAGAGATATATATAACTTGTCCATTAACAAGATTTCGGATAAATGGCGTGAATATTTGTGGACGTGAGAGGTTACAACGGGGATTAGCTTGAACCGTTAATTTCAAATTCCATTCATAATCATTTGAATGGTGAAAAGAGGGCACGCATACCGGTGTTGTTTCACGATAAAACAGTGGGAGGAAATGGACACATAAATAAGTAATTAAGCTGCATGCATTGTACTCAAAAGTGATTGGGGCACCAAAATCTGCTATGCCTAGCTAATTTAAAAAAAGGGAGCATATATAGTTAAGGAATTTCTAGCTCCAATATTATAATATTCGATCAGTTTCCTTTTCTTTAATTTGTTTTTAATGGGAAAAAAAATGGAGAGAAGCAAATAAGCTACAGCAGCAAAGTTGTATTGACCTTGACAGCAGCTGTTATATGGAGAATGAAGAAATTAATATATATACATAGAGTTACTATATATACAACTTATTGACAGGTCCTTCTATATATAAACTTAGTCCACGCGTACAGAGTGGATTTCTTCTCTCGTGATTCATTAATTCACAGGGTAAGGGGGAAAAGAAGGATTCATACATCTTTTCATGGAAAATAAAAAGATTCCCTATGGAATTTGTTGCATGCATGCACCAAGACTTTTGTTCTTCCATGAGTCTCACAATTTCAAGATAATAAAAACAGAATTTGTTTTTATTTGTTGTCTCTGCGATAGGAACCTGCGTGTAAAAGCCTTTTATATTATCAAATAAAAAATGAAATGTCTGTTTCTGCACAAGTCACAAATTTTTACAAGAGGAAAAAAAATCATTGTTTACAAATTAGAAAGTCGTTAACGATTTTTTTTTACTAAAATATGTTGTTGTCATTATAAAATATATATTATTTTGATTTTCGTCTCTATAAAAATATTTTTTTTATTTTGATTCCCATAAAACTAGAAATTGTTAAGGTTGGTCTTTAACGGTTAACACTCACAAAATCACAAAGATTAATTTATTTTATAAGGACTGAAATAAAAAATAAAAATTCTTACAAGGACTAAAATCAGAGTGGATATATTTTACAAGGACCAAAAATTAATTTAAGGATCAAAATGTCTCTTTTTTATATTTTTTGAAAACCAAAAGCAAAAAAAAAAATGACAAAGATAAAAACCAAATTGAGTATATTTTACAGGGATCAAAAACATATTTTATCCCCATTTTTTTAACAAATTAAGCCACTAAAAAAATTTCATCACTGATTATCACAAGTTGTTGCTAATTATCTAAAATCATCAGTAATTTGATATTTTTAAAGGTTTATCAACAACTATTTTCCAGTAGCAATTAAATGCGTCCATAATATAATGGTAAAAGGGCCATAAACGGGAGTAAATTTTCAATAATATGTAGTATTTTATTTATATTTAGTTAAATAGACCGGCCTGATAGGTTTAAAAGGCTTTTTGATAACCTGAAGACTGACTTATTTTGCTATATAGGCTTTTGAAAAAGTCTTGGCATGCTCTATTTAATAAATTGGTCTGGCCTAGTTTGGGCCTGATATAGGCCAGGTAATAGACCCCTGACGAGCGGCCTGGCCTGTTCCCACCCCTACGCGCCAACACAATTCCTCAAACTTTTTTAAATAAGGACTATCCAGTATTCATTGATGAGTTATCCACAACGTAGTCAAGAGACTGTCAATAAAAGGTCCTAAATAAATGAATTATTTTTTTTAGTGAACAACACCATAATAGTCATCTAAATGTTTTGTCATAATTAAAATACTCATACCTACCCCATCCTCATAAAAAATATGAGTTAGTACTCGTATTCAGGCATCATCCCCTTTTAATAGGTTTTTGCCATGTTTTTTGTGAGTAATTTTTATTTATACCAATAGGATCTGGACTCAATTATCATCCCTAAAATTGACACGTGACATAAAACTTAAAAGCATATATTTCATTTTATTTAATATAGTATATTAGATTATATTAAATGACTAAATTAAATGATATTAACTCGTAGAAAAAAATTACAATAAAAAATCAATTTTTCAAGAAGTAAAATAAAATCACTTCCATAAATTATGTCATAAATAGTAGATAAATTATTTTCAGTCATTAATTTTAAAATTAATTTTATTTAATAATTAATTATATCTGAATAAATATATGTTCAATTGATTATTTGATAATTATATCAATTGCCACGTATTTGTATTAATTATGATCATTATAAACAATTTAAGGTAAAAAATAAAAAAAAGATTATCATAAATAAAAATGTCAATGATTAAAAAGGCTAAAAAATATGAAGCGCGCATTATGAAACCTAAACATTCATTTTTTTTAATAATACTGTATTACTTTTTACGACCCATTCTGATTTTTTCTGTAATTTGAATATGTGCATATTTTAATATCAAATAGAAATGAAATGTCAACGGAAAGAATTATTGTGTAAAGTTTTAAAATCCATTATACCATAAAATAAGCAAATAAAAAGAAATACCATGGCAGACAAGGAGGCGACACAGATACCCTCTGATCATAATTATTTAGGGGTGGCAATTCACTAAGATACGTGCAATAGCCGCCTATAATTATTGTGAGCTTGTGACATTACTATCTATTATATCTATATATTTATTATTATTATTAGGAGAGCATGGTGATCTAGAGAGGGACGAAACTTGGTATTTTATATTGAAATATTTGATACTGTACACTGTATTCATCTCCATATTACGTCCAATGCTTCATAGATGATGTAGAATGATGGGGTTATTTGGAAGGTACTACTCAATTCAGAAATCGGTAGAGTTTCAGCTTATAGAAATAAAATGTGTATTTGGTCTAGGGTTTGCATATATATATATACAAGAAGCTAGTATGGATGAATAAACATCTCTCCGTGATAGGTGGGGCAAGTCTCATCGGCCTATCATGCACAAAAGGAGCAGGTTATGTGTTCACTTGGAAATGGAGAAGATTTTATGTGTTCTCATGCCCTAGTTCCTGAGACGACGTGTGGCCTGCATAAAACACATGTGTTGCTCAAGGTATCTTAATACTCAAGTCAAGTGATACAACCTAGCACAGAAGGTGACCGATCCAGATAGGTGTCATGATCGACTGATCCCACGCGATTGATCTCAATCTCGGTTGGCCTAGTAACTTGGTTGTGTCGCCCCAACCGAGTCCAGGTACTGGTTGCACCAGAAACAATTCCATGCAAGTCAATTTGAAAATACATATAGGATTAAGAGAAGTAAAAGTAAATGGGCTTACACAATAAGCCTGTGAAAGAATAATAAGACATACACCACGGCATTAGTTATAGAATTGCTATTCACACCACCCATCGTTTTTTTAACCAAAACACCTTTTTTTTTAAAGTATTTCAAAAATTTTAAATTGTATTTCGGAAATATAGAAACATTACATAAATTGGGTTTTATATTGCAATATAAAGACGTAATATAGAGGCGGAAAAAATTTCTAAAATATGAATTTATCTATTATGCAGATATTAAATTTCTAGAATATAATTTAGAAATATATTTAAAAACTTTAATTTTCAGATTTAAGAAATAAGAAAATAGGAATAATTTATTAATATATTTTAAAAAGGGTGGTGTAATTAGAATAAGTAATGGTGTGAATAGAAATTTTCTTTTAAGTTGGGCTCCGCATATTGCATCATAAAGCCCAACAAGAGGTTGGTTTTATATATCAGGCTTGAAGTCAGAATATGAGGAGAGACCACCAAACTTGTTCTATATTAGGTCCGTTTGGTTTTTCAATTTTCAGTTTTTTAGTTTTTGAAATTTTATAAAGGAAAAACTGAAAATGTTAGAAAATAATTTTTTTGTTTCCAAACATTCCAGATTTTAATTTATAAAATTTCAAAAAATAGGACACAGGAAATGAAAATAAGAAATAAAAACACAAACCAAACAGACCCTTAGATTTCTTGTACTTCTCTAGTCCGCTGTCCCACTATCTTTGTTTTCTTTGTCTTGGACAAGCTTTGGGTCTCTGGCCTTTTATGCCGTGTTTGTTACGGGCGATTATGTGAAGAAAGAAAAGGGAGCGAGAGAGATGTTACGGATTCCCATGTACCACCGGGTTTGGATGAGTAAAAGGAGAGAAGAGAGATTAGAAAAAATGGTGGGACCCACTGCAATTGTAATCTTCAGCACTGAGAAGAGAAATGGGAGAGAGTAAGGGGGTTTGAGTGTGGAAAGACTATTTTGCCCCTGGTTAGGGTGAATTATTTAATATTTTTTATTTTAAGGGTAGTTTAGTCTTTTTACTTTTTTACACATTTCTCTCTCTCTCTTATTTCTCCACACCAAACAACTATCATAATTAATTTCTCTTCTATTTCTCTCTTATTTCTCTAATACCAAACAATCTCTATTTCTCTTCCTTATCTCTCTCTTTCCTATGTCTCTCTTCTCTATTTCTCTCATTAAACCAAACAAAGGGTTAATGAAATCCAATATTCAGTTGACCAAAAAAAAAGTCAGAAGATGAGGTGTTTTCCCCTTAAAATTAAATTTGGCCTTATGGTGAACTTTAATGATAGCCATTAGCCTATAAACATATTTCCATTCACATGATCACCAATCATGTGCTCGTTTGCAATTTTTAAGTTTTTTATTAATTAATATGAGCCTCACATCAAACATTTTAATACTTTAGCTTTGATTTGTTTTAGAATTTTTTTATCATCTAGATTACATGGTTTCGTTAATATTGACCTTTCTTAGTGGTGTTTTATGTTAATTCATCAAATTTCGCAATTCTTCTCTTAACTTTTTAAAATAATTTGGTCGCACACCATCTTTTTAATTATAATATATTTTAGTCACTCTATTGTACAATTTTGATATTGATATAAAATTTGTGGCAATTCAACTTTTTTTAATTGAAAAAATAGGCCTCTCCATTGATCTATAGTCTAATTTTTTTTCATTTTTTTTTTTGAAACTTTCGATATTAAAAGTCAAATTAACTTTCGATACTAAAAGTCAAATTAGACCTAAAATCAAGTGCAAGTCCATTTAGGGGTAAAGGCAAAGCATTCAACTTCTATTTACCTCATTTACAATAATATTTGAACTCAGTAACTTCTTAAAGAGGAAGTTTAACATTTAATTATTGATATAAATTATTGACATGCCAATGAATTATGATGTATGGTATGGTATATATTTACTTAATTAACGCCTTAATGAAGGATCAATTAAGGATTTTAATTTTGGATTTAATGTATATACACGGACAATGTAAAGAAATTTTACACAGTTATCCAATGATTTGTGTTGTCATATCATTTATTGAGTTTAATAACACATGAGGTGTCACACTCATTAAATGATGTGGCAACACATGATTGGGTGACTGTGTAAAATTATCTTACACTGTCAGTGTATACTTAAACTCATTAATTTTTTCCTTTTGATAACGCAAATGATTTCAATTAGTTTAAATAACTCAATATAAATATAAAATAAATTATTTTAGAGAAAAGATTATAAAATCATCGAACTTTCACTCTTTAATAAACAGACACCAAGAACTTTCACTTTGTTTTAATTGATACTTATGCTCATATCATTTGTTGCAATGGATTCTTCATTAAAATAGGGTTAAACAATTAATGATAAAACCACACATATAGCCCTCGCAAAGATATTAGTGTTTGTTTATTTCCCAGTTAGATACAATGCAAAATCAATTCCACATAATTAATTTTAAGAGCCCGTTTGGTTTACAGTTTGCAGGAATTGATTTTGGTAGAATTGATTTTTGTTTGGTTATATAATTCTAAAAGTGGGTTAAGACAAATTGATTTTGTTTGGATGAGATAAAGTAGAATCACTTTTGGATATAAAATTACTAAAATGGGTTTTTATTTAATAAATAGAAGTGGACAAATTTATATAAATATAATTGGGCAGAATCAAACGTAGGGGTAGCAAGGTAAAAACAGCAAACGTAATTGGGCAGAATCAAGTGGAAAACCAATTACACCAAACCACGTTCAGACAGGTCAAAAATTTGTTTACTGTATGAGTCCAAATTACACAAATAAAATTAATAAATCCTGTAACCACGTTTGACCCGTCAAAACGAGGTTTTGATAGTCTAAAATTTTAACCAAACAGACGTTAAATCACTTCCATCCAACGTGTTTCGTAAAATGTGCGTCACTCATTTATAATTATTGATTCTAGAATCAATTCTACTCAACTATAAATCTAACAGATACTAATTTACTTATTGTCATCACTTTGTACTTCAACCTTTTTTAAAGATCCTTATTTACAGGCTTTTGTAGCCCTTAAACTTAAAAGACCACCCTATTTCCTTCTTTCGTAGGGGGGAAAACGAATGGTAGAATTTCCCCCGAAAGCAAATTGTGAGATTTTAGCAAGTGCTTTATCCCCCACATGCTTAATTTGTTCCTGGTGGCATTCACGTAAATCCCACTTCCCGATTTTATCAAGTTATAAATGTCGTCTATACTAGATAGGGTCTGTTTGGGTGGAACTTATGTAAAAGTATTTTTAGGTGAAAAAAAAAATAGCATAAATAAAAGAGGTCAAATGCATTTAACTTCTCCATAAGTTAAAATTAATTTTTATAGACCACCTACTCCAAAAGCTCTCCCATTTAACTTCTCCAAAAATAACTAATTTTAACTTATGGAGAAGTTAAATGCATTTGACCTCTTTGATTCATGTTTTTTTTTTTTCACCTAGAAGTACTTATAAAAAATTCCACCAAAACAAGCTCGTACTATAGGATAATATGTCATTAACTATATAGCCTTTTGACCCTGTTAGTAAATAAATGTTGTGTTGGGTATAGGAAGGATCCTTGTGTTCTACCACCAACTTTTGGAATATGACAACCAATTATACTGTCAAGTT
Organism: Sesbania bispinosa; assembly: GCA_026901365.1. Lineage (NCBI taxonomy): Eukaryota > Viridiplantae > Streptophyta > Magnoliopsida > Fabales > Fabaceae > Sesbania > Sesbania bispinosa. The sequence goes on from QLOH01000490.1 coordinate 777,658, forward strand.
GAAGGGGAAAAATTAAAGAATGTCCAAATCGTGTAAAAATAACCTCTTCGAGAAAAGTGAGAAGGAAAAGTTATGGATCTTGAATACTGAAAGTATAAGGCCGTCAGCCCAACCCAAGTGGCTGATGATGTGGTGTAGCATGCTTGCGCCCACCCACTTTGAATTAGGTAAGTGATTCGAGCCGTTCCAAGCCCACTTTCAGTTCTCATAATTAGATTCTCTGAGTTTCGGCTTATTAAGTTTATTTTTACCCAAAAAAAAATTATATATTTTTTTCCTTTTATTCTTTGTGACTCATCAGTCATCCCTTCTTTTGGCACTCAGAAATCAAGACCTTGGTGTAGAAATCAACGAAACGAATCATATGTAAACATAAAAATATAAGGTATCCTTTTCATCTTCGGTCTAGGAATGCCAATGAACAAGCAGCCTAATAATTTTTTTAACAATCAAGTTTGAAAATGATATATATTATCTATTATCTAAATCTACTACTTGGAGGAGGAAAAGGATATTTCCCTGTATCTGTAATATTATATTGAAGATAATTTTTATATTACAAATAAAGGGATAGATGTATTTGGTATTCATTATTTTAATTTTAATACTCTTGTTTTATTTACAATTATCAAATTAGAATATATAATATCATAATAAATTAAAATATTTGTTATTTTCATATTACGTTATAATCATGCAATTCAAGAAACTAAAATACACATGATGTTTTTCTTTCTTATGATATGATTATGATGATTGAAAAAGTTATTAGTTGGAGAACACTGATTTCTGTACAGTAAAGCAGTGGAGGGCCAACATAATATAACACTGTGCACCTATGGGCTGATGCTGATGCTCATTGACCTCGTGCGAAGCCGAAAGCGGCACAGGTCGGTTTGAAAGCTTTGCCTGTGGCTGTAGTGACAGTAGTGTACTCTAACTTCATCATATAATCAATTTCATCATCATCCAATTGGATTTTAGTTTATTTTATATTTTTAGGAGATAATAAATAAACTTTGGGGGACTGTTACTATTTTTTAATATAATGTAAATAAGTTATAAAATATGATACGCCATATCATTCACCAGATTTTTTTTTTGTGGCGTTTCATCCTGCAATATAGAAACTCAAAAATCGCAGTCGTTTGCAAAACCTAGAAAATGCTGACAAGCCACTTCCTTTGTTATGAAAACCAAAATTCTATAAACTATATAGTTAAATAAAATTAATTTTAAAATCAATAAAATGAGAACAAATTAATTAGGAATTATAAAACACATTGAATAAAATTAATTTAAAATAAATCGAACATAGTCATATCACTATCCAGTATCAACCTTGCAATCACCACCTTTGCACTTGTCCAAAGTCCAAACCACCACTAACTCCCATCTAGCTAAACCCCAAACTGGAGACAGAACCACCAATACAGAAGCCACCCGTATATATCATGTTGGGAAACAACAGTACCTATTCCCTCCTCTGTGAACGCAAAATGGGCACTATGCGGAAGCTTAAAGATAAAAGAATAGAGAAGAAGATGACACCAGAATTTTTACATGAAAACCCTCTCGGGAAAAACCACGGGACCTAGTCCAGTAAAAGATCTCTATTATAAAAGTAGGATTACAAAATGTTTCTCTCAATCTCTGAGGATCTCTGTTGGAAATTAAAACTTGGCAAACTTGATATGCACAATCTATCATTTGTTCCTATATGGAATGCATGCTAGATTATCATGCTCCAAAGTCAAGATTTTCAACTACATGCTATAATCTTTGTTTTGGTTTTATATGGCATGAAAATTAGATTATCATGCTATTGAAAGTCAAGATTTGCAACTTGACATTTTAGTGATTTAACAACCATGCATGCTTGATTTTAAAAGTCACAAAAGGTGGCTTGTTTTGTTGGTTTTAGAGTTTATGTTTTAGTATAAATAGGTGTGGTATTAGTTAGTTTAAGTATCAAGGTGAGTGTTAGAAATTGAGAGAAAAACTTCAAAAGTTTTTTGTGTCATCTTGAGTGTGTGAATTGGCTATTAACAAATGCCAAGTTTGTGAGTGTATTATTCATCAACAAAATAAAAAGTGTGTGAGTGAAATTAGTTCATGAGTGTTCATAATTTTTTTTGGCATATACAATTTATCAAGGACAATTTATTTTAATTGTCAACTAGCATCAGAGCTTGTTTTACCAAGATGGCGGCAAGTTCAAGCACAGGAGCAAATCAAGTTCAACAAGTGCAAACCGTTATCTACAAGTACGATGGTAGATCAAATTTTTCCATGTGGAAACATTTAATGGAGCTGTGTTTAGCAACTAGCGGCTATGAACAAATTGTCAAAAAAGGTTTTGTTGAACCAACCGGAGAAGGAAAAGAAAAAATAGAGCAACAACAAGTAGAAAAAGATCGTCTACTTAATCAAAAAGCTTTGTTTTTGATTGTCAATCCGTGGAGCTGCCTGTTCTTGAGAAAATTTTCCATGCTAAAACATCAAAAGAAGCTTGGGAAATTTTGCTCAAAATATATGAAGGTGCTGATCCAGTCAAACGGACGAGATTGCAAGGCCTAAAGCGACAGTTCGAGCTGATGGAGCAAGGCAAGGATGAAAATATTCGTGATTATTTTTCACGAATGGATAAGCTGGTCAACGATATGAAGAACAATGGTGATGATATATCAGAAAAAGAAGTCATGGAGAAAATCATGCGCACACTCTCACCTCGATTTGATTACGTGGTAGCAGCTATTGAAGAGTCAAAAGATCTCAGCAAAATGACCTCGAATGATTTACAAGCGTCTTTAGAGTCACGTGAGATGCGAATGAACGAGAGATCAAGTGGCACAATTGAACTAGCATTGAAAGCGCACACAAATGTTAGAAGAGAGGGACTTGTATAAAGAAGGGCCAATCAAAATCAAAGGGGTCAAAATTTCAAAGGAAGAGGGAGGAATTTTCAAACTGCTCAAGCCAAGGTACAAGGGGCAATGGTTCTTTTCAAAACAAATCTAATATTCAATGCCACAAATGCAAGAAGTTCGGACATTTCCAGTCTGAATGCAAATCTCATATCCAGTGCCATAACTGCAACAAGTATGGTCACTATAGTCGAGAATGTCGTGTCAAATCATTGAATATTAGAGAGAACCATGCTCAAGTTGCAGAAAATGAAGATGATATGAAGATGGTGCTCATAACAAGTCATGCAGTAGCTGATAAAATTGACAATCAGTGGTTGTTAGATACAGGTTGCAACAATCATTTAAGTGGGAAAAAAACTGTTTTCTCACTTAGATGAAAATTTCAAAACCACTGTCAAGCTTGGTGATAATTCCAAACTTGAAGTCTTGGGAAAAGGGAAGATTGCCATTAGATTGAAAGATGATCTTTAAATTATATTTCTGATGTATTCTATGCACCTGGAATATGTCAGAATCTCTTGAGTGTGGGACAGCTAGCTGAGAAAGGCTATGATCTGCGATTCAACAAAAGAGGTTGCACCATAAATGATATGGAGATGGGACTGATAGCAAAGACGAACATGTCAAGAAATCATTTTTTCCGATGAATATCAAGTATGATGTTGCTTTATGTTGTAACGCCACCGTTACCGATGATAATTGGCTCTGGCATATGCGGCTTGGACACTTCAACTTTGAAAGTATCAAGTTTCTTGCAAACAAAAAATGGGTCACTGGCTTGCCTGTTATCCAAGTTCCAGAACAACGATGCGAAATTGTGTAGTTGGTAAGAAGCATCGGGATCCTTTTCCAAAAGGACGTTCATGGAGAGCCAAAAACCACTTGAGCTTGTGCACTCTGATTTATGCTATGTGGATGTTCCATCTAATGGAGGTAATAAATACTTCATTACTTTCATTGATGACTTCAGCAGAAAGACATGGGTTTATTTTCTGAAAAATAAATCTGATGCTTGTGATACGCTCAAAATTTTATGGCGTATGTTGAAAGGCAAGTGGTTATACTATGAAAACCTTGAGAACTGATAGGGGAACAAGTATATTGTTTGTGATGATTTCTTGAAAAAGCAAGGAGTTAAACACCAAATAACTACAAGGTATACTCCTCAACAAAATGGAGTGAGTGACAAAAGGAAGAACAGAAATATCATGGATATGGTGAGAAGCATGTTACATTGCAAGAAAGTTCCAAAGAGTTTTTGGGCAGAAGCAGTGGCTTGTGCAGTATACCTATTAAATAGGTGTCATGTTAAAAGTGTATGTGATAAAACTCCACAAGAAGCATGGTGTGGGGAAAAGCCCAATCTAAGTCACTTGAAAGTCTTTGGTTGCATTGCTTATGCACATGTTCCAGATGAATTGAGGAAGAAGCTCGATAACAAAGCAGAAAAATGTATCTTTGTTGGGTACAGTGAAGAAACTAAAGGCTACAAGTTGTACAATCCAGAAACCCAAAAGGTAATCATCAGTCGAGATGTTACTTTTGATGAAAATGGAGTGTGGGATTGGTCAGAAAAGGAAAAAGAGTTCTTGCCTGTACCAGTAACTGTGAATGAAGAAGCAGAACAAAATAATCATCCACCAACTATTGGTTCAGATGAATCAACAGTTGATACTCAAACTCGTAGATATCCACAACGAGAAAGACATCCACCTGCTCATTTACAAGATTATGAAGTTGGAAGGGATGATGACTCTGATGATGGGGAGGAAGAAGTTACTTATTATGCCCTGTTTGCTGATTGTGATCCTGTAACATATGAGGAAGCAACCAATGATGATCATTGGATTAAAGCGATGGATGAAGAAATTCAAGCCATTGAAAAATAATACATGGGAGTTAGCAACTCTTCCAGAAGGAAAGAAGCCAATTGGTGTTAAATGGGTTTACAAGACAAAGTTCAAGCCAACAGGAGAAATTGAACGTTTCAAAGCACGATTAGTGGCAAAAGGGTACAAACAGAAACTTGGAATTGACTACTTTGAAGTATTTGCTCCAGTTTCTAGATTGGACACAATACGCATGATTCTTTCTCTTGTTGCACAAAATAAATGGAAAATATTTCAAATGGATGTCAAAATGCTTTCTTGAATGGTGTCCTTGAAGAAGAAGTTTACATAGAGCAACCTCCAGGTTATCTTAAACAAGGAGAGGAAGATAAAGTCTACAGATTGAAGAAAGCACTATATGGACTAAAGCAAGCACCGAGAGCATGGTATACACGCATTGACACATACTTCATTGACCATGGCTTTCATAGGAGTCCATATGAGCATGCTTTATATGTCAAAACCAATCAGGCTGGAGATATCATCATTGTTTGTCTATACGTGGATGATTTGATCTTCACTGGCAACAATTCCAAATTGTTAGCTGAATTCCGAGAAAATATGACCACACATTTTGAAATGACAGATATGGGTTTTATGTCATATTTCTTAGGAATTGAAGTGAAGCAGACAAATGAAGGAATATTTATCTCTCAAAAGAAATATGCAGCAGATGTCTTAAAGAAGTTCAAGATGGAAGCCTGCAAACCGATGTTGACACCGGTGGAAGAAAGTTGAAGCTAGAAAAGGAAAGTGGTGGTGATCTGGTTAATTCAACTAATTTTAGAAGATTGGTGGGAAGCCTAAGGTACTTGACAGCAACAAGACCTGACATAGTTTATGGAGTTGGGCTCATAAGCAGATTCATGGATTCGCCAAGACAATCTCATTGGCAGGCTGCAAAACGAATTCTAAGGTATGAAAGGTACAATTACTGAAGGCATATTTTATTCAAGTTTTTGCAAACCATAATTGGTTGGATACACGGACAGTGATTGGGGTGGTGGTAATACTGCAACACGAAAAAGCACTTCAGGTTATGCTTTTCATCTTGGTTCAGCTGTATTTTCTTGGTCCTCCAAGAAACAACAGGTTGTTGCCCTTTCAACAGCCGAGGCGGAGTATATAGCAGCAACAAATTGTGCAACTCAAGCGATTTGGTTGCGAAGAATGTTGAGTGAGCTACAACATCAACAAGATGGTCCTACGAAAATATTCTGTGACAATAAATCAACAATTGCTTTAACAAAGAATCCAGTTTTTCATGGTCGCAGCAAACACATTGAAATCAAGTATCACTATATACGAGATTTGGTCAGAGATAAAGAAATTGTGGTGGAATATTGTTCGTCAGAAGATCAAATAGCATATATCTTTACAAAGTCACTCAAAGTCAATTCATTCTTGAAGTTGAAGAATATGCTTGGGATGATCAAGCCAAGTTTTAGGGAGGATGTTGGAAATTAAAACTTGGCAAACTTGATATGCACAATTATCATTGTTCCTATATGGAATGCATGCTAGATTATCATGCTAGATTATCATGAAGTCAAGATTTTCAACTACATGCTATAATCTTTGTTTTGGTTTTATATGGCATGAAAATTAGATTATCATGCTATTGAAAGTCAAGATTTGCAACTTGTCATTTTAGTGATTTAACAACCATGCATGCTTGATTTTAAAAGTCACAAAAGGTGGCTTGTTTTGTTGGTTTTAGAGTTTATGTTTTAGTATAAATAGGTGTGGTATTAGTTTAAGTATCAAGGTGAGTGTTAGAAATTGAGAGAAAAACTTCAACAAGTTTTTTGTGTCATCTTGAGTGTGTGAATTGGCTATTAACAAATGCCAAGTTTGTGAGTGTATTATTCATCAACAAAATAAAGTGTGTGAGTGAAATTAGTTCTTGAGTGTTCATAATTTTTTTTGGCATATACAATTTATCAAGGCAATTTATTTTAATTGCCAACAATCTCTCTATGAATCTCACTCTCTCGAATGATGTACAAAATTCTCTCTATGGAACTCTCTTTCTCTCAAAGAGGAATACAAAGTACTCTCTAACTCTCTTAGGATTTCTTTACTTGGATGTGGATGATGCAAGTCTTCACAAGTTCTCCTATTTATAGGAGAAAAGTGTAGCTTCTCCAAAGAGTGTTTAATGGAGGTTAATAAATTTCCACAATTCCAATGAGTTTTAGAAAACCCAAATACATTCTTCAAAGTTGAATGTGCATGTCTCAAGATCAAAGATTAATTCCAAGACCTTGGAATGTCCATCCCCTTTTTCCATGCATTGTGACTTGTGAGCCACAATTAAGGAGGGAAATCCAACAAATCTCCCCCTTCCTAACTTAATTGGGAGGCACCACAACACTGGCACCTTGGCAACAATCTTCAACCTTCTTGATTGGCATTGACTTAGTCATCATGTCAGACCAATTCAAATCTGTATGAATTTTCTCTATCTTCAATTTCTTCTCATCCAACGCTTCTCGTATCCAATGATACCGGATGTCAATATGCTTTGAGCGTGAATGGAACATGGGGTTCTTGGTTAGATGGATGGTACTTTGATTATCACAGTTCACCACATAATCATCTTGATCATGTCCTAATTCTCTTAGAAAGTTCTTCATCCATAGCATCTCTTGGAGGCTTCAGTGACTACTACATACTCTGCTTCAGCTGTAGACAATGTCACACATTTTTGAAGCTTTGACTGCCAAGAAACGACTCCCCCTGCAAAAGTAATCAGACAACCTGACGTTGACTTCCTTGAATCCACATCTCCTGCCATATCTGAGTCTGAATATCCAATGAGCTTTAGATTTCCATTGCCAAACAAGCTTCTTTTGGCAGTTCCTCTTAGATACCTTAATATCCATTTAACAGCTTCCCAATGCTCCTTTCCTGGGTTTGATAGGAATCTGCTCACAACTGTTACAGCATAGCCAATATCTGGTCTTGTACAAACCATTGCATACATAAGGCTACCCACGACAGAAGAATAGGGCACCTTGTTCATTTCTTCTTTTTCCTCTTCATTCTTTGGACATTGAGATTTGCTAAGTTTGAAATGCTCAGCAATTGGAACACGAACAGGTTTGGCATTGTGCATGTTGAACTTTTTGAGAATCTTCTCAATGTAATCTTCTTGAGATACCCACATCATTCTTTTGGAACGATCTCTAGAAATTTTCATTCCAATAATCCTCTTTACTGCACCCAGGTCTTTCATGGCAAAAGACTTATTCAATGCCCTCTTGAGAGCAGTTATTTTTATTTTATCTTTCCCCACAATCAACATATCATCAACATATAAGAGAAGTATGATGAACTTACCATTTTCATATTTCTTCACAAACACACAATGGTCCGCGGAGGTCTTCTTGAAATTATGTTGGATCATAAAGGAATCGAATTTCTTATACCATTGTCTCGGAGCTTGCTTTAGACCATAGAGACTTTTCTTCAGACGACACACCATGTGTTCTTTGCCTGGTTCTTCAAAACCCTCTAGTTGCTCCATGTAAATTTCCTCCTCTAGGTCTCCATGTAAGAATGTTGTTTTGACATCCAATTGTTCAATCTCCAGGTCTAGTTTTGCTGCTAGACCGAGAATTGCTCTGATAGATGTCATCTTCACCACTGGTGAGAATATTTCATCAAGTCTATTCCTTTCTTTTGGTTGCATCCTTTCACGACAATTCGTGCTTTGTACCTTGGGTTTGGATTGTTCTCTTCATTCTTGAGCTTGAACACCCATTTGTTTTGTAATGATTTTCTTCCCTTTGGTAATTCTACCAAATTATACGTCTGATTATCCGTTAAGGATTGAATCTCTTCTTCCATGGCTTGCAACCATTTGTCTTTGTCTTCCATCTTAATGGCTTCTGCAAAGCTTTGAGGTTCACATTCATCAGTAAGGTTGACATATTCATCAGAAAAATACCTTCTTGATGGTTTCTCTCTTGTTGATCGTCTCAATTGCGGTTCCTGTTGAACATTATCAATTGCTTGATCTTCTGACGCCATGTTAGGTTGATCTATCTGATCAGGTTCTTCAGCCACCTCATCAAGTTGTAGCTTTTGATCTGGCTCTGTCTGAGGAGTCTCTCCCCCCGAGTTATTGACCACAAGAGGACTTTGATCATTACTCACCTTGAGTGTTGGTTTCTCCATTTTCTTGATGTCTTGGATTGTCTGATCTTCAAAGAACACCACATCTCTGCTTCGAACAATCTTTTATTTGCAGGATCCCATAATCTGAAACCAAATTCATCTCTTGGTGAACCAAGGTATACACATTTTTTGCCTTAGCGTCAAGCTTTTCCCTTTCATCTTTTGGAATGTGAACAGATGCCTTACATCCAAAAATTCTCAAGTTGCGATATGAGGCCTTTTTACCAGTCCATACTTCTTATGGTATCTTCCATTTAATGGTCTTGAGGGTGATAAGTTAATCAAATCAGCTGCAGTAACCACTGCCTCCCCCCAGAATGACTTAGGAAGTTTTGCATGAGACAACATGCTTCTGACCTTCTCGACAATCGTTCTATTGAATCTTCAGCTACACCATTCATTTGAGGTGTCTTGGGAGGTGCTTTCTCGTGTCTGATCCCATGAGTCTTGCAATAGTACTCGAATGGACCTCTATACTCTCCACCATTATCATTTCTCAAACATTTCAACTTTTTACCAATTTCTCGTTCAACTGAGACGTGAAACTCCTTGAAGGCTCGAATAACTTCATCTTTTCTTTAATGGATACACCCACAACTTTCTAGAGTGGTCATCAATGAAGGTAACAAAATATTGAGCACCACCAAGGGACCTTTCAGATGTTGAACAAACATCTGAATGTACAAGATCCAAAATATGCTTTCTTCTTCTTCACTATCAGATTTATGGAAGGATACTCTGCGCTGCTTACTAGCTAGGAAATCTTCACATAATTCAAGTGATTGTCCTTTTATGCTTTGGAGATGATCTTTCGCAAGAATCTCAAACCTTCTCGCTCATGTGACCCAATCTTTTATGCCACAACTCCTTACTTTCTTCTTGAGCACCATTTGTCTCCCTTTGCATATCTTTCCTTCCATGATATATAAAGAGCCTTCCTTCTTGCCGC
>QLOH01000492.1:600000-776536 GCA_026901365.1 Sesbania bispinosa
CTTCCGCATTTTTAACTCTAATTTTAAGATTTGTTTTGAACTCGTTTTTCTTTTGAACACGTTAATTTAATTTAAGATTTCCTAAATCCTTTAAAAAAGGCTTAAAACACTATTCAACCCCCTTCTAGTGTTTCTTGTGGTTCTAACAATTGGTATCAGAGCTCACCTTCGGGTTGAGCATCTAACAAATGCAGAAGGAATAGATCCTCAGAAGATGGAAATCTCGCCAAGCTGAAGCAAGTCTGAAGAATGATAATGAGAAAAAGAAATCATTTTCTTAAGACTCATTATTCATAACGAAGGCATCCTTCAGAAGGACGTAACTGAAAAGGAAAGTACATCTATCTCTAGATTACATCCAGGTAACATCCTTCCTATCTTAGTTTTAAATTAAATCTATTTATTAAAATATGGTATGAAAATAATTTGCTGCTTGATTTGTTTGTTATTGAAATGTTAATACATATATGTATTTGTGTGAAAATAAATTATAGCATGCTAATTGATCCATATGTACGCATTGATTATGTATAAAAATTAACCATTGTATATTACCTGCATTGTATGTGTGAATATATGTGTACTTCTATGTGAATTAATTGTTGCATGTAATCTGTGTCATTTTTAAAATGAAGTTTGAAAAGTTTTTGTATGATAATCATTTGTTCAAATAAAGTGAAACGACGCAATGTGAATCGTTGAATCATCAAACGGTTTCTCGTTATCGGCCCAATGCACATCTCTCCACACCGGTTCAGTGCACGAAACTGTCTCTCATCAATACTTCAAACACGCCCTGACTCTCTATTTAAAGGGATTGAATGATTAACATGGAAATTACACTTCATTCAATTTTTTCCCTAAAAGGTCAAGTCTCTTCAAGTATCTTCATCACAGATAAACCAAGTGTTCTGTCGTACTCAATGGCAAATATGACTGCATCATTAAGCAACACAAACCCTTCTGGGTTTGACGAAAGAATCATACCCTGCAAAGCAGTTAACCTTTCAGACTTTGATGAGGCAAACTACAAGATCTCTGAGTACTTTGACGCTATGGGTTGGACTCCCTTCTTCAACAATATTTCCACACCATGGCATGAGAAAGTGTCCTGGAGTTCTGGAACAACTCCAAGATTGTATCAAATGAAAACTGGTCTGGAATAAAAAACGGAAGTAATGGGAAGACCAATCTGTGTGGACTTCGCCTTAATTGCTGAGGTGATTGGAGTGCCTGCCCGAGGTGAACAATACTCTCAAAGTTGGGAATCCATTCGAGAGAAGACGTTTGCTTTTGATAGAGTTCTCTTTGGAGAAAGACGTCTAGCACCTTACAGACACTCTAAACTTCTGAAGATCCCCAGAGCACTTCTTGCTGTGCTAACTGCTGCATCTTCCCCAAAGGACGCAACAAATTAGAAATAAATCAGCTGGAAAGATTCGTACTGGGAAACTTGCTGACGAAGAAAAGAATCAGTCTCCCTTGGGTGTTGATGTATCAGATGCTCTTCAGAGAAGATATGAGCAATGAAAATATCTACCCTCACAACACCTTGATTATGAAATTCTCATGCACAAGGGATTTCCTATGGATAGTCTCTTGACCAACCGTCTCCTGACGTTTTCACCTCGGGTGCACATGCTGAGTTAGAACATCTCCTTATTGAAAGAGAAGTTTGCCCCTGAAAACCAAGTGGTTATTCCTCCTTTTTTTGCTCCACGCACTAAAGAAGGAACTGAAGACACCCACTTGGAGACTAGAAAAAGGAAAAGGACGATGTTGGGTGCATATCATGTGAAGAAGGTGAATGGCAGAACGACCAGATCTTGCAAGGAGACAGAGAGCCGCTGAGAAGGAAGTTAAAAGGCTTAGAACATGAAGGAGGAAATATTGATGAGAATTCATTTGATGATCGATGATTCCCTTGTGTCTTTTTCGTTCCTCTTGTTTTTGTCATGATTAAATGTTTTCTTTTTATATAATGAAAATAGTTATTTTTTTATATACATTTCCCTTATAAGTTATTAATTTTTTTTGTAACTATGTCTGTTTAAATGAATCTCTAACACAACACACTTTTAATTTGTACAACTGAAGATAAAAAACAATTGACTTAATTATATAAGAACAGAATTAACTAATTAGATTAACTTGCTGAAGTATAATAATAATTGAAATTATTAACTCAAGATATTTGTTTTAATGATTAACTAATATCAGATGCTGCTGAAAGGTATTTCTAATTTTGTATGTTTCAGAAAACAGGTAAGCTTAAGAAGACCAACAGAAGGAAATGGCGAATCAAGGCAACATCATCTGAACGGATTGCTAGTGTGATAATATCTTCATTATCAAGATGATTGTTCAAAGAATCTCTTGGAGCACAAAAAGACAAAAAGCAAACTGGAACTTGCAGATATCAAGTAACTTCAGAAGGAGAAAAAGTCTTCAAAGAAAAGGAGTAATGTCAGAAAAGCATCTCTCCATCCAGAGAACAATAAACAGATTGAGAGGTAACATCACTTCACCCTATAACTTAAATATCTGTGAAAATTGTCTTTAGTGAAAAACTTTAAAATCTGAAATAAAATTTTAATTCATTTAATAAGTAAAACTTAAGAGAATCAAAACTTTAAAAGCCTCTCAGATAATAACAATCATAAAACCTTAATTGTGTGTTATTTCTTTCTGATTGGTATGAAATTTTTGTCTTTCAAAAGTTTTCCATTTTAAAATATTTTCCCTAAAATTTCTTTTCTACCCTCTTTCTCTTTTCTATTTCTAGAAAAGTTTTTCGAAAAATGTTTTCAAACACGTGTCTGTGTTCCTTCTGAATTGCTTTTCAAAAACGTTTTCAAAAACTTACTTTATCAATGCAAATGACTCAGTTTCCTATGGTTACTTCATCTATGACCAATCAATGATGTACATTTCGAGACCCCCAAAGTCTGAAACTGTCATCATAAAGACTACCTGAGCCCATATACATTCCATGAACAACAATCCAAAAGATTCAATCTCCCACCTCTCTATTCTACCCCTGCTTCAAAGTCCTATAAATTCATAAGAGCCCTTTACACAAACTCATATCTTCAAAGCTCTTCTATAGCTTGTTTAAGAATCTGAGTGTGTAGCTCTCTGAAGGACAATGAAAAGCAAGAGAAAATAGCAGAAGGATTTCTGGAACATGTTGAGGCAAAGATCAAGTCATCTTGGATGATGTTTGGAAATGAAGAGTAAGGGGAAAGGGTTCATCTGAAAAGCTGTTTCTCTTTACTTGGACCATGGAGATCTCATTGCATCACAATGGGACTGGAAGACCACTGGGAGATCCCAAAATAGCCAATCTTATGATGAGAACTATTGACAAAGTGGTTCTTGGAATTAAGGTGGTGGTTGTTGGTCGAAACACTGTCCTAAATGATGCACCTCCCCTGTTTCAGTTGTCACAAGGAGATTGCGTGCAGAATGCACGGTTGACACGAGGGATTACGGGCTCAAGAGGCACCTCTGAAGCTTCTCAGCTGAAGGAGTGGTGGTAGTTTTGAAAGAGATGAAGTCTGATAAAGCTATGCCTCAGGCCTTCATAGGAGAAAAGAGAGGATGCTGTGATAAATGTATTTTCTGTTTAATGTAGTTTTCTCTTCTTCCTTTTTTAAAATTTCTTGTGTACATATCAAATGTTTTGAGAAAATTTAAATCTGTGTATTTCTGTGTGTTTTTTATTTAAGTTTCTCTTGTTCAAAAAGGTTATCTTTCTATTAACAGTTGATTTTTTTTTTGTTGATTCGGTTTTAACAAGTGGTATTTATCTTAACAACTTGGTATCTGAAAAATAATAACAAACTGAGTAATAACAACACTAATTGGTATCTGAATAATATTCTAAGTAATAAAACAACACTGCATAATTAGTATATCTTAACAATTAATATAAATTTTTAGAAAGATAAAGACAATGACTAAAATCCTTAATGCAAGATAAAAAGGGGAGAAACACAGATAAGAAAAAGTAACAACAAAAGGGGGAGAAACCTTTAAAACTTAGATTTTAAGTATCCGAACCTTTTTAATTAATGACAAAAGGGGGAAGAAATACGGAACTTAACAAAATGATAATATAATAATATAGGGGGAGAATCTTTAACAAAATAATATAGGAGAAATAATAATAACAATTGGTATAGGAAGAAATAGTTATAATAATAACAATTGGTATAGCAAATAACAGTTGGTAAGTACAAATTGCTGTCAGTAAACTTCAGAAGGTAATAATAGGGAAAATATAAAAGACTAAAAACTCAGAAGATTTAAATAACAAGTGCTATTTAATAATTTAGATAACTAAAAAGATTAATATCATATAACAATTAACAAACTAAAGAATTAATGTTCTTCTCAGGGGAGTATTATAGATAGGGGGAGCCATCTAAATACTTTAACACCTTTCCTAAAACATTTTGTAAGTTTTACATATCTTATTTGTCATCATTAAAAAGGGGAGGAGATTGTGAAGTCTATAAATCAGTTTGAGCATTCAAACATGAATCAAAGACTTAGAATCCTTAGGTTTTAATGATTAACAAATAAGATTATATAAGAATATAATAATGAACAAATAAGATTATAGAAGAACATAATTCTAACAATTAAAGACTATACAAGAACATAATAAGAATAAAAAAGATTATAAGATTATGTAAACAGGTTCTACTGAGAAAGGTATTGGTTTGTTAATTGTGTTTCAGGTTGGAATACTCATTAGAAGAATAAGCAGAACAGAATCAGAATCAGAAGAAGAATAGAAGAACAAAATCAAAATCAGAAGATCAGAATCAGAAGAACAAATGCAGAATCTGAATAGAAGAATTCTACAAAGCAAAGCCTACTATCTGAAGACATGAAGACTATCTGAAGACATGAAGAATATCATGAACACATGAAGACAATCTGAAGACAATCTGGAGACATGAAGACAATCTGAAGACTTGAAGACAGTAGCAAAGACTCGACTATCGTCTGAAGAATATAAATATAAAGGAAGCTCGTCTATCTGAAGCATTTACATTGTCTGAAGACCTGAAGAGAACTATCATCAGAAGATATGAAGAAAATCTGAGAGAAGTCTACGAACAGAATCAAAAATCGATCTCTTGGAGACGTTGCTAAGTGTAAAGCACACTCTTCCAAATGGACTACACTTATTTCAGGATAAAAGCTAGACATGCTTTTCTACCTCGACCAAAGTCTTGCACAAATAAGGAAACTTTGTAAAGACTTTCTGCAACGTCTGCTGCACCTACAACAGAAGGGATTTGCGTGCGCAGACCTACTGCACTTGCACCTGCTGCTGCCCAGAACTGATCAGAAGACTGAGTAAAAGCAACAAGAAAGATGTTTGAATAAAACACTTTTAAGTCAACATATTTATTCATCTTTATCTCAGATAAGAAGAAAATGCAAAAAAGAACAGAGCTGCAATCGTCTGAAGAAAAGAAGAAATATCTTATCAAAGAAAAGAGTTTATTAAAAGCATCTCAAGCTGAAGAATTGAAATAAGCTTGAAATAATATATGAGATGAGCACATGTTGAAGCTGATGAAATTACAACGAGATAAAAACAAGCTTCTGAGTATATTTGAAGATCAAAGAAATCAATTATCTGAACATATAAACTCTCTGAATGCTTGGAACAGATTTCAACTTAGAAGAAATCAATACAGAAGCTAAGACTATATGACTCAACGAATATAATATCATATGTCTTTATTCAAAGAGGAAAAATGCAACAACAGCTCTTAGACAAGACACCTCACTCAAAGAAGAAAGAAGAAATGGTGTCAGGGAGCAAATGAAAAATGAGTATGCAGAATAAGCAAAAAGACAAATTCAACGGATACCTCCTCATATACACTCCCAAGAAAATCAGAGGAAATCTGAAGAAAGCAGATGAACGCTGAAGAAAGATGAAGAATGCAGAAGAAAGCAGAAGAAAATCAAGAGAGAGAATTATCTATAACAATATCAAGAATATCTCTCACAGGAGCTCATCTACAGAAGTGTCAGAACAGGATTGTCTGAACACTTATTTTGCTTAAAAGAAGCAGCCGTTTGAGAAGCTATTACACAACGGTTATATGAGCCACATCATCAACATCTCAACGGTATTATGAATCATCTTCAAACGACTATATCCCAAGAGAACATATAAATAGCCTCAAGATCAATTGAAGTTGTTGTTGTTGTTCGGTTGAACAACCAACCACGTTGGCCAAATTGAAAATGAACCAGTAATGGTTTGAAGCCATGCACATACATTGGTTATTCCATTGATACGGGTGAGAATGTAACCCATGGAAACCAATGGTCAGAGAACAAGGCTAAGCTTAAATTCAATATCTACCTAGCCTATTCTTAGAGGATGTGATTCCTCATATTAGAGACAGAGATTGTACTTAAACTTATACACTTGTATCACCGTCTAACCCTTGTACTTAGAATTCACTCATTGTATCCTGAGCCGAGTACTCAGTCAACCTCTAGTACAGGAAGAAATTAAGTTTATGTTTCGTGGAACTTAAACTTAGTTTAAATTGTAAACACGATAAGGTCTGAGAGCCTGGAGAGGCTTGGTGGAAGAAAGAATACTCTACACTTGGTTAAGTGTCTGAGAGCCTGGAGAGGCTTGGCGGAAGAAAGAATACTCTACACTTGGATAAGTGTATGAGAGCCTGGAGAGGCTTGGTGGAAGAAAGAATACTCGTGGTAGAGCCTGGAGAGGCTTGATAGAAAAGAATACTGTGGTAGAGCCTGAAGAGGCTTGATAGAAAAGAATACTTGTGGTAGAGCTTGGAGAGGCTTGATAGAAAAGAATACTTGGTTAGAGCCTGGAGAGGCTTGGTTGACAAAGAATACTTGGTTAGAGCCTAGAGAGGCTTGGTAAGAAGAATACTTGTTGAGCCTGGAGAGGCTTGTCTGTAAAAGAATACTGCATGAGTTGCCTGGAGAGGCAGTTGAAAACAAAGTAATACTTGTGTTGGCCTGAAGAGGCTGTGAATAATACTTGTATCTGTGGTTTCAGATAGTGGAAAATCCAGTGGTGGTTTGCCCTAGGACTGGATGTATCTCACGGGTTTTGTGGGTGAACCAGGATAAATTCTTGTCTAAGTCTTCTATCCCTTAAACTCTTTTACTTTCAGTTTTCGCATTTATTAAGGGGATTGAAAAGTATTTTCATAATAAACTCTAAGTAAACAATTTCAATAAAATGAGCTTTCTAAGAAACGCTAACATAAAGCATCTCTTATATCCTTTGAAGCATTATAAAGAACGCACTTCGAAGAATCTTTGAAATAACTTTCTGAAGTGGGTCTGAAAAGAACTCAGTTCAGATGTTATCAACATTCTTCAGACGATCTCCGATCATATGAAGAAGTTCAGAAAAGGTTCTGAAAGCTTCTGTATAACAACCTTCAGAAGGTATTTTTAGAAGTTTCTCGATCAAAAACAATCTTAAGCTTTCAAGTAAAAAGATCATCAATCTTTATTGTTTTTAACTTCCGCATTTTAACTCTGATTTTAAGATTTGTTTTGAACTCGTTTTTCTTTTGAACACGTTAATTTAATTTAAGATTTTCCAAAATCCTTTAAAAAGGCTTAAAACACTTTCAACCCCCCTTCTAGTATTTCTTGTGGTTCTAACAAGGGCGTCTAAAGGATAAGCTATGGTCTAATGAACCGATAGCGAAGGTTAGTTGATTGTAATCCCAGTGCCTGAAACATGGGCGTTGCTAGTTATTGATGGGTAGTGACAGTACTCTAATGAAGGGCGTTTTAAAGGATAAACATGGTTTGTTAATGAGTTCCTTCACAAACGGAATAAAATCAAAATAAGCCTGGGAGAGCCCGCACGAATTACCTTTGAGTGGTGAGGCTGCTGGTAACTCGGGGTCTTAGCAATATAGTTTGTCTACAGTGTTATAGTTCAAAGCCATAAATAATAGATAGTCTTGACATACATGAGGGATGTGATGAGATGAAGTCAATCCTAATCCAAGTAAAGTGTCTCCAACTCTTTCTTTCTATATTCAATTGATATTAATCTGCAATTTACGTTTTCTGCACAAAATATTCTCACAAATCTGTTTAGTTCTCTTGATAAATAGATCACAATTATACGCGAATTGATCGTTCCCTGTGGATACGATAAATCTTCTTACTATTATACTACTGGATTTTTGGTTCGCTTGCCAGAAACCCAATCAAGTATTTTTGGCGCCGTTTGTCGGGGAACGGTTTCCAATTCGTGAGACCTTGGCGGTCTAATTATCAAGGATATTTATCTTAGGATTTCTTTTATTTATTCTTCTATTATTTTAGGACTTTTATTATTTAGGAAATTTATAGTTTTTCAATTATTCTAATTTTTCTTCCGCACTTGCCTTTTTCAAGTTTTCTTATTTTGTTTTTTGAGAAGCCAGGTGTCTCACATCAATTACAACTTGATCCAGAAACAGAAAGGACATCAAGAAAGATCAGAAGTAGAAACAAGAGAAGGAGACGAGGGAGAAGTCGAGGAGAAAATAAAAATATTTTATTTTTAATTATTATCTTTTTTTTTTAAAAAAAATATATTGTTATTATTATAATTTATTTTTTTTAAAAAGAAAAAATTATTTATTATTTTTTAAAAAATTATTATTATTTAAAAAAAATAATTGTTCCTCTCTCCTGAGCTAACATTTGTTTGAGCTTCTTGATTATTTCTCTTGAGAAGACATGTAACAGAAAAGGGCAAGGCCAAAGCTTAAGGAGATAATCTCAACACTCTCTGTTCAACCACCCCCAAGTGAAGTAAATGTTGAATGGCTTGTGAATGGCAAAATCAACCAAGAAGAACCCTTGGAGATTATGTTAGGTGGCAAGAGCCAAGTTACTCCCCTCATGCACCGATTCAAGGTAACTTCTCTAATTACAACAATTATTCTAACAATTTTTCACAGGATAGGGGGAGTTACTAGAACCAAAATTTTGGGAGGCACCAAGATGATGTTTCACTCCGTATGCAACCTTCTTTTCAACAGCAGCAAAGTTACTCTTTCTATCAACAAAGAGACTCACAATTTTATGAGTTTTTGGAACAATTCAATCAAAGCAATATACAATTTCAGAAAGAGAGCGAAGAGTGAAGATGAAACATTGACGCTTTGTTAAAGCAGATGGCAAAACAAAGGGAGTCAAGACTTTGTAAGAGTATCGAAGAAATTCATCAAGGCAATATACAATTTCAAAAGGACAGAGAAGAAGCAATAAGAAAAATTGACGCCTTGTTGAAGCAATTAAAAGAAACAAGAGTCAAACAATAGTCAGAACCAATCTCAGCAAATGCATTACCCAACCCGAAGAGCAGTGCGATGACATTGTTCAGCTGATAGGGGAGGAAATCAATGACAACCTGGCTGATGAAGAAGAGGAACTAGAAAAAGAAGAAGAAAAAAAAAAGAAGAAAAGGAAGAAAGAAACACAAGAAAGAGAATCAGAAGAAGTTGAAAAGGAAGAAGAAGGTGCAGCAGAAGAAGAAAAATAAAAAGAAGAGGATGAAACAGAAAAGATTGTGCTTGCAGAAGAGCCTGACTGTGAAAGGGAGAAAGAAAACAAAACATATGAGGGTGTACATGATTGAAAAAGATCAAGAAAATGAGGAAAAGATTGAACAGGGAGATGGTGAATCAGAGCCCGAGGAAGGAAGGGAAGTGGCATCAAGATCAAAGACCTTGGCCCTATCCAATCAATCCTCTAAAAGAAGATCAAGAAAGGCATGGAGCAAGTGATAATCCTTCCAGACCTCACAAAAGAAAGGCCTGCAATCACACTGACCAGGACAAGGCAAAAGAGAAGAAAAGTCAAGCTAGAATCAAATTCAGAGCCTAGAGCCAGATTGAAGATCAAGTGGGTCAGGTGTGTTCCATATCAAAGACCCCCCCTGAAGCAAAAGAAATTGAGAGCAATCAATTGTAAATCATCAAAGCTTCATTAGTACAGGTTGTTCCAAGGCAAGATTATGGGGAGGTCTATGGGCCAAAGAAAGGAAGGGTTTGCAACTCACAAGCTCATCAAAATATTTCAGTTTCAGCCACCTTAAGAGAACAGGCGTCGAGCTAGAAGACGTTAAACAAGCGCTTCCTGGGAGGCAACCCAGAAATTTTTAAGTTTTTAATTGTTTTTAGTTTTATTTAGTTTTTGTTAGGATTTTTTCATTTTTTAGGACTTAGGAATTTTAAAATTGATCGGAATAAGTTTTGTGGAAATAAAATTTTTAAATAATAGGAAAGTAGCAGAAAACGTGACTAAAAATTTCAAAATTACATTCTGTTTTATGCGCTTCACTTGCGCTTGTAGCGCAGGTGAAGCGCACAGCAGTACGAATTTTAAAAAATCCTCTATTTTCTCATGTACTGTTTCTCTACTTCCTAAGCTCTTCTTTTCACTCTTTCCACTCACAAACTTCCATCAATTTTGAAACTTTCAGTTATGTTTTCTTTAATTTTTACCAATTGAAATCTTCATTTACTCTATGATTTGAACTTTAGGATGGCAACCTTAGGATTATGAATACTGTTGATAATTGCTATCTTGAATGTGATTATGGCTGTGTGGAACATGAAGAACAAATTGCTTGATTGGAATGCTCTTTGTTTTGTGAGTTATTGAATTGTGAAAGTGTTATGCTCTGTTTCTTTCAAAAATCTTGAACTTTCACTTTCCACGGATTGATTGAATGCTTTCAAAACAAATGGGTATGTTTTATTTTTAGGAAGTCATTACCAAGTGCACTGAACTTTTGTGGTGAAAATATTAATTCTTTGAATTACGCATGCAAATTGGTTAATGATAGGCTTCCATGTTCTTCATGAATTGATATTTGCAATAAGGCATCATTGAATTGAATGTGTTGTTATTTGACTTTTCAGATGTCAGAATTAAGTTGTTGATCTTTCCCGTGGCTCACGAGGAGAAGGCATTGTGAAGAGGATCAAAGAATATGATCCCATGAGAATCAAAAGTGCACAGATCGCTGCAAAGTATAAAGACTAGTTGACCTTAAACCAATTAGGAGTTACTAGACCCATACTCAGGCATGCTGTTTGAATAGTTCCGGATATTCTTGCAGTGGCCTGGGGACAGGCCTATTTATCTAGGGGAGGTGGAAGCAGCAGCAGGATAAGGACTTACAGGATACAGAGGATGAAGATTGATACTGGTGTTTTCTTTTCTTTTAGTTTTTCTTTTATTTTCTATTATTTTATAGCATTTTTTTTTAGTTAATTAGGATTTTTGTTTTGTATTTCATTTTTTTTTTAAATTTTTAGAATTTTTTAAAATTTTTAGGACCTTAGGAATTAGGATTCAAGGTAAAACTTTTTCAAATTCTCTGTAATTAGGTAGTTTAACGAACCAGATTAGGAAAGATGATAGGGTTCTGTGATTAACTCCATAATCAATTATGATTAGGATACTTCTCAGGAGAACCTATCAGGATAGTTAATTAAAACCAGTAAGTG
The DNA here is from genome assembly GCA_026901365.1 of Sesbania bispinosa. Classification (NCBI taxonomy): domain Eukaryota; kingdom Viridiplantae; phylum Streptophyta; class Magnoliopsida; order Fabales; family Fabaceae; genus Sesbania; species Sesbania bispinosa. The sequence goes on from QLOH01000492.1 coordinate 611,562, forward strand.
CTTTATCAAGGAATTTTAGCCAATAACCGGTGAGCTGAGAGCCTAAACACTAAAATTGAGAGTTTTCACCGCTGCTTGTCAACTGACATTGCTTGAGTTTCTGAATTTTGTCTTGCTAGTGGAAGATATGGAAGTAATAAAGGAATATTTTGTGATTATAATATTTTGCTCAGTGTCAACAGCCAACCTTGATTAAATATTTCCAATTTTTGATTGCCCATTTGAGCCTTTAATATTTCTTTTGATGCACCCTAGCCATATTCAATGATTATATCTTGTCCCTTCACACTTGGGATAGAGAGCAAGGTGCAACACAACAAAATGGGACAAAGGTTGGTGAACTGAAAGGTCAAAGAAATTCAAAGAGCATGCACAAGAAATAAAAAAGAAGAGTACTCCCTCATGAATAAATTCTTTATTTTATTATCTATGAAATAATATATATATATATATATATATATATAAATCTGCACAAAGAGTGTGGAAATTGAATAAGTTGGGGGAGTACTTCTTCAAACAAAGAGGCCAAGCTGAAAAGGGTGATGATTTAAGAATGACATGGTGAATTGAGAGAAGTCCCCTAAGCACAATCACAAGATGCTCTCTATTCAAAGTGTTCTTTGCATATCTAAAAAAACCATGATTTCTGGTAACCCAGCCTCATACAACCAAAGAAAAGACCTTTTGATCCATATGACTACTTGCAGGTTCAGATGTTGGAAACAAGTATCAATTCTAGTTGCTCAACGGTGGTGAAAAGATTGAGGGAAACACTTACCCGTGAGAATGAGAGATTTCCTTGATTTATCACTTATTGCTTTAATTTCTATTTTTGAGAAGTTTTAACTGGTGTTTGTGTTCTGTTCTGATTGAGGATTGGTTAAAATTGCTTAATCCTGATTTTTTTCTGACATTTGGAAAGTGACTGCTGCTTAACAAAGAGATGATGAAAAGTTCCTTGAATTTGTTTTTGATTTTTTTTTTAGTTATATATGGGATAGAATTGAATTTTGATTGCAAAGAGGTCTCTTGCTTGAGGACAAGCAAGAAGTTAAGTTGGGTGGTATTTTGATAGGTGAAAATTATATGATAAATTAGAGTACTTTTAGTTCACTTATCAAGGATAAAATGGTATTTTTGCCCCAAAGTAATCCCTTTTTATTAAATATTAGATAAATTGTATTTATTAGTCTTGAATTTGAATTTGATGCTATTTTAATATAAATTATGCTGATTTGTGCAGATTATTGCAAAGATTTGATATGAAGGAAAGATAGCATTAAATGAGGGAGATGTCTGCAAGATTTGAAGTTTATTTGAAGGCAATAAATGAAGATTTGAAGATATTTGAGAGCAATTAATGAAGATATCAGCTGTCAATTAAACAAGGATTCTGCAGACAACCTTCCCAATTAAATTCAAGATGCTCAATAAATGCAAGATTTCATCAAGAAAAGGAAACAAGGAAAGACAAATCAACCAAAACCAGTCTCAGGGAGAGATCAAGTTAAAAAAAGAAAGATTGAAGCTTTGCAGAACGCGTTGCGCGCTTCAACCTGCACTGTACAGGGTTGAAGCGCAGAACACGTGATTCTTGCCCTGTTGTCGTTTTTAGATAGATTTCTCCCCAATTTTCTTTGTCTTTCCTTAGCCTATAAATAAGACCTTCTTGCACCAGATCAGGTGTGCACGATTATTGTAATTCATACTATTCCAGTGATAATGCACCACTTTTAAGTTTAGAGTAGGAGAGGAGGAGCGCTGCATGAGGATTGAAGATGGTGATAGCATCTTCGGTGGTTTGTATGGCTACCATGTGTAGTTAACTCTCCATTAGGATTGAATGTAATCGATTCCATTCCCATGTGTATGTGAAAATCTATCTATTTATTTATGTAGTTCCCTATCTATAATATTGGTAATCTTATTCTGTGCTTAATTCCCAACTTCCGCGCTTGCGCCAGAGTTATAGGCTAGTGTCTGTAATTAACGTTACGACTATGATTGAGTTTGGGGAGCCTAGACATAGGAAACTCAAACTCTGAGTGACTAAGAATACTCGGTTAACCAGTGCCTGAAACATGGGCGCAGCTAATGATTGGTGGGGTAGTGTGAGTATCCTAATGAAGGGCGTCTAAAGGATAAGCATGGTCTAATGAACCGATAGCGAAGGTTAGTTGATTGTAATCCCCAGTGCCTGAAACATGGGCGTTGCTAGTGATTGTTGGGTAGTGACAGTACTCTAATGAAGGGCGTTTTAAAGGATAAGCATGGTTTGTCAATGAGTTCCTTCACAAACGGAATAAAATCAAAATAGGTCAAGGGTAAGTTTGTCGCCTGGGAGAGCCCGCACGAATTACCTTTGAGTGGTGAGGCTGCTGGTAACTCGGGGTCTTAGCAATATAGTTTGTCTACAGTGTTATAGTTCAAAGCCATAAATAATAGATAGTCTTGACATACATGAGGGATGTGATGAGATGAAGTTCAATCCTAATCCAAGTAAAGTGTCTCCAACTCTTCCTTTCTATATTCAATTGATTATTAATTTGCAATTTACGTTTTCCGCACAAAATATTCTCACAAATCCATTTAGTTCTCTTGATAAATAGATCACAATTATACGCGAATTGATCGTTCCCTGTGGATACGATAACTCTTCTTACTATTATATTACTGGATTTTTGGTTCGCTTGCCAGAAACCCATCAGAGGTCACGGAGGACATGTGTCACAAGGCATGTAGTACCGCTGTCGCTTGCTCCATTGTTGCCGCTGCCTACTCCCACATCATCTGAGAAAGCATTTGAAGCGCCACAGCCACAGGGTCATGGGTTGGACCCGGTGGTGGAGTGTTAGAACCACAGGAAACACTAGAAGGGGTTGTTGAATAGTGTTTATAAATCTTTGCAGATTTTTTCTGAAAACCTTTTTCAACAAGCAAACTATTTTGTAAATATTCAAGCAACCTTCCGAAACTCGGAAGTTCAGCAACTTGCTGATGCAACTCAAAAGGTTGAAATAAACAGCTTTTAAAACGTTTTTAGCGCAAAGAAAAGATTGTTTTCTGCGTAGATTTATAGAACAACTTTTCTAAAACCCTCCTTGATTAGTTAAAAACAGAATATAAAGAGTTAAGGGTTGAGAGAACTTGACCATAGAAATTTATCCTGGTTCACCCACTAACATAGTGAGCTACGTCCAGTCCCAAGGCAAAACTCCACTAGATTTTTCACTAATCCCGCAAGATTACAACGAGTATTATTTGCACACCTGGCCTCTCCAGGCCCAAACGAGTATTATTTGCACACCTAGCCTCTCCAGGCTCAAACGAGTTTTGTTTGCACACCTAGCCTCTCCAGGCTCAAACGAGTATTCTTTTACAGACAAGCCTCTCCAGGCTCAAACGAGTATTCTTTATTCCTCCAAGCCTCTCCAGGCTCTCAGACACTTATCAGTGTTTACAATGAATTCAATGTTCAAGTTCTTGAGAAACTATGAACACGAAGATCTAGTACAAAGGGGGGGTAACTGAGTAAGACTCAAAATACAAATGATAAAAGCCTAAGTACAGATAACTGATTGTTTACAACAGATTTTGCAACATAAATTTCATGAAGAGCTCAACTGATTTAGAGTGTTGGCTTGAAAGGATTTTTTGATGAACTTGGCCATTCTCTCTTGGACTTTTCTGTTTGCCTATCTTGGGGTTCATTTTCATTCTGGGTTTGAATATGGCTTTGCCATATCTTCACCAGGGGTTCACCATAGGTTCGCCAATCTTCAAAGTCTTGCAAGAAGCTATATATAGTGTCTAGAAATAAATTCGTTGAGGAGAATTTCATTCACTATTGTGAGAAACTCTTCTGATAGCTTTAGACTTTTGAGATGTGCAGGTGTTCCAGACTGCAACATAGCTCTGACACGAACAACAGGTTCCGTTTAAGGTAATGTGACTTTGGCAGCACAAGCGGATATTTTGAAATCATTCCTTAAATGTATCAGACTTGCTTTAGACGTTAAGGATGTGCTATGACTTTAGCATATAACTTCCAGGCTTTAGTCAACAGCTAAAACAAGGTCTTCGGCAGTTCTTTTAAGATTCTTGTAAACACTTTAGAAGGTTGAAATGAACTCAGCAAATTTTTGCTTTTCGGAAGATTTCCTCACATCAGCAGGTTCAACTTGAGGCTTCTCCTACATAGTACTTACTGAAACAATAAAGCGAAATACCTTCAAGTGATATTGTTCTTATAATAAATAATCCCTTTTTTAAATCAAATTTGTTGTCCATTAAAACTTAGGATGTATGAGTCTTAAATCCGATTTAAATACTTAAGTTGATTATGAGACTCAACATGGAGGTGATGTGGGATTAGCTCACGGCCTGCCTCTCCTTCCGCCAGCTATTACACTCTACACGTTAATAGTAAACATCGAGGTGACTAATCTATCAATTCAATAATAATGTATAAGAATAAAAGCTAACTTTAGGAGTCAAACAATTCCACAGTCCAATTGGATTGGCTTGCTCTGATACCATAATGTAATGTCTTAATTTCTTAATTCGAAAATAATACCTGTTGGAAGCACTGTTTCCAAATTCGTGAAATTATTTCGCGCATTATTGATATCAACATACAATACAATACAAGTCTTAGGTAATCCAACTGTTACTAAGCGAAAAATCATATAAGTTAACAACAATACATAGTGTTGCCTATAAAGGCTCATAATACATTATCAAATAAATAGGCATAATGAGATATAACCATACATTTGTCCTATAGCATAATTATCTTCCCTAATGCCCCACATGTATAGTTCTATCCCATCAAAATAAATCATTCTATGCCTATACAAAATAACATCCACAAAAGGGTTGGGCCACCATAAATGATGGCATCTGTCAGTGGACTTCTGAGCTGACAGCTGGGAGCTGGGGAGCTAATGGCAAGCTTGGACCTATTTGGGGATGCTTGGATTTGAGTCAAGCCTTGGTCAACCATGTTTTGGTCAACCCTCCCTTGGTCAACCTTTGACCTTTGACCAATTGACCCAAGTCAACATGAAGACACCACTTAATTAGGATTTATTTGTATTAGGATTAATTTGTAATTTTTCCCTGATCCCCCTCTTACTGAGGGGCGCTACTTTTAGTGGTTTTAATGGTTAGGAGATAGCTTAGCTACGTGTCTAGGAGGACATGGGTTCAAGACTCATTTAGGATAGTTTTTCACTCATCTTGTATTTTCCTTCCCACCACCTAGCCACCTCTTTTACCTATAAATAGGAGACCACCCCCTTGTATTTTAAACTTGAAATTTGAGTAAAGGCATTATGCCAAAATTCCTCCTCATCTTGTGAGTATAGAAGGCTTGGTGGTTCTTGCTTAAACCAACCATAGACTTATCTGATTCACCTGAATCAGTGGCGTCTAGCACCTGAACTTATCTGCTGTGGGGGTTACCTGCACCAGTGGCGTTCAATCCATCCCTTTTCTCTCCACTTTTTTCTTTCAATTTCCCTCTTGTTCTTTGGGTTTTGGGCGTGAATATAGCTACTGCCCAACTGCTATATTTTGCTTATTAATTGCTTTTTTCTTGATTCTAACCAATTGTTTTTGCTCAATTCTAGATATGTATTCATCCTGCTATTAATAAGACCCAACCAAAAACTCCAATCACCCGGTTAAGCATATGAACGGGGACCCTGCACATCTGAATATACTTCCCACATTGTGGGGTGAGACTAGCGTCCCCAATGAGTATGATAAAAGCATGCAGTGTAGGAAGTCAGGCAAATGGAATGCAACAACATACATCATGCATAATTGCATCAAGAGTACAAATACATGAAAGCAAGTAAAATATGACTGTGATGTGTTTTTACCCAACACCCGAGGTCTTTTCTCTATCTGTGACTGTGATTGAGCACTCGGCCATGTGACCAAGGACTGTTGTCTAGGGTCACCTATGATTAAGTTTTAGGGGAAAATATGTTATTAGTCCCTGAACTTTTGGTCAACTTGGGTTTTAGTCCCTAAACTTTAATTCCTTGGTTTTATATCCTTGAACTTTCAAAAACCTGTAACAGTAGTCCCTATCATTACTTTGGTCTGTTAAACCTGTGACGTGGCATGCTAGGAAATTAACACGTGGCATGATAGGTACACGTGGCATGATAGGTAATTGAAACGTCACAGGTTTAACGGCCCAAAGTAATGGCAGGGACTACTGTTACGGGTTTTTGAAAGTTCAGGGATATAAAACCAAGGAATCAAAGTTCAGGGACTAAAACCCAAGTTCACCAAAAGTTCAGGGACTAATAACATATTTTTCCCTTAAGTTTTATTATCAATCAATGAATAATGCTTGCTTTCATTTTAGCTTGAGGACCCACATCTCCCCTCTTGGCCGAGAGGTTGATGTGGTTACCTCGTTCTTCTTATACATGATTGCCCAAAGGCCTATGATAGTCTGAAGACTCTATGACATATTCTTTGATGGGCATGGGCCCATGAATGCTTGGAGACATTATCACAATATTTACCAATAAGTATGAGTGACATGGTATACACAAATAATTATTCCATAGAAATTTACAACCTAAAACACTAAGGGGAAGATTGTTTCAAGATTTTAGATTATATTCCTGGGAATAATGTTCCCGGTAATCCTATTACCAGGAATGTTATTCCCAGGGTAAAATTTCTAAACATGTTTGGTAGATATTTAATATTCCCGGGAATATTTTTAACATTTATTATTTAAAAAATTTAAAAAATTAAAAATATAACATAATGAAGTGAGAGTGCGAAGTTTATTTTAAAATAACTTCCATTACCATGGGTATGTAAGATTCCCACCCTTCACCATGGGAATAAAATATAACTAAAACATGGGTAAATCACTTTCTTGGGAATCAATAATACCCGAAAATATGATTTTTAAACTTGTACCAAATGTGGGAAAGTAACATTCCCAAGTCCACTTTCCGAGAATATGTTTCTATGACGTGAAACAACTTGACGTAAGTGTGACCTAGGGTTAAAGTCATTTACACATACCATTCAAACAACCAAGATAAATCCAAGGAATCAACCAATAACACTCACAATCACGTAAATAAGCAAGGGGAGAGAAGAATAAGGGGGTATACAATAGAGCAATTAAGATGAAAGTGAGTGGGTGGCCACACTCACCTCAAGAGTATGAGGAAATAGAAGTGATGGAGTGGTGGAAGAGGTGAATCCAAGCTTGTGTGTGATGACCTTGAGGGAAGGGTAGATAGAAAATAAACTCCCTCCTCCTACTAAGAAACAACTACAGCATACATGCACTAATAAGCACTATATGCACTCAATACTCCTCATCATCCTCCTCATCGTCCTCCTCCTCATTCTTCTTCTTCTTCTTTCTTCTTCTTCTTCTTCTTCTCTCTCTAAGTTTCACTCTCTAGGAATGAAGGAAAGAAGAAATGGGAGGAAGGAATGAGTGCTGAGCCCTAATAAATGTTGTTTTAAAATCTGGCTCGCACGTTCTCGCTCAAGCGAGCTTTCTCGCTGAGCGAAAACACTAAAGGTGTCACGGATCGCGTTCTAGCTCAAGCGAGAAGCCTCCTTGCTTGAGGGAGAATACTCTAGAGCGCACGCCCTCTCCAAGAAAATCAGGTTTCTCTATTGGAAGGTTGTATTTTGTTCCACCGGGAAGTGGAGAACTTTACTACCTCAGGATATTGTTGACTGCAGCTAGAGGACCATCATCATATTTGCAGATAAGGACTGTAAATAATATGACATATCCTACCTTCAAAGATGCTTGCTATGCTATGGGTCTTTTAGATGATGACAAGGAGTACGTTGATGCAATTAAAGAAGCAAGTCATTGGGGCTCAGCAACATACTTGAGAAGGCTATTCACAACATTGTTGTTATCAAATCAGCTTTCAACTCCTGAATTTGTTTGGAACAAGACTTGGGAATATCTGAGTGATGACATTCTTCATAGACAAAGATCACTTTTGCAGCGAAATGGTATGTTAACTTCATCTAACTTATTATCTTATGTCGGAAACATTTTTCATATATTTTTAATCTATGGTTATATCTAATATTGTTTTATGTATCACAGATTTAATCCTTACTGAGGATGAGCTCAAAAATTTGACCCTTGCAGAATTAGACAAATTGTTGTAGAGTAATGGTAAGAGACTATCTAATTTTGCAACATGCCACAACCAGATTTCATATCTCTTAATTAATCAATGAATAGGTTGATTTTTGATGAGCTAAACTACGATAGACAAGCATTGGCTAATGAGCATGACCAGTTATTGTCTAAAATGACTTCTGAGCAACGGGAAATTTATAATAAAATCATGACATCTGTGTATGACAACAAAGGAGGATGTTATTTTCTACATGGATATGGAGGGACTGGGAAAACTTACATTTGGAGAACCATTTCAGCTGCTATTAGATGCAAGGGAGAAATTGTGCTTAATGTGGCATCAAGCGGAATAACTGTTTTACTAATCCCAGGTGGTAGGACAGCTCATTCAAGGTTTTCTATTCCGAGTGGATGAGCACTCTACTTGCAATATTAAGCAAGGAAGTGATTTGGCAAAGCTGATTGTCAAAGCAAAATTAATTATTTGGGATGAAGCACCAATGACACACAAGCATTGTTTTGAAGCGGTAGACAGAACATTTCGTGACATAATGCGTTTTTCCAATGAAAATAGCTTAAATAGACTTTTGGTGGTAAAGTGATTGTATTTGGTGGAGATTTTAGACAAATACTTCCTGTAATACCGAAAGGATCAAGACAGGATGTTGTTCATGCGAGCATTAATGCATCATACCTTTGGAAGCATTGTCAAGTCTTGACATTAACAAAAAATATGAGGCTTCAAACTGGCTGCTCTGATCTGGATGTTGAAGAAATAAAGTTATTCTCAGAATGGGTGCTTAGCATTGGAGATGGAACCATTGGGAAACCAAATGATGGAGAGGTCAGTATTGAAATTCCCAATGATTTGCTTATATCAGATACTGTTGATCCTATTGCTTCAATTGTGGAAAATACTTATCCATCATTATTACAAAACATGCATGATCCATTATTCTTTCAACATCGAGCTATTTTAGCTCCAACAAATGACATAGTTTTCAACTTGAATGAATATATGTTGTCATTGCTTCCTAGAGAAGAAAGAACATATCTCAGTTTTGACAGTCCGTGTACAGAAAGTGTTGATTTCAATTCTGCAGATGATATTCACACTCCAGAATTTTTGAATACAATTAATTCATCTGATCTTCCAAATCATGTCTTAAAGTTGAAAATTGGTGCGCCAATAATGTTGTTGAGAAACATTGATCAGTGTTCAGGTCTCTGCAACGGTACAAGGCTCATTATTACTCAGTTAGGAGCTTATGTATTAGAAGCAAAAGTCATCTCTGGAGTAAATGTGGGGCACAAGGTATTCATTCCTAGACTGTCATTGACTCCTTCAGATAATAGAATTCCTTTTAAGTTCCAGAGAAGGCAGTTCCCTATCGTTGTGTCGTTTGCAATGACTATCAATAAAGTCAAGGTCAATCTTTGAAGCATGTTGGAATTTACTTGCCAAGGTCTGTTTTCTCCCATGGCCAATTATATGTTGCAGTTTCCAGAGTCACCAACAGAGGAGGATTAAAATTACTCATAACTGATGATGAAGGACATGTTTCAGATTCAATTTCAAATGTTGTATACAAAGAAGTCTTCCAAAATTTACAATAGGTTTGAGCTTAAATATTTTCAATAAAAATCATTATTATTATCATTGTTGTTGTTATAATTATTATTATAATCATTAATTATTATTTTTAAATTATTAATATTATTCTTATTATGATATGATATGATTATGATTATGATTACTTTTTTTATTGTTCAAATATTTTTATTTCAAACTGTCTTCGATTTATGACTATCATATACTAATTACCTTTATAACTTTTCAACCTATTTTTTGCAGGGCATCCACGGAACTTCTTTCAATGTCTACTTACTATTTTTTATGTAGTGGGAAACTACATATTTTTGGACCAATATTGTTTTATATGACAAATGTTATGAAAAACTGTTTACTGAAATTTTAGTTAATAAGTCTTTTCAATCAAGTTTACTATTAATATTAATTGTTATTATTAATTGATCATGTATTCTTAGATAAATCTAACACTCCACTCTCAATCGTTTCCGTCATATTCTCGCCCCGTGCATCATACGGGTTCCCCACTAGTGTATATATATAGAGGAGGGTTATAATTACACCGGTGTAAGTTATACCAAGTGTTACACCGCTAAATATTTTTTTAACGGATCATTGTATTAAATAATCCACCGTTGGATTGAAAGTTACTATCATATAGATCATACATATAAAATTTTACATTAATCCAAAATTATTTGATATGCCATTGAGATGTTTCAAGATTAACGTTATATATACATTTGAAATATATGAACAATCCAACCATTTGATTATCATGTTATTAGTGTTAAAATTTTACGAAATTTGGCACATATAATAATGATAATGAACAAACATAATTCAACGGTTGGATTACTAAAAAACATATTCGATTTGTAGTTATTAGCGGTGTAATACTTGGTGTAACTTACACCGGTGTAATTATAACCCTCCTCATATATATATATATATATTTAAAATTTTACATTCCCGGGGGTTTTAAACCCTCGTTAATTCCATGACATTTTTTTTTAAAAAATTACCGTTGCAACAACGGTAGTATTATTTTTGTTTTTTTTATTAATTTATTAAATTTGTGATTAAAAAAATAAAAATTGAGAGATGTATACTTGTGCGACCCATTTAAGATTTGTGAATAGTAAAAAGTGAGGTTTTGAATTAGAGAAGAGAGATGCTTAATAAGAACTTGCTGATGTGTATTGGTGGGACCCATTTAAAATCCATGAATAGTGAAAAGTGGGGTGCTGCAATAAAGATGGCCTTAATGGGTAGATTGGTGACATTTGGCCCCGAAAAATTTAGGTTATCACATTAACCTGGCTATATTATAATACTATAAACTTAGATATTGTTACAACTCAAATTATGTTAACTTACTTTATTTTTAATGTAATTTATTTACACAATCTTTTAAGGATTTAATTAGTATACATCGTTAGTGTAAAGAAATTTTACATAGACATATAATATTGTGCCGCCACATCATTTAATGGTATGACACCTCATGTGTTATTAAATTCAATATATGATGTGGCAACACATCATTGGATGTCTATGTAAAACTTTTTTACATTGATAGTGTACATATGTTAAACTCTATATATGAATTATGACTCAATTCACTATTTTTATATTATTTAACTTATATATGCATAATAATAAAATTGTATTTGAGATGAACTAGTTGATTAAAAAAATATAATATTGGCCCCTCTTATTCTTAGTTCCCGGCTTCACCCCGCCTAACATGCTGCAAAAGTACTTATTATTAAAGCTATATGTTTTTTTTTTGGGTTAAATACAATGGAAATTTGATTTTAGTTCCTATAATTTAAAATAAATGATTATAGTTCTTCAAAAATTAAAAAAATACCAATTTAGTCTTTATTTTACAATTGTCTAATCGGACTAAAAAAAAAGTATTTTCACTCTTTGAGAAATCAAATCCACCAATTTTAAATTACGATAACTAAATTCAAATCTTAAATATATTTCATAAATTAAAAACATTTTTAACTTTTTTTTATTATTGGTAGACCGCTAGCAAATTGAATGAACAAAATGATTTTTAAGATCAAATTTGATTATGTATGCAAAATTCAAACCATGCTCTTCAATCTTCATCCATTTTGTACGAGATTCACATCATAATACACAAATATAATAATATGCAAGAAAAACCATCTCATTTGTCTAAGCTTGACTACGGGCAACTTTTGAGATATCTATCTGAATCTCCATTGGTTTAAGACTTTTGAAAGGCTTGATTTAATTGGTTCTTCTCATACATATCCCTATCCCTTCGGATTCTTTTTCCCCGCTAACAGATTAAGTATCTAAAGAAATATCATAACACCTCTTTCATCCAATAAGAAATTGCCATTTTAGATTTTGGATAAGTCATATCTGCTAAATAAACAGTAAAATGGGAAACTGGTAAAAATATCAGCCACAGCAGAGTAGGGACCAAAATTCACTTGTCCCATATTGCTAATACGTGTGGATGAGAATGCTTGTACAGTTGTACAATTCAAAGTGGCGCGGGCATAGAGAATCGGCCTTTCTATTTTATTCTTTCATTAATCTATATTGTACGGTTTTTGTTAAAGTATGAACTCCTTCAACAATATCAGCATTTAATACACTGTGGGTAAAAATCCGAAGTTGGACTACTTGCTGATTTTTATTGTAAAAATGCTTTTGTAACCTTCTTTTTTTTATTTTTTGTAACCTTCATTCATGTACACTTTACATAATATTGAGAGATATTTAAATAACTAATTTATTTTTTTTATTATTAAAAAATTTAGGATGAGAGAATGATTTTTCAATTTAAAACAAGAAAAGTCTATAAACTTAAACAACACTTACACCTAACCAGTCACCATAAAAAACGAGTGAGAGTTACCTGTGTCGATTAATTGCATTCAGTAGTTATTTGATCTTTATATATAAATAATCAACCCAATTTGTATTTTTTTTTTTTCAAATTCTCCTTACATTTTAACTTTGCTTTCTTTTTTCAGCTAGCCGCACACACAATAAAATATCTTCAGCAGTTTTTTTTCAAATCAATTCTTCGTTTTAATAAATCGTGAGGGTGTGAGTTCTTTTCATTTTTGAAAATAATGTCCTAAAATATTACTGGTCATATCTGCAAGATTCCAACCTTCACAAGTCATGTATCAGCATTTGTTACATCTAAGTCTAACCACATTTCAATTCACGTAATTGCTCCCATTTGTGTAACCATCAACCATGACTTCGCTCTTTTCACAATTTGTCTGCCTTTATTATCTTCCTTCCGTTTTGCTAACATTTGTTGAAATTGAACACCTGTCAATTGCGGTCACTATGCTGCAAATTTTTGTGGTTCTCATGCGTTTGAGCACAAAACAATCTGTGGACCCAAAAAATATCTTACTCTTCTGAGACAGTGAAAGGATAACCCCACAATTTAAACCAATTGTACAAAATAATATAATATAAGAAATAGCTTAATTCACTCACATCACATATCTACTGAAATCCTGCATTTATACGTGGAACACCCACATCGGTTATGAATCATGTGAAGAATCTAACCCATTAGTGGATTAGAGAGGTGCCAAGTGGACATACAAGTGTAGCAACAAAATCTTCAACTCCCAATGAGATTGTAGCTTTAGATAGCATGGGATAAGAGCCTAACCACTTCATCTCCAATATAAATAGCCACCCATGTTCTCCTTAACGTTCACCACTTCCAAGCTCTCTCTTCATAGTAAAAAAAGCACAAAGCTTTTCAATAATGGCTGCCTCTTCCATGGCTCTTTCTTCCCCATCTTTGGCCGGCAAGGCTGTGAAGCTGTCCCCGTCAAGCTCAGAATTGGGAGCTAGCAGGTTCAGCATGAGGAAGGCCGCCACCACCACCAAGAAGGTCTCCTCCGGAAGCCCATGGTACGGCCCAGACCGTGTCAAGTACTTGGGCCCATTCTCCGGTGAGCCCCCGTCCTACTTGACTGGTGAGTTCCCCGGTGACTACGGTTGGGACACCGCTGGGCTTTCTGCTGACCCAGAGACATTTGCCAAGAACCGTGAGTTGGAGGTGATCCACTGCAGATGGGCCATGTTGGGAGCCCTGGGCTGTGTCTTCCCCGAGCTCTTGGCCCGCAACGGTGTTAAATTCGGTGAGGCCGTGTGGTTCAAGGCTGGATCCCAGATCTTCAGCGAGGGTGGGCTTGACTACTTGGGCAACCCAAGCCTGATCCATGCTCAGAGCATCCTTGCCATCTGGGCTTGCCAAGTTATCTTGATGGGTGCCGTTGAAGGTTACCGTATTGCTGGTGGGCCTCTTGGTGAGGTGACTGACCCACTCTACCCAGGTGGCAGCTTTGACCCATTGGGCCTTGCTGATGACCCAGAGGCTTTTGCTGAATTGAAGGTGAAGGAAATCAAGAACGGTAGGTTAGCCATGTTCTCCATGTTTGGATTCTTCGTTCAGGCTATTGTGACCGGAAAGGGACCTTTGGAGAACCTTGCAGACCACCTTGCTGACCCAGTCAACAACAACGCCTGGGCCTATGCCACCAACTTTGTCCCCGGAAAGTGAGCATTAAAAAAGGAAAAAAAAAAAGAGAAATGACTTGTGCACTTAAGTTCTAGATTTGTGTTTGGTGAAGTATATGGTATTGCAATGTACTTCTCCTGAGAATGTGAATTATCATGTGTGTATCCATTTGGTCCAACTGAATGCTACTTACTTCTACTTCATTCAAATATCAATCTCTTCTCCAGTGTTACATTTCATTTTTATTGCACATTTTTTTTTGCCGAGAATTACATAAAGTATAATTAAGTAAAATTTCAGACCTAGAGATTCAAATATTGAAGGTCATAATTCACTTCTACATAAACTAATACTATTAGGTATATCATATATATATATTGAACATGTTATAATTGGATTCTAATTTCTAATCCTAATGAAACTAGCCACTCAAATTTAGGGTATATATGGATGTGACAAATATCATAATACTCCTATCTATCATACCGCACTGGACTTTGCACTTCACAAGAGTCTCTTTAGCTAAGTTATGTGTTGACCATAAAAACCAGAGGAAATAAATGGACAACAAAATGCGACCATTATCATCACAGTCCTCGCATTCCAATTTCTTCTCCTCGCTAAAGCAGGTGTGTAATCGCAATTCCAACATCTTCACTCGTTTTAGCATCCTCGAATGTTCTTGTCATTGTTTTAATGGAGTCTGAAATATGAATTTTTGATGCCCAGGTTGAAAAGAGGCTAAAATTAGAGAGCACATCACCAACGGAATCTGAAGTTCAAGAAAGCAACTTTTTTTCAAGAGGGTCTTCCACTTTGAGTTCACCTATGTTCCTCCACCTGGACCAACCTAGTGGCAGCCAGACTTGTCATACCCAAGATAGCAGTGAAGCTCCTCAAGCATTCCTCTCTGTTTCGCAAGACTTCCCACCAACCCATCAGGGCCCTTATCAAACTAGTCCTTCACATCACCTCAAAATTGTAAATGAAGCTCAAGATGATGATGATGATGATGACATTGAACGGTTAATGCAGCTCTTGGGCCTGTCAGAGGAACAAATGGGGCAAAAGGATGGTTTTGAGGATGATGTTGTTGATGATGATGGTAATTCTTGTCACTGTGAAGGTGGGTTTTATTCAAAGATTGTTGGTGTGGAGGGGCCAAAGTGTAGGAAGGAGGTGCTGAGGTTAGATGGGTGGATCAAACACTTTTTGAATGGTGATGGAGTGGAGAAGCAAGAGCCCTTAAGATTGGCACACCTGCTTTTAGGGAAAGCTGCTTTTATTTCTGAAGGTGCTGATTTTGGAGGCTTGGAGTTGGAGTTCCCTTCAACCATTCAAGAATTTCTTCATACTGATCCTCCCAGCAAATGAGGCAACTCAGCTTTTTTTCCCCATTTGTTATTACTGTTTAGTATTGTTGCTTTATTTTATGATGTTCTATTTACTTTTGTTATATGTAAATGCAATCTATAAATTGGAATTGCATCATGTAGTTTCCTACATTATCCATTGTTATGAGAACAGCCGCACAGTGATAGGTTCCATTAGTAAAACAATATTAAATCTGGAACTGAACAAGAGTGCTCTGATCTCTGAGTTGAGTTGTTCATCCTAAAAGGATAAAGAAACTTCAGAGCTTAACTTTAATTTATTGCAGTTATCTTTATAACTTTTTTACTTGGTCCCTAGGAGTTTTGGAGATTAATAGGGTGTGTTTGTGAGTTTAGAGAGGAGGGAAAGGAAAGGATTGGAGGGAGAAGGGAGGGGGAGAAGAGGAGGAAAATACTTTGTAAAATACTCAAACTCACAAACACAAAGGGAGGAAGGGCTTCCAATAAACCCTTCCATTCCCTCCCTTTCCCTCCAAAATTTAACTCACAAACATACCCTAAGGGTGTGTCTGTGAGCTTAGAGAGGAGGGAAAGGAAATGATTGGAGGGGGAAGGGAGGGGGAGAAGAAGAGGGAAAGACTTAGTAAAATACTTAAACTCACAAACACAAAGAGGGGAAGGGCTTCCAATAAACCCTTCCCTTCCCTCTCTTCCCCTCCAAAATTCAACTCACAAACATACCCTAAAGGTTTTATTATGTTATATCTCCTAGTTTTCCAGTGGAGGATATGCACTTGATTATTCACAGCTTAAAATTTTACAAACTTAAGCCTTTATGACCTCTATTGGAAAACTCGGAGGTTCTTTCATAATCCTTGGAATATTGGGCAAATAAACTTGAAAGTAACATATTATTTTTCATTCAACATTATCATCATTTTTCTGGAGTTTCACATATTAATTGCCGGATTGGTCCCTGCTAATTAGTTGTCTGTTTAAAAAGTATTGCATGCATTTCATCATAAGTGGAAAACTAACATGGACACCATTTAAAAAGTATTGCATGCATTTCATCTTAAGTGGGAAACATTTGATTTTTCTTCTTTAAAAAAAAAACAGCTCAAATGATTGATTGATGGTGATTAATTTATCACTTAACAAGATATATAGTAGTACTATATTTCTGTTTTAAGCTTCATAAGGGCAGATAACACCCCATTCATGTCAAGTCGTTCTTCAGGATCTGGGAGGGTACAGCACAAGGATAGCTTAAAGAGCTCTGCCAATACTTCCACATGGTCTTCTGTGACATTCTTAGTTAACATAGGGTCCACAATATTGACAAGCTCTTCCATTCCATTTGCAAGGCCTTTTGCCACTACTTCACGCAAACTGATTGGCAAGCCATCCTCTTCTGAGAGCCCTGTTGGCCTTCTTTTTGTTAGAAACTCCATTACTATGATACCAAAGCTGAACACATCCACTTTAGTCGTTACTTTCCTCATGTAGGCAAATTCTGGGAATAACACAGAAAAATCTTCTTTAGAGAGTGAAATTTATAAAAACCTTAGGATATACAAAGTTAATAAGCTATAATGAGCTAAGAGAATTGGAAACAAACATCAAAATTACATTTGAGTTTTTTTTTTAATTTGTTATAATAGGCTAGCAATTAGCTATCTCTTTGAGTACAAAGTCAGTTCAATATTAGAGAAGGAAAAGTATATAATCTTTGCTATCTAAGAGGACAGTGTTCTTGATGCTTCTGTAAGAATCTATTAACAAATGTTTCAGCCTATTCCTTAATTACATGTCAATTAATTAATGTCAGCTTTAGCTAAACCTGATGGAAGCTCTACACAGTAAACCCATATTGGGTGGAACTAAGGAAATGAAGTGTATGGGATATGCTACTCCTTGTTTGGTAATGCACACCTGCAAGTCTTGGTAATGCTACTTTCACTTAAAAGGACAATCTAGCATGGACTCACATGCATTGTATTAAAACATCAAATTGAACACTTAACACAAATTCAAGTTTTGAACTCTTAATGCTACTTTTGCTAATTAGAACAATCCAATGTGCATGATTTACTCACTATACAAATCTGAGAACTAAATTATGTGTTTAGATTGTAACTCCACTATGAACATAAATGTGATGAAAATATATTATACATTATAAGAGATTAGTAATATAATAAAGGGTTATACCTGGTGCCAAATAGCCAACTGTGCCTTGCAAAGCTGCTGATGAGGAAAGGGTACTACCATCCTGCAGATGAAGACCAAGTATTCTAGCTGTCCCAAAATCACTGACATGAGCTTCCCATTCTCTATCTAATAGGATGTTAGAAGGCTTTAAATCACAGTGTACAATGGGAAAGTCATATCCAGAGTGCAAGTAATCCAATCCACTAGCAATAGAAATGAAAACTTGGAGTCTTTCAGATAATGTCCACCTAGACTGATCTACCCTTTTGTCATGTATGATGCTATCCAAATTCCCATTCTCCATGTACTGTAGAACTAAAGCCTTCATTTTCCCACTCTCCCATGCATATCCAAGTACCTTAACCAAATTCCTGTGTCTCAACTGGCTCAAGGTACTGGCTTCTGTCTTGAAGATCTTGTCAGTATTTGCAGAGAATTGGTGCAAATTCAATCTTTTGATGGCTACAATCTGGCCATCTTCCAATTGACCCTTGTAAACTGTGCTCAAACTGCTAGCACCAAGGATGTTCTCTGTGCTGAAAAAACCAGTGGCATCTTCCAACTCCTTTGGATTGAATCTTTTAAGAGCCAATGCTGAACTGTACTTTGGTCCATTTTTCTCACCATTATCACTTTTTATAGAATTGCTGAATTTGGTGCCTCGATTGAGAATTAAAATCACAAACACTAGAAGTAGAAGTATAGCAAGAGATCCCAATGCAGCAATGATAGTTATGCCCTTCTTGGATAGTGAATGGTGATGACTCTCTCTGCAAGGATGTAGGAATTTTGCTCCACAAAGAGCCTGGTTTCCCATCATACTAGATGCATTGATATTTGCAAATATTCCAGTAATAGGCACAGGACCTTCAAGTTGATTGAAAGAAAGGTTGAGATGCATGAGGTTGGAAAGATTGGCAAAGCCCTGAGGAATAGTTCCCTTCAAGTTATTCTGAGAAAGATCTAGGGAACTAAGATTCTTAAGCTCTGCCAAGTTTTCAGGAATTTCACCTTCTAAATGATTTCTTGAAAGGTTCAAGCTTTGAAGCAAGTCCATGTGACTAAAAGCTTCTGCAGGAATAGGACCTGAAATATTGTTTCCTGAAAAATCAAGACTGAACAGATTTCTGCACCCAGCAAGTGTCTTGGGAAGGAAACCTGAAAGATTATTGTTTGAAATATCAATGGCTTGTGTCATTTCCAACATTCCCAGCTCAGTTGGAACACTTCCAACCAAGTGGTTGTAAGAAAGGTTAAGATACATCTGCATGTCTTTGAAGTGTGCAATGACATCTCCGGGAATTGATCCTGTCAGGTGGTTGTGAGAGAGATCCAACATCAAAAGATGATTAAGCTGCCCCATGCTTCTTGGAATGGACCCATTAAGTTTGTTGCTATGGATGTCCAAGTATGAAAGCATCTCAAGCTTTGAGATAGAATCTGGTATTTGACCAACCAACTTGTTCTGATGCAGCAGAAGTTCAGTTAGTCGTTTTAATTCAGAGAGTTTATCAGGTATTGTACCTTCCAATACATTGTCATGGAGATGGAGTCCCTGAAGGAGAGAAAGTTTGGACAGTTCTGGTGGAATTTGACCTGAAAATCTATTTTCAGAAAGGGACAAAGTGATGAGTTGGTTCAAGTTTCCAATCTCAGGTGGAATTGGCCCTATGAAAGAATTTGCATTCAGCTGCAAACGCACGAGTTTAAACAGGTTCTTGATACCAGAATTGATCAATCCACTGAAGTTGTTCTTCCCCAAACTCAGAGTACTAAGATTTGAGCAGTTGAAGAGGTCATCTGGGATTTTCCCAGTCATTTTGTTGGATGCAAGAGACAGGAAAGTAAGATTAGGCATCCTTGAAAAACCCTCAGGAATTTCCCCAGTTAAAGCATTAAATGATAAACTCACATTTACCAAACTAGTACAATTGGTAATGCTAGGGGGAATGGATCCATGCAAAGCATTGTAGTTCAAGACAAGAATCTTCAAGTTATGAAGCACACCCAGGTTTGAAGGAAGTTCACCTGAAAGGAAATTCTGGCTCATTGACAGATATGTCAAGTTTGTCAAGTTTGTTATTGATGAAGGGATCTTCCCAGTAAACTTATTTAAATGCAGGGTTAGCACTTGTAAGGAACTCAGAGATCCAATCTCAGCAGATATTGTTCCTTCTAAGTTATTCTCTGAGAGTCCTAAATGTGTCAATGATTTCAACTGAAATATGGAAGATGGGATTGTGGAATTTAAGTTATTGCCAAATAACCTCAATGTCTCCAATTGAACTAAATTTCCTAGCTCAGGAGGGATACTCCCATTGAAATGATTTTCATATAACTCAAGGTGTAAAAGCTTCTTACACTGAGAAAGCTCAGAAGGGATTTTCCCTGTCAAGGAATTTTGGAACAACAAAAGGTTTTCTAAATTTGTCAGATTTCCAATCTCTCTAGGTATTACACCTGATAACTGGTTTTGGCTAAAATCAAGAGATTGCAAAGCTACCAACTGACCTATGGAAAGAGGTATAGACCCAACAAAGTTATTCCCAAATCCTGCAATTTGTGTAAGGTTGACTAGATTCCCTATGTTTGATGGGATTGTGCCAGTAAGGTTGTTGACATTGAAAGCAATACCCAACAAAGAAGTGCAGTTGAATATGCTTTCAGGGAGGCTTCCATTCAACAAGTTACTACCTAAATCCAAATACTGAATGCTCTTCAGGTTTCCTAATGCAGGAGGGATTGGGCCTGAGAGAGAATTTTCAACAAGATATAGTTCAGAAAGTTGAGTGCAAAGACTGAGCTGAGCAGGAATATACCCAGTAAATGAATTTGAACTTAAATCAAGAACCTGAAGGCCTGAAATGTTTCCCAGGAATGGTGAAATCTCCCCTTGGAGCTGAAGACCAGCCAGAGAAATTGAAATAACATGATTTAATGATTTGTCACATGCAATGCCAGACCAGTTGCAGTGATGGTGGCTGTCAACCCAATTTGCAAGTACTCCAGTTGGGTCAGTGGTGATGGAATTCTTGAAAGCTTTCAAAGCTTCAATTTCAACATCCAACCTTGTTTCAGCACATGAAACTAAGGCTACAATTGAAAGGACTGTGACTACTACAGTCAAACTAATCTTTAGAGATAACATCACTATGGAATATAGTAGAACATTCAACTGCAATTTGCTGATGTAAAAGCTCGAGTAAATGAAGCATTTATATATAATGTTCATGAGTCATGACATGACCCCCCATTTGTGACAGAGTGTATTCACATTACATGCTGGAAAGTTGAATCATCACAAGACAAAAATGTGAGTGAGGCCAAAAACCGTGAACGTTTGGACAAGGATTGAATATATTACAGTTGACTTAAGGTCATCCCGGCCGGCATAACCAAACCGGTTGCATCTTCTACTGATTGAGACATAACATAAGACAGCCAAATGTTGATAGGTATCATGAAAGGCAAAGGTTTAAGATATAAAATTTAATTGATATACATGGTCAAGGTAGAAGAGTTTTACATATATTGTCATATCATTTAATGAATATGACACATTATTCATTATTAAACTCAATAGACAATATTGTATATGTATATTGGATGTCTGTGTAAAACTTTTTTAGACTGATAGTGTATATTAATTAAATTCATATACAATACATATATATGTATATGTAAGGAGAGAGAACCAACGAGGGTTGATTTTCATGCTTGATTCCTCTTAAGCAAGGTCTTGAGTTCTAGTCTTGTGGAGAGAAAAAATCTCCGCTGGCAAAGCTAACCCCATGATGTGAATGTTTCCGGCTGGAGTAGGATTGCTTACTGTGGAAGATTCATGTAGTTTAAACAAAAAAAAAATAGGGAGAGAGGGGAATAAGACAAATTGTAGATATAGCTATCCATAGAACTAAGTTGAATTCTTCAATGTACTTGAGTTAAGTCGACGATTGTTGACTTTTTAACAGTGATTAGCAGAGGCCAGTTTAGCATTAGCAATTAAGAATGAAATAATATATTAATTAAAGCGTGGATGACAAGGCTAATGAAGGAAGTGCATGATTAGTGGTGCAAAAGGAGTGAATTATAAAAGCAGAAACAAAAAGTTTACAATTGAGTAGAATTGATTCTAGAAATGAATGGTTGAGATGGATTATGCACGTTTTACGAAGTACGTTGGACGAAAGTGATTTAAAATCAATTCTGCAGAATTGAAAATTTAAACCAAACGAACACATAGTATATGGCCAAACGCGGTTTGCGGAAAGCTATCTATGAAGGAAACAAGTTGGTAATAAATATCAAATAATGGCATGCAAGTTGCGCAATGAAACAGCCAAAATGATGGATTCTTTGAGATTGAATTGTGACGTGGGAGTCCACGGCCGAGTCTGAGTACAGAGCACCCATATTGTATATTTTAACCGACATGGAGTCAATCTAGAAAAATTCGTGGGAATGGGAACGGAGTGCAATATATGATTGAACCTGTCAGTTCACTCAGCCATTATTTTGCAAGTGGTATGTAATAAATTTATTCTAAGTGATGTTTTGGATATCTAGTCGAGAGTGGATAGGAACTAGGAGGGAATGGAATTAGGTGAAATGAAATAAGTTGCTTAACCCTGAGTGTTAGTTCAGCGGAGGGTGCTGATCCAAGTTTAACCAAGGTCGGGGGTTCGAATCCCGCCTTGGGCATACAGCTCATTTAAAATCCAGGGCCAGCTGTCCCACCCATCGAGGGGTCTACAAACCAGCGAGGGGATTAGTCACTGCTGTCGGCGGTGGATACCCTGGTCAAGTACTAAAAAAAAGTTGGTCATTTCATTATTTGGATATTCTAGTGATGATGGAACAACAAGATATACATGATATTTCATCCAAGTTATTGTATGGTAAGAAAAAATAGGGTTTAAATATATTTTTGATCCATTTATTTTTGTGATTTTTCTATTTTAATTCATGTTAATTTTTTAATGATTTTTATCCATTTTTTTCAGCTATATATTTTATTTTTTTATTTCCTATTAAATGTTGGTGTGGTTAATGAAGTATCACCTAAGTGATGTTAAGTGACCAAGCTACAATCTTACAAGGTTTTATCTTTATCAAGTCAGATTTGATGAGGGGTTTAAAATAAAAAACTCATAAAAGGAGGCCGGGACTAAAAACATTCTAATTAGTGATTTGTGCAAGAGTATTAGAAGAGTATATGGTGTCTTTTTCAACCTCATTAGCTAACCCTAGCTGCTTCAAAGAGAGGGTCTCAAACCTGCTTAATTCGAATAAGGGATTTCGAGAGGCATACTCAAGATTTTAGTATATTTATTATTAGAGAATTGAATTGATGAACTTGTTATATATATATATATACATACATATATATATATATATATATTTTGAAATATGAATTTACTCTAATTTTTAATATATAAGAAAAAATATTGCAACTTTGATCACATATCTACGATAAAAATTATGTGAAAATAGACCTAAAAGTTAATTTAGTAGTAGAAAAGCATGTGACATGTAAATAAACAAACAATCACATGTTTAAATTTTTAAATATACCTATTCTTTGTGGTGAAATCACATGGAATAGTAAAAAAAAAGTTACAAGGAATGTGGCCCCATTCTCGACATATGGTTTTCTTTTACTTGGGTTGAAAGAGTGAGCTAGTCAAAATATATACAAATTAATAGCTCATAAGCCTAATAAATTATGAGTTTAATTAGTATGCACTGATAGTGTAAAAGAGTTTTACACTAACGTTTAATCATGATTCTTCATTTATATGACTTTTAAAATATTAATTAGTAAAGTCAACAAACTTACCATAAATGAAGGGTTGTGATTAACCGTCTGTGTAAAACTTTTTACACTGACAGTGCACAATCCTTTTTCTCATAAATTATATCTTAAAAACTATTTAATCGTAACAATAAAAAAGTTATGATTTTTTTCACTCCTATATTTTAAACTTTGTTTCAAATCTTATTTTTTTTCTCATTTTTTTCCTATTAAATCAATTATTACACCCTTCATGATTCAGTTTGATTTACACATGTCTAATTTTGGGTGCAAGTTACACATGTTCTTCATGAGCATTTGATATACTCTTATTTAATAGATGAACATAATTTATGTTATGGGATTTGATTCCCCTTTTCTTTCATTGTAGTTATCTAAATTGCAAACATGTTCTTGTTTATACCAAATTTCTCTTTTTTAATCATTATTGTACAATTGCTCCAACCTCTGGTTTTTTGACCCATCCCAGAACTACTTCTCGACGCTATCCTCGTCAACATCGACCGCCTAAGAACTCTAACGCACCTCAACCTCGGCGGCAACAATTTCTCCCGCGATGTCTTGATGACAAATGAGATGCTCTCGAAGTTGCGAACATTGCATCTCTATCATGTTAAGAGTAATTTAGATTAGGAAATCGGTTAGTTAGCTGTGTTAGTTGGAAGTTATAGTTAATGATTCTGTTTTGCAGTTGAATTAGTTAGTCCTATCTATTGTGGGACTTGTATTCTGTATAAATACTAAAATCTGATGATATAGAATACAATTAGTATTCTCACTTCCTATCTCTCTCTCTTTTCTCTCTCAATTCCCTCTCTATCTTAGAAAACCTTGCATTAATAGTGGTATCAGAGCTTCTTGATTTGGGATCTGTATAGGAGATACAACAATTGTGGTGGTGTGCCAGTGAAGCATCTGAATTATGGAGATGACATGATTGAATGGTTCTTTCCCTGCCAATCTACCTGTTCTTGATGGCAAGAACTTTGAAAAAGTGGTGTATTCAGATGCGAGTTATCTTTGGATATCAGGAGGTCTTGGAGACAGTTAAAGATGGAATTCAAGAACCTGATAATAATGCTACAGAAGCACAAAAAACTACCTACAAGGATGCAAAGAAGAAGGACTACAAGAAACTCTTTCTGATCCACCAGTGTGTGGATTCTACAAATTTCGAAAAGATTGCCTCGGATGGCTCAGCAAAGGAGGCTTGGGATATCTTACACAAGGCTTATTCTGGTGTAGACAAGGTGAAGAAGGTGAAGATGCAATCTCTACATAGACAGTATGAACTTCTGCAAATGGCTAAAACCGAAACCATTGTTGAGTTCTTTACCAAGTTACAAGCACTTGTCAACATGATGAAAACATATGGTGAGAAATTGATTGGCTAGATGGTAGTAGAGAAAATTCTGAGAACTTTGATTCCTCGCTTTGATCATATATTTGTAGCCATAGAGAATCAAAAGATTTAAATGAGTTGAAAGTAGAAGAATTACAGGGTTCTCTTGAGGCTCATGAACAAAGACACAATGAGAGGATTGGTGAAGAAAAAGGATCTGAATAGGCCTTGCACGCTCAATTTGCTCGAAGAAATGATGGTGAAGGCGCCAAGAATATAATAACAAAAGCAAATGGAAGAATAAGGGGAAGCAAGGAGGAAGTAATCAAAGATTCACCTCTGACTGAAAGCAAGATGAAGGGGGCAGTAAGAAATGGGGAAGTTAAGGCAAGTATGGTAAGAAGAGACAAAATAAGAAGAACATACTGAAGGGAATCAAGCATGTGGTCAGGGTGCAGCGGAATAAATGGATTCCCTCCCTTGTTATGATCGTTAATGCGAAAACACGAATTAAGGCATAAAAGCCATGAAACAAAAGACATACTTTTTGCGGATTGCGAACGAGGCAATAGCAACCACGTCTCTAGTGGTGTCCACGCCAACAACCGAACTAGGAAACCCTCCTCAACTCTGCTAGTAGCGTTTAGAGAGTAAGAGCGACTGCTCATGTGTATAGGGTAATGCATCTTTTATATTTATAGAGTGGTGGCTAGGATTTTTACCCCTTACTCTATTAACCCTAATATATGGGCCTGGCCTATTAGGTTATAATTCTAATCAAATTAGAATTATTATCTTTTCCTAGCGGCTTGTTGTATGCGTGTGACCCAATAGGCTTTCATTATTTGGTTATGATATTAAAATAAAACCCTTTTATATTTAATATCATAAATAGTGAGCGGTATCTAGAAATACATCACTACCTAAATATTAAGATTATCAACAACTTTGATGAATCCTATTTCATGATAATTTATATGATCTGTCCCTTTGTCCAAATATCTAATTGAACACAAGGGCATGGAATGTGTCAACCTTGTATAGTTCAATTTATGTTTTCTTGATCCCCAAGTAGACTGTACAGAAAATAAACATCTCATGTTTATCCTCCTGAGCATGGCCATGCATTTTGAAGTCTCACTTTATCAAGAGGCCTACAGATATAACTCCTGTTACATAGGAGGGACAAATCCCATCTAGGCCATTCACATCCCACCACATAATTTATTATGTGTCCAAATACCAACTTTATGCTCACCTTGTTACAGGAAACGTTTGATGATATTTAAAACACATAATTCCTTATGTAGGAATCATAGTGATTTTAGGTCAAAGGACTTCATATAACATTTATCAATTTAAGAAACGTTCATGACACTTATGTAAAAATCCATGCAACGTTCTTAAGGTGGGTCTGTCCAATACACTATTACTCTTAATATGTACTTACGTGAGCACATGATATCTCATATCCATGATCCGTGAGATGTGATCATCAATGAACTCACATACTAGTCTAAATGCATCTTTTGTCCTAAGAAGATGCTTGACCAGGGACTATTTTAAGAATAGTTCTTCATAAGATCTCACGATCAAGTCATCTACTTGATTTCTTATGAAGTTTAAGCTTACTATTCTAAGGACATTAATTATATTCTAAAAGAATGAATTGCCTTTATAAAATAACATGATACAAGTGATTGATGTTCAAAACATATATGTCTTCAGTGCATATACTAACAATCTCCCACTTGGACTAGAGCCATTCAGACATAATTCTAATGCCTAATGATCGATCTAATGTGCCCTTCATGCTTTTGCTGCATAAGGGGTTTTGTGGTAGAATTAGCGATTGTTTCCTGCTTCGAACTTTTCTAGCACACAACGCCACCATTCAAACAAAACATATAACCTGATTGCGATCTTTGAATCATCTTTGTCGTTTTGGAAGCTAGCATCAGTGTAACCTTTACAAATAGATCTTCCTCACCTCCATATATATATCAAGAATGAATTCTTAGTTCTTCTCAAGTACTTAAGGATGTTCTTGACTACTGTCCAGTGACCTTCACCAGGATCAGATTGGTATATGCTAGTCATGCTTAAAGCATATATGATATGTCTGGTCGAGTACATAACATGACATATATGATAGACCCTATAGCAGATGCATAAGGAATCTTATTCATGTGATCTCTCTCTTCTTTACTGGAAGGAGATTGAGCCTTAGATAGGCTTATACCATGTGACATAGGCAAAATTCCCTTTTTAGAATCTTGCATGTTAAGCCGTTTTAACAGTATGAGTAATTACCCGCACTTTTTAATAGGTACGGGTGCGGGTACGAGTACGGGTACTGTGGCACCCTACCCTACCTATACCCGCACTTATATAATATATATAATTAATTTAATTTATATACAATATAATTAATTTAATATGTATTTATATATATGTATGTTTATATTATTAATTAATATTTTTCTCAAAAAAATTAATGATAATATATATTATAGTCACAAAACAAACATTAATATATTACTAATTTAATTAATTTAAATGTTATAATTTTGTCCTAAATAATAAAATAACAAAACATGAAATAATTTCCCTTTCCCCTCCCATTATTTTAATTTCTCATCCACTTCCACACACTATAGTTGTTTTATAGGTTAAACTTGGATGATCTATGAATTATTTTTCATTTTCTAATCAATTAATTTTTTTACAGTTGACAAAAGTGCGGGTAATGGGTATGGGTACGGGCACTTGAGTACCCAACAGGTAAGGGTACGGGTATTTTTTTAAAACGCGGGTATAGGGACGGGTACTATAGTACCCTACCCATTGCCATCCCTACCTAACACTTAGGTTGCTTCGCCCAAATATTTCATAGAAAAACAATTTCCTACCAAGTCTTTACAGATTGAAGGGTAGGAATGTCATTTCCTATGAGGAGTATGTCATCTACATACAAAACCAGAAAAACCACTATGTTGTCACTAACCATTTTGTAGACACAACGTTCGTCTTCATTTAATGAAACCAAACTGCTTAACAACTTCATCAAAATGAAAATTCCAGCTTCTAGAAGCTTGCTTTAATCCATAAATGGATCGTTGCAACTTACATACCTTTCCAGCATTTTCAGGTATGACAAAACCTTCAGGTTGTGTTATATACACATCTTCAAGAAGGCTTCCATTTAGGAAGGCTGTCTTGATGATAAGTGAAAATTATATGATAAATTAGAGTACTTTTAGTTCACTTATCAAGGATAAAATGGTATCTTTGCCCCAAAATAATCCCTTTTTATTAAATATTAGATAAATTATATTTATTAATCTTGAATTTGAATTTGATGCTTATTTTAATATAAATTATGCTGATTTTTGCAGAATATTGCAAGATTTAATAATAAGGAAGATAGCATTAAATGAGGAAGATATCTGCAAGATTTGAAGTTTAATTGAAGGCAATAAATGAAGATTTGAAGATTGTTTGAGAGCAATTAATGAAGATATCAGCTGCCAATTAAACAAGGATTCTGCAGACAACCTTCCCAATTAAATCCAAGATGCTCAATAAATGCAAGATTTCATCAAGAAATGGAAACAAGGAAAGACAATCAAACAAAACCAGTCTCGGGAGAAATCAAGTAAAAGAGAAAGATTGAAGTTGCAGTTCGTGTTGCGCGCTTCAACCTGCGCTGTAGCGCAAGGTGAAGTGCAGCTCTCTGACTTCTGCGCCTACAAGCTGCGCTGTAGCGCAGGGTTGAAGCAGGATACGTGATTCTTGCCTTGTTGCCGGTTTTAGATAGAATTTCTCCCCAATTTCTTTGTCTTTCCTTAGCCTATAAATAGGACCTTCTTGCACCAGATCAGGTGGGCACGATTATTGTAATTCAGTAATATTCCAGTGATAATGCACCATTTGTAATTTTAGAATAGGAGAGGCAGAGCGCTGCACGAGGATTGAAGAAGGTGACAGCTTCTTCAGTGGTTTTGTATGGCTACCATGAGTAGCTAACTCTCCAGTAGGATTGAATGTAGTTGATTCTATCCCTAAGTGTATGTGAATTCTATCTTATTATTTATGAGTTCCCTATCTATAATAATCTTATTCTGTACTTAATTCCTAACTTCCGCGCTTGCGCCGGAGTTAAGGCTAGTTTCTGTAATTAACGTTACGACTAGGACTGAGTTTGGGGGAGCCTAGACATAGGAAACTCAAACTCTGAGTGAATAAGAATACTTGGTTAACCAGTGCCTGAAACATGGGCGCAACTAATGATTGATGGGTAGTGTGAGTATCCTAATGAAGGGTCGTCTAAAGGCTAAGCATAGTTCTTAATAATCGATAGCAAATGTTAGTTGATTGTAATCCCAGTGCCTGAAACATGGGCGTTGCTAGTGATTGATGGGTAGTGACAGTATTCTAATGAAGGGCGTCTAAAGGATAAGCATGGTTTGTCAATGAGTCCTTTAACAAACGGAATAATAAGAGCAAAATAAGCCGAGGGTAATTTGTCGCTTGGGAGAACCCGCATGGATTGCCTTTGAGTGGTGAGAGGCTGCTGGTAACTCGGGGTCTTAGCAATATAGTTTGTCTACAGTATTATAGATCAAAGCCATAAATAATAAATAGTCTTCACATACGCGAAGGGTGCGATGACACAAAGTTCAATCCTAATCCAAGTAAAGTGTCTCCAACTCTTCCTTTCTATTTCATTTGATTATTAATCTGCAATCTATATTTTCCGCACAAAATATTCTCACAAACCCGTTGTTTTCTCTTGATAAATAGATCACGACTATACGCGACTTGACCGTTCCCTGTGGAATACGATACTCTCTTACTATTATACTACTGGATTTTTGGTTCGCTTTGCCAGAAAACCCATCACTTGACATCCATTTGCCAGATTCATGATAATGGTAAGCTGCAATAGCAAGCAGATCCGAACATATTTAAGCATGGCAACTGGGGAAAGAGTTTCATCATAGTCTACACCATGAATTTGCTTGAAACCCTTAGCCACCAACCGTGCTTTAAAGGTACTTACATTACCATCCATGTCAGTTTTCCTTTGAAAACCCACTTGCACCCTATGGGTTTATCCTTCGGGTGGCTCAATCAAGGTCCATACCTTGTTAGTGTACATGGAATCTATTTTATGATCTCATGGAATTAAGCCATTTTTCAGATCTGGACTCAAAAGAGCTTCTTGTTAAGTCACTGGCTCATCTGGGATCCATATAACAAACATCCCCTTCCTGAGACACAAGGAAACCATAATCTCTCAGGTTGCTGACGTTACCTATCTGACCTACGCAAGCCTTGCGCTACTTGAGCAGGTGACTCCACACAAAACTTTGTGGTATCTGCTCTTGTTCCATTATTGGCTCATTGCTACTCTGTGGTACTTGAGTTTTTCAAGTTCTCCTTTCCTCCCACTCATTTTCTTAGAGACAAATTCCTTCTCTAAGAATACAACAGTCCTAGCGACAAACACTCTGCCTCTCGCTAGGATTATAGGAAGTAGTAACCCTTAGTTTCTTTTGGGTATCCCACAAATAAGCCCTTATCTGACTTAGGTCCTAGTTTATCTGAAACTTGGCATTTCACATAAGCTTCACAACACCCAATTCTTCATAAAAGACATACTAGGTCGTTTCCCCAGTCCATATCTCATATGGTGTCTTTATAACAGCCTTAGATGGAACACGGTTTAGTGTGAAGGCTCGCCTACTAACAAAGCATGATCCCAAAGGAGTCGGGAGATCAGAATGACTCATCATGGATCGACCCATATCTAATAAAGTTCGATTTCTCCTTTCAGAAACTCCATTTCATTGAGGTGTTCCAGGAGGAGTGAGTTGAGATATTATCCCACACTCTTTCAGATAGTCATCAAATTGTTGGCTCAAATATTCTCCACCTCGATCTGATCGAAGTGTTTTAATAGTCTTGCCAAGTTGGTTTTGTACTTCATTCTTAAATTCCTTGAACTCTTCAAAGGACTCAGATCACAATACACAAATCCATATCTATTGAAGTTATCAGTAAAAGTGATGAAGTATTAAAAAACCTCCTCTAGCCATTGTGCCATGGGCCCACATACATCACTATGTATTAGACCAAGAAGATCATTGACCCTCTTAACACTTATGTTATAGATAGGCACTTCAAAGTCAAGAACATATAGTCATTGTTCAACTTTGCACAACCATAAACATATCATTCAAATAATTGAACAACTAATTTTCTTTATTATGAATGAAGAACCACTCTTGTCTAAACAAGAAACAGAAATAATATTCCTACTAATGGCAGGCACAAAATAATAATTATTTAGTTCAATGACTAGCCCAGTTGGCAAAGTTAAATAATAGGTTCCTACGGCTAAGGCAGCAACTCTTGCTCCATTTTCCACACGTAGGTCTATTTCGCCTTTAGCCAATGACCTACTCCATTTTAGATCCCGCACATTCATACAAATGTGAGATCCACATCCGGTATCTAATACCCAAGATGCAGAAGTAGATAAATTGACTTCTATAACATAAATACCTGAAGCGGAAGTCTCATTTCCCTTCTTGATCTCCTCCAAAGTACTTTGCACAGTTTCTCTTCCATGTCCTAATTGGCCACAGTGGAAACATTTTACTTTATTAGCTATCCCGCCCATAGGTTCAAAGCAGAGGTACTAGGCTTGTCTTTTGCCCTTGTCCCTTTGATTTGAAATAGGGCTTCTTGAACTTCTTCTTGCCTTGTCTTTTCCAGGTGGACCATCAATATGGCCTTCCCTTTACCTTTATTAATGTTTTGCTCAGCTGTTCTTAACATGCTTAGCAATTCTGGCAGTGGTTGGTCAAATTCATTCATGTTGTCAGTCATGACGGAATTGACTATAGTTGTCCTGGGCAACGATTGGCAGGGACAAGATCAGTGCCCACCTTTTGGCCTAGAATGGGCAATCCGAGCCTTTCTAGGTTTCATTCAATGTACCCAATCACATCTGGAGTACGTGAGCACCTACAGGGGCTTCCCTCTGCCTGTTCCTACATTGATAAAGTTGTCCTTTGGAGCTTCACATCGTTTCATGCCCTAGCTTTGCCCTTGATACGTCTCTGTAAATGTACGATCATATCGTACGCCTCCATGTTCTCATGCTATTTTTGGAGTTCAGAACTCATGTTAGGCAAGCATAAGGCAACCTATATCGAGAGCATCCATCCAGATGCTTCTTAAAGCATCCTTGTCAAGCTTTCGAAGAGACAGTTTCCAGCGGGTGTTTCAGGAACGGGCTCTTCCAAGTCATATAGCCTTTTTCCATGCCTAGGGACAATCCTTATGTTTCTATATCAGTCTAGAAAGTTAATTTACAGACAATTTTGTCCTTCTCAAGGACAGATCGCAATGAAAGGTTACTTGTTGTGTTCGTGCCATGTAATTATGCACGTAAGTATCATATAACAAACATATTTATAAGGTCTTTAATTAAATATGCCTCCCACTTTTTTTATTCAAATAAGTACCCTCAATATAAAGAATCATAAAATCCATCACTAGATTTTCTAGTGGCCAAGATCCATATTTCAACCTAATTTTAAGTCAGCTTTGGCTGATTGCTTAAGAAAGGTTATTTAGGTAGGAACACGATTTCCAATTGCATCTCATACAACTCTTGGATAGTTAGATGAATAACTCTTATTCTAATTCATCTTATGAATTAATGCCTAACTTAGTGCCTCTAGGTTTTTCAATCCTATTGAATATACCTAGTTAAGTCAAAACCTAATGATAAACAGTCGGATATTACTTTTATCCTATGCGCCTCACTAGAATAGATAAGGTACCCTGCTTTGGCAGACCCCACACTTAATCGATTCTAGCCTTGACGAGTGTCATTCATCGGAAGGCAAAATATGATTAGTATTCTCTCTGAGGGATTGGACAGCTTTAATGCCTCTAGATTTTTCAATCCTATTGAATATACCTAGTTAAGTCAAAACCCAATGATGACAGTCGGATCATCACTTCTATCCTATCACACCTCACTAGAATAGATAATGTACCCTGCTTTGGCAGACCCACACTCAATCGATTCTAGCCTTGACGAGTATCATTCATTGGAAGGCAAAACATGACTTAATATTTTATTGTTTGTTAAGCTATTTAACAAAACATACAAGCATGCATCTCATACAAATAAATAATATGGTTATGGCCTCCTAAAATTCAATACAAAATTACCTTATGTATATAATCTTGAAGTCTCCATCCACATGTTCTCCACATGCCCCCATTGACTCCATGTCCTCTCGGTTATATTACATAACAAGAAGAAACCTCGTTTAACATACGAGGGGATAGAGATGAGAAAATAATTACCAAATGGAATATAAGAGGTAAGGCACGACACACAGGTCGTATTTAAATAAAACAACTAAGGCCATAACCAACCATCATCCATATTGATTTGTAAAACAGTGATATAATAGATGCATATTTGAGCGAGGTTGAATAACGCTCGTACGAAATAACACACTAAGTAGTGTTAGCACGGGGGTCCCGCTGCCCGGTCAGCGGCGGGGTTCAAGGGGCTGCCCCGACCAAAAATTGGATTTGATAAACCCTTAACCAATCATCATAAGTGTATCGCATCAAACGAATACTTCACGAACCTATAAACAGGTAAGTCCCTCGTATCATTTGAATACGCTCTTGTCAGCAAATTGATAAGTGGTATGTTTATCGCAGCCAATATTTGAGTCGAGACAAGGTTTCAACAATTGAACCCTTTGACGCCTAAGACATGAACTCTTCATGTTCCATGGGACCCTCTAACACCAGAACATATATATACATCACGCACAAGAAAATCAAGAATGGAATCAAAACAAACTGAAACGCGCACCTGCGCTTCACCTACGCCCAGCGTGGGTGAAACGTAGGTCTCAGAATCAGGATCTTGTATGTCGCGATGATCAACTGTGTTCTGCGCTTTAAACAGTAAACAGAATATCAAAATATTCAAAATGATTAAAAGCCTAAACGTGTTTATCGCAAACCAACGCTCTGATACCAATTGAAGGGAATCAAGCATGTGGTCAGGGTGCAGCGGAATAAATGGATTCCCTCCCTTGTTATGATCGTTAATGCGAAAACACGAATTAAGGCATAAAAGCCATGAAACAAAAGACATACCTTTTGCGGATTGCGAACGAGGCAATAGCAGCCACGTCTCTAGTGGTGTCCACTCCAACAGCCGAACTAGGAAACCCTCCTCAACTCTGCTAGTAGCGTTTAGAGAGTAAGAGCGACTGCTCATGCGTATAGGTAATGCATCTTTTAAATTTATAGAGTGGTGGCTAGGATTTTACCCCTTACTCTATTAACCCTAACATATATGGGCCTGACCCATTAGGTTATAATTCTAATCAAATTAGAATTATTATCTTTTCCTGGCGGCTTGTTGTATGCGTGTGACCCAATAGGCTTTTAATATTTGGTTATGATATTAAAATAGTGGGATCACACTATGCAGACGATAGTGGGATCACTCAGGTTCCTTTGCAATACCAGACCAGACTTGGCTTTGGAGTTGGCTTATAAGCAGATTCATGAGAAACCTAGAGCATCATACTATGCATGCTGCTAGGAGGATTTAGAGATATGTCAAAGGCATAGTTGACTATGTTTGCTATTTCCAAACAATTTTCAATGCAAAAATCCCAGTAGTCGTGGTTACCACAGACTCTGACTGGTGTGGAGATAAGGAAGAAAGAAAAAGCACTTCTGGATATGTATTTTTTGAGCTGTGAAACACCAATTTCATGGTGTTCTAAGAAGCAGGATGCAGTTGCCTATCATCATGCCGAAGCTGCATCTTTTGGAGCTTGCTAAGCATTATGGCTTAGCTCTTTACTGGAAGAGATGATGTTGGGAATGACAAGACCGAGCTGAGAATTAACAATAAGTTTGCCATCAACTTAGCTAAGCATCCGATGCTCATGGTAGAAGTAACAAATTGAACCAGATTCCATTCCTAATAGATCATGTGAACAAGGGGAACCTAGAGCTGGAGAGTACCGCAACACTGAAAATCAAATGCAGATCTGTTGACAAAACCATTGAAGGTGAAGATTTAAGACTCTAGAGAGAAGCTAAAGGTCACGCCACTAAGTAATCTGAATATAAAGGGGCGTGTGTTATTAAGAGTAATTCAGATAGGAATCTATTAGTTAGCTGTGTTAGTTGGAAGTTAGTTAGTGATTCTTGTTTTGTAGTTGAATTAGTTAGTCCTATCTGTTGTGGGACTTGTATTCTGTATAAATACTAAAATCTGATGAATATAGAATACAACTAGTATTCTCACTTCCTATCTCTCTTTCTTTTCTCTCTCAATTCCCTCTCTACCTTAGAAAAACCTTACATAACATATCAGAACAACTTCAACGTTGGAAACATGGGACTTGTCCAATCTTGAAATCTGAGTTTGGCTTATAACAATCATAGTTGCCAAGTCCAACTCAATGCAAGTAGCAGATTTTTTCGGGCCCAGGCTAAAAAGTACAGAAGTATTTGAACTTCTAAAATAAAGGACAAGCCCCTACATTTTTTTGGCCTTTTTGCAGGCAACCCATTTTTTTATGATTTTTACAGGCTACTGGACTTTTTGCAGGTAAAGGTTTTATTGAGCGGGGATAGAAAGCCGAGAGTTATTGGGCTTCTAAAATAAATGACCATAGCCATACGTTTTTGTGGGCTTTGTGGACTGGCCCGGTCGGACTAAATTCATTTTACCAGCTCTAATACAAGTTTTTGCCCATGGTGATCCCATTTGAGTTGGGGAACTTGAAAAGTGTGGGGTTCATGTGGATATAGCACGTGGTAATTTGATTGGAGAGGTTCCAAAAAGTTTTGGGAATCTTAAGGGTCTCGAGCAATTGGATTCATTTGTCATTTGGAATACAAAATAAGATTTGTAGAACATATAATTTCCAGGAAAAAAGATGAGGCTTTAGATTGTCATAAGGTATTTGTGCAATTTACCAAATTTGTTTTAAAAAACTCTATGCTTTGATATGTTGTGCAAAAATCAAGAATAGAAGGTATAAAAGAAAGGGACAACTTATGAACAAACTAACAAGTGCATAAATTAACTTTGGTCATCTTTCACATTCCCTCTTCATTTTCTTTTTTTTCCTATCTTTTTTCCCTTACACTTCCACATCTAAAAATTGTCATGCCAAAGTTTTAATATCAATAAAAAAATCACATATGTACAAAACTAATTTAAAAGGTAACTCATGTTGTCACCATGATAGAAAATAGCCATATGATAGAAATGAGAATTACAAACACAAATTCAATGTGAAAAAAAAAAGTTTCAAGAAAAGTTACGCAACAACTAACATCCAATAGCCAAAACATGTTAGGTTCGGTAGAATGGATAAATATACCATAGATTTAATAATAAAGAAGTCAACGACTGGGATTTGCCGGTTATCTATAACTTTTATAATTTATAGCATGGTCCTTGTAGGATTAGGGTCTATGCTTTAATTTCTAGCCCTCCTCGCTCTCTCTCTACTTTCACCGCCTTCCCTATCCATTTTGTTTCTCTCTCTCTCTCAACCAATCACTATTTTGTATGGGTTCAATTATTTACTTATAGCTTAACCAATCAAATTTTGATAAAAAATTTAAACTATAATTGTAAAGATTTGTAGTCATAAAATATGACCAGCTAGCGTCTTTGAAGTATATCATGAACTTGTGTGCAAAAATGAAGGATGCTTATGGACAAGGAAACTGAAAGAGAAACAAAATCATAACAGACAATCTTATGGTTCTTTATATATTTGGCCTATATATCATTTCGTCTTAAATCATTAAAATGTCATTTTTTATTGGGTCATGAATATCAAGACCAACTCCGACAACATTATGAACTACACATTTCTCTCATCGTCAAAAGCATCGTGGCGAGTGTCGGTGTTACGGACTGGACCAAAAGGCCCATTACCCTGCGAGTTCAACCCATCAGAGCAAGTCAGACCATCCTATACTTAAGTCGGCTTCGGTCCTGCAAGTCGGTCCCCATCTAGGACGGCTACCATGTGTAGAGCACTGGAGCATTGTCTGCACCTCACTCCAGGGCATAATATCTTATGGATCGTGGCCTATGGCCCAAATCCCTAGATATTTCCCTATAAATACTGTAGACGTCAGATGTCAGGTATGCATTAATTGTACATTGACTCCCTCCATCTCGGATCTTCACTGACTTGGGCGTCGGAGTGTCTTCGCAGGTACACCCCACCGCCGTCCTGACCCGACATCCGAGACTTAGCAATATCCGGACTCGAGTTCGAGATCCATACACGAACAGTCGGCGTCATGACGTCAAGGGCTCGAACTTCCTGAGAGCAAAAAACCCTTGGATTAATTGCTCTATATATAACTTAGAGGATGTTTAACGATAGTCTTATTGAGCATTTGTTCATTAAGAACCACTGCTCAATAAGAAAGAATCACTAGAGCAAATCTTATATGGGGTGCTTCACAGGAAACTGGTTTAAACCGCTGGTAACGTCACTGAAAAAGCTGACACGCTGCAGCCTTGGCGTCACTAGCGATTTTTAAACCCCCAGTAATTTTTATTTTATTTTTTTATTTGCCGTTTCTGGGGGTTCTAACCCCGGGTAAACTTTTGTAAGCAACATTTAAAAAAATTAAATTTTTTGTTTTATTATTTACTAATATTATTTTATTGTGAATAGTAAAAAAGTAAGATGTTTGATTAGAGAAGAGAGTGCTTAATAAGAACTTGCTGATGATGTGTATTGGTGAGACCTATTTAAGATTTATCAATAATGAAAAAATGAGGTGCTAGGATAAATATGACCTTAGTAGGGCTCAGAGTGAGATAAGTTTAATATAGATATTTACCCCTTATACCACACTATGGTTGGTCCCCTATTGTAGGTTAGACTACCCGCAATGTTATTATTAAGTAATTAACTATTTAAATTTATAGTCCCTTTAAGTATAAACAAGTATATATGTTTTATACCTTTTTTTTATATACCTCCATCTCACACTTTTTTTTTTCATTTCTATCATATTAATCTATCGTATCTAATTTTCTTTTTAGCACTCTCTTCTCCTTGAGATATATATACCATAAAGTGTTTTAATTTAAAGTTTTATCTCACTTTAAGATTAAACTATATACTCAACAGCTTGACGTAGGACGCATGATCAACATACGTTTCAAGAAAATGACTGAGCTAATGATCTTTTCCTTTCGTGGCATTAGAATATATATTCTATTTATTGAAAAGCAAAATGAGAAAAAAGAGGTATGAAAATAGCGATGAGAATCAAAACAGATAAGCTGATTGGTGAGGCAACACATTGGCTATGAACACATGCACATAATCAAATATTTATATATCTTTAGGAATTGGCTTGTGTGTGTATAAAATCTTCCTATACTATTTTTTAAAATCGCATAAAGATGCCACAGATATATATTTCTATTCAATGAAAAGCAAACAGGAAAAAGAGATGTGAAGATAGTAAAAATTAAATTAAAATGCACATGGTGGTTCGAGGCAATTTGATGATGACTATTGACTGTTGAGCATAAATAATAAAATATGCATTTTAACTTTAGAAATTGTCTTGAGGTATAGTTGAGATCTCTTTCACTATCAAATTATAGTGTTTATTTTGATATACAGTAATCTATTTTTTAATAACTGAGATTTCTCAGTTTTTTCCAAATCTCAATTCAAAATATTTTGGGGAAATTGTGAGTTTTCAATTTTGGTTTTTTTAAATTTTGAATGAAGTTTTTATAACTCAAAATAAATTAAATATTGAAAACTTATTTTGTAGTTTAAAAAACTTGTCTGTTTTGTAACGTCTTTTGAGTTAGAGATCACAAAATGTGATTTTTAATTTTTAATTTTAAATTATAAAACTTCATTTAAAATTTTAAAAATGAAAAGATGGAAGTGGTGGTGAGAAAAAGGAGGAGTCTGAAAAATGAGGGAATTAAAGGGTGGTAATTATGGAAAAAAGAGGAGGAAAAAATAAAAAAAAAAACTCTTATCAAGAAGAGAAAATAACCCAACTAAGGGTAGAAATCAATATCCCATAAGGAGAATATTAATGAGGGAGTCCGACAAGGAGGCGACAGTCTCTCTTCTTTTACTCTCCGCTGCACTAGGATTTCCACCAACCAAGTTACTATTATCCACCACAAAACTTACACTAACATACAATACGTGATAGGCTCGCTTTCATTTTAATCACCCATGATGTTTAGCAAAGAGCAATGTAATTGGTTAAACAAAATTTCATCCATTTTTTTCGTGCAACGTTTGTGAAGTCACATAGTATGGTGCTACCACTAGGGTCGGTGTAGTGGTGGAGATTTGAGTAGTTTAACATGAGATTTTAGGTTCAAATCTCATCACATTCCATGTAAAAACAAAAACAAAAACAACATGACACTCTTCATATTCCAACTACCTTTATATCTTTAAAAAAAGTCTTTTGCTAACGAGTGCTCTTAGGACATTGGCTAAGGATCCATGTATAGAAATGTTTTATTGGAAATCACATTAATAATTGCATCTACAACCTTAAATGTTACACACTCCAATAAAATCTTTCTATATTTGGTTCCTTAACAAGTGTCCTAAGGGCTCGTTAGCATTTTCCTTAAAAAAAATAACATGGCTCTTTAAAACAATAAAATGTAAAATTATAATTATTAAATAAAAAGTTAAAAATGAGATTTAATAATTTATTATTGTTATTGTTATTATTTTTATTATTATAATATATACATTTTATTACAATTTTAATGCTCACAAGTTGGAATATTTTAGGGTAAATTTTTTTTTATTACAATCTTATAAATCAATAATTTTTTAATTTTACAGTTAATAGTAATGTATTTTATTATAATTTTAATGCTCACAAGTTGGAATATTTTAGGGTAAAAAATAAATTTTATTACAATCTTAATTCATAATTTTTTTAAGAATTTAATAATTATGCACTTTAGTGTAAAATAATTTTATAGTCATTCAATGGTGTGTTGACACATCATTTAATGAGTTTAATGACATAAGTGGTGTCATATTCATTAATTGATATGGCAAAATATCATTGGATGACAATGTAATTTTTTTCACTGACAGTGCATGTGCATAGTAATTAAACTATTTTTAATGGTATTAATTAAGTTTTTGTTCCCCCAAATATTCTTATTTTTTCATTTGGTCCCTCATTTTTAATTTTTTCAAAGTGATCTTCTAAATATGATTTTTTTACCATAAAGTGTTGATGTGACACAGAAAAGAGATGGACGTTGGAAAAGTGTGATATTTTGGGAGACTAATTTAAAAATCGTAATATTTATAGGGATTAGTTTGGAAATTGTGATTTTAATGTAATTATACAAAAACAGAGGGACCATTTAAAATTATTTCGGGGAGGACTATTCTGAAAAAAAATAAAAATGGGGACTAAATTGAAATATCATGATTTTTTGGGGAGAAATTAAAAAAAATGACCACATTTTGTAAAGTCTTCACGTGCATACAAATTGCTGATTAAATTAACATATAAAGAAAAACCAAAAAACGTCTTTTGCTTTTTTGATTTTTAACCAAAAGTCTCTTCCGAGTCACATATTAATTCTTCAATTCTTTTGAGAAAATAGGAATAGAGATTACCAATACTCTTTTGTTTCTTTTTTTTGGTCATTAACAAGATTATAATTATACACACCTTCCCCTCTTTCATCAATATTATTTGGTATACGCACCTTTGATCTAACTTTTTTTTTTGTGTTAAATATGTTTTTGATCCCTAAACTTTCACCCGAATTTGGTTTTGACCGCTAATCTTTTTTTTTTCATTGGTCTTGGTCCCTAACGTTTTCAAATCATTGAAATTAGTCCCTGTCGTCAACTCTGTTAAATATAGGGGTGATGACAGGACTAATTTCAATGATTTGAAAATTTTAGAGACCAAAATCAAATTCGGATGAAAGTTTAGGGATCAAACCTGAATTTGGGTTGGTCCCTAATATTATTTTTCGTTGTTTTTGGTCCCTAACATTTTCAAATCATTGAATTAGTCCATGCCGTCAACTCTGTTAAATATAAGGGTGATGGCAGGACCAATTTCAATGATTTGAACACGTTAGGGACCAAAACCAACGAAAAAAAGATTAGGCACCAAAACTAAATTCAGGTAAAAGTTTAGGGACCCAATACATATTTAACACCAACCTTTTTTTTATCTTAAAAGTTATTTAAAACTTAAATAACAAATTTATAAAAACAAAGTTAAAATTATTTGATAAAGTGGAAGTTTATTTATTTAATTTAAAAACTATTTTTAAACCAAAAGTTAATTAGAGTAGTGTTTAAGAAAAAGTTACCATTCTTTTATTTGAATATACTTTTATTTTATTTTATGATGAAAGTAAACATTACTCTTGGCCACCGTTTCATATTCCAATGAAGTGAGTGTATGAGAAGGGTGATTGAATTGAACAGTCATTGCAAAACCTTTTCCCGCATTCTAACCGCTTCAACCCTTATGTTTTCTAATTATGGATCAATAAATGATTTACTAATTACCTATAGGCAACAAACTACTCTCTTACATTATCAATTTAATTTTTTTATACACTGAGATTTGAACTTAATCTCATAAAAATTACCCAAATTAATCCCCCACATTAGACCTATTGGACCACATTATCAACTACTACACCTCTCTATATATACCATGCCCTTTCACTCCACATTACAGCAGTAAGCAGAGTTTTACTTGTTTCTCTAAGGAAAATAGCACCATTTAGCTTTTTACATTTCCCAGCTAGTATACCATGACCAAATCATTTGGGTCACCTCTCTTTTTCTTTCTCTTTCCTCTTCTCCTCTCTTTCAATTCAGGTAATTAGTTCTTGGCCACTTGGGTTGAATTTTATAAGTACAGATTTTATGGATAGGCCCATTTACTCATATTTTTCAATTTCTCTTTTATGTGTATTATCTGTATATAATGTCATTCCAATAATTTTCCTATAAAGTTTATATATTTATTGTGTATATATCAAATTTGTTTTTCATCAATACTTCAATCATTTTTGACACTTTTTCAGTCACATTTCTAATTTGTTATGATTTGGTTGATTTTGGATTGACTTGTGCAGGAGGGCATTTGAAGCTTGCTAATGGATTGGTAAATATTCATCACCTAAGTTTAAGTATCTTCCATAAAAATGTATGAAAGCTCAGATTTTGTTTTGATTTGGTCAGGAAATTCAGGGAGCCCAGAACATTTGGTGTGTAGCAAATCCTTCAGCAAGTGAAGTGGAACTGAAAAACAACATTGAATATGCTTGCAATAACTTGGGAGATTGCAGCATGATCCAACCAGGTGGATCCTGCTTTGACCCCAATACTCTACTAAGCCATGCCTCTGTTGTCATGAATCAGTACTTTGCACATAACGGAAGAAACGCCTGGAACTGTGACTTCTCAGGCACTGGTATCATGGTTCTGAATAATCCAAGTAAGCCATTTTATGTGCTATAAATAAGGCCAGCATATTGCATTATATGTGTCTATAAAGAATCAAAGATCCCCTTAAGAATAAGGGAAGGAGTGTAGCATGTGATTCATTGTGGTAATTATTTAGACATGGGTTATTTCGTGTGACTTGGGAATCTGAACTTAGTTCATTTTCTTCTGTTTTTCTTTGATCTACAGGTTATGGTAACTGCAAGTTTGCCTAGGGGAATTGTGCGGAGAGAGATCTTAGTCAGGCATGGATTCTACTTATATGGCTATGTTTGAAAAATAAACATGGATTATTTATTTATTTTCTTTGGATTCTGAACTAGTTCATATATTCTTCTGTTTTCCCTTGATCTGTGCAGGTTATAGTTGTAGCTCCAAGTATGCTTAGTGAGAATAATCTGAAGAGATATCTTAGTTAGACATAGATTTTACTTGTATGGGTGTTTGAATTTCCAAACCCCATTCTGCTACTAGGGTCCCTCTTTTTCTATTATAATTATAAGGTGTACTTCACTTATGTATTCATGAAGTTATGAAATATAAAATACAGAGTTTTTAGTTGTTAAAAAGGATTAGAATTGGGGCATTCCGAGAATTGAACTCGGGACCTCTCGCACCCTAAGCGAGAATCATACCACTAGACCAAATGCCCAATGTTGGTGTTTTGAGATTTTGTTATTATTATTTTATTATCTGTTCACTTGAAAATTTATATGGAACTTTTAAAAGTTAAATACGTGTAACTCGTAAAAAGTGTGCGATCACTCCCCTCAGCTCAAGTTGAATCTTCAATGGATTGTAAGAGTGGAGTGGTAACGTGATGGTCCATAAATGATAGAAATATCGAGATTGTGCCTTGTGAGAACAAACGTTTCATTTTTAGAAATTTGTATATTATAGATTTTTTTTGGTCAAAGTATATTATATAGATTAAAGTAGCTTAGTATGTATTTTGAACACCCATTATAACTTATTAGTAACTGCGAAGGCCCCCTAACATTTCTTTGGCCTAAAGTAAATTTTATGATAAGGTTTTTTTTATTTTTCAATATATCATGTTTGTTAAAATAATTTTTTAAAAAAATAATTATTTTTTTAAAAAAATGTAATTATATATTTAAATAATCACAACGGTTGAAATATATATATATATATGTATATATATATATGTATATATATATATATATATATATATTCTCACTGAAGTATAAATATTTACACTTAACCAAATATAAAAAAAAGAGACCGGAGGAGTAAGAGAAATATGTAATATCAATATAGCATAATCGGAAGAAGGAAAGTCCTAAAAAAAGAAAGTGATATAAATCAATGTTAAAAAGTAAATAGAATCAATTATTAATAATTATTATTTATGAGAAGGGAGAAAATTATAATAAAAGAAGTTTTTTTAAAAAAAAACTTAATTACTCTTAATAATTAATATTACT
Organism: Sesbania bispinosa; assembly: GCA_026901365.1. Lineage (NCBI taxonomy): Eukaryota > Viridiplantae > Streptophyta > Magnoliopsida > Fabales > Fabaceae > Sesbania > Sesbania bispinosa. The sequence continues at coordinate 655,658 of QLOH01000492.1, forward strand.
TACTAAATCATTATTAACTATTTTTTATTTTTTAAAAATATTTTTAGAGGCTTAAAATACGGATATTTTTTTAGGCATAAAGCGGGACTTTACCCGACCGACCTGATAACTGCATTTCATTTTCAAATATATTACTTACGCCTTAATTGATCAACAATTTATTTAATTTATTTCTTTGAGTCTTGATTCCCTAAACTTTCTCATCTTCCAAATCGATAATGGTGTTTTGACCAATACCTTTTAAAGTAAGGGGCTATAAACTTCTTTCAAATTTCTTTTGTCGCCCTGAGGTAGGAGACCTTACACTCCTAAACAATCTTAGTGAGCCAACCTTAAGCCATGAGGGGGATCGATTACCTTCTAGCACTCAACGCTATTAAGCATGGAGTGCTGATTCACATACACTAGCATAATAATCCCATATTCTTACCACATGAGTGACATGATGCTCCCTTTTCTTTTTACTACTTTCTCTCTCCTTTTTTTTGGTGGGCGTGAATAGGGTAATGGTAAAATTTGTGTACCTACTGTTTTATATACACTAAGTATTTCCGTTTAGCATGAACCTTTTAATGCCCTCGGTTCGGATGGGTTCCATTTTTTTTTGTTAAGTTGTATTGGGACACAAATGGAGGTGACTTGTGGCAGATGGGTAGAAGTATGCTTTCCATCAAGCCTTCTTTAATTAATAGTAACATTTCAGAAATCCTCATTGTCTTTATCCATAAGTGGAAAATCCATCTATTTTTAAGGTGATTCAGCCTGTGTAATATGATATGAAAAAATTATCATGTTAGTGCTAGTTAACCGCCTCAGACCTTATCTTGCTCATTTCATCAGTCATCTCCAAAATAATGCACTAATCCTTAATGTCCATACCGTGCACATTTTTAAGGTTTATTATAAAATTGACTTAGAAAACACTTATGACAATGTTGATTGTAAGTTCTTAAAGACCACGTTATACGATTTTGGATCCTTGGAATAAACGATTCTATCTCTTCTCTGGAACGGAAGTTCTCTCCCAAGAGGACCTCAAACAAGGTGACCCTATTTTGTTTTTACATGAAAAAATTAGTATAAAGTAGTTGATGCTTTTCCCGGAACACCTTTATCTCGGTGAAATCTATTATACATCCCTAAAAATAGGAATCCCTATTAGGGATGTAATTTACATCCCTTAAATATTAATTGTTGGATTGAGCTTAAGACACTTGAACGGTGATGATGTCTGATACATTTTTCGATCACCCATATATAATTATTCTTTTAAAATTTTCAGGTGGGTCCTTATTTAATTTTTGTAAAATACAATAGAGAATGAAAATGACACTTTTCATTCTAGCGGTCCTTCATGGTTGAACGTGGATTTTAGAGGAACTCTTTAAATGAACTACAAAACATTACTACGAATAAACATTCAACTAATGTTATTCTATTTATAATAAATCAAAAATCGAAAGAAAAAGTAACTCCAAAGAAAAGAAACCCCACCCCTTCATTGTAAGCTATTAGGTACATATCTATTTTATTAATAAAATTCATGGTTGTAAGAACCGGACCGGACCGACCGGTTCAACCGGGAACCGGTGGTAGGAACGATCCCGGAGACCCTGAAAATCGGAGGGGGATAAAACCGGTGAAGAACCGGTAAAACCGGTCTCAAACCGGGGAACCGGTGCAAAACCGGTGGGTCAACGTTTTTGACCGGTTTGGATGATAGCGCCAAAACCGTCGTCGTTTTATTAAAAAAAATTTACCAAATTTTTTTCCCCCAAACGTAATTGCTGAGAGACAGAGACAACATCAAACCAGTTGAGTACCAAACCCTCTCAGAGAGACAGAGACAATATCAACCCCTTTCTTTCTCCCTTGATCCGTCGCCGTCCTGCTGCTTGTCTTGTTGCCGTCCGCCGCAACGTCGTCCGCCGCCCGTCCTGCTGTAGTCCGGCGCCGTTCCTCCAGCTTCCATCGCGTCTTAGCTAGTGTCCGATCTGCGTCCTCCTTTCGTTCCTAGCCGCGACGCGTCGTCCACTTCCAGCCGTTCCGATCTGCGTCGTCCACATGGCCACCAGAGCTGAATCACAGCCTGCGCAGGTACACACTAAAAAACCAACAAAGAAACCCTTTTTTACCAGCAAAGCAACAAGAAGAAGGCTTAATTTGAAATGTTCTTGGTAATCCAAGAGGACTCATCACTCATGTGATATATATAATCCTCGTTTTTTTTATCGGGTCTGATATTTTGAGCTTTTTAATGATTGCAGTTATATTATCATGTATAGTCCAATTCCTTAAAGCTGTTCTGTTATATATATATATATATATATCTTTTCATTTGTTTACTCTCGATCTCTTTATTTTTCTTTTCTTTTCTTTTTCAGAGATCTTAATTGTGTGATTGTGGTGTAGAGTGGAGACAAAGAAAGATCAGGAATTAATTAGCAAAAGGACTAATTTGATATGGCTTGTCTGATTTGATTCACAACTTGCGTTTCACATGTGTAATGTGGATAGCTAGATTCTGTTTGTTATTGTGGATAGCTAGATTATGTGGAAAATGGAAGAAACTAAAACAGATTTTGAGGAGAATTGGGAAGAAACTAAAACAGATTTTTGCTATTTAAATTTTAATTTATTAGGTAAAAATATAAAAAATTATTATTTTATTACTACCGGTTTGATCACGGTTCAATCACGGTCCGACCATTGAACCTTGAATTGAACCGGTGGCCAGGTCGGTTCAATGACCGATCCGGTTTTAAAACCCTAAACATTTAAAACTGTAGCAACTATATAGAGCAAAAAAAAAGTGACAATGGTAAACCAATCTCTCTCAAATATCTTAACATAAAAAATCAAAACAAAAAATTACAATAGCTACAACTATAGCTACAGATGAAGTCTGAGGATCAAGTCAAGGATTTGTTCAGTTTAATGCTTCAAAACCCAGTTTAGAAGATCATCTTCCCCTGAACTTTCATTTCCCTCTTGGATTCTTTTGATCCTTTTTTCATTTTCCCCTTTATGAACTTCAGTGAGATGGACCTAGACTGTAAAAGATAGAGAAACATTAAAAATTCAGCACCGCTAATTAAAAAAACAAGTGGGATTCTCAATATTATTAATTTATTATTATTACCTTCAATGCCTTCCTGTATGCAGTTCCTGGTAAATTCAATGGCGCCGATACACCTCTTTCATGAAAGTGATATACTCTTTCTTTAGTTGCTCTGTCTCGATATTCCCAGGTTGCAGGCTCATGAAATTTTGTGCGATCAAATTGAAGATGAAGTGCAATTTGAGCCAAGCATCTTTTTAGTTTTTAGTTTACCCCTTTTATTTGACCCGCGCGTGCTATTTTATGTATTTAAATATGAAAAGAAAATCACCTTCTTTGCTTCATCTTAAGCTGAGAAAGTGGAATTTTCCTTCCAAGAGTTTAGAACCAGGAGGATATGTTTCACAAGCAGGGATGCGCATAATAGGCGGGGATCCCTCGCTTGAAACCTTTGGGCTTTGGTAATGACTGAATACGACAATTTTCTAAAGAAACTGTCAGGGGATGAAATAGTAAAATACCACAATTTATTTTTTAATATAATTGCATGTAAGGGGCCGCATGAACTGGGAAGTGGGAACTAAGCATAAAAGGAAGGTTGTAACTGACATCCCCATTAAAAGGGATGTTGTTGGGATTCGAATTTCTAATATTTCGAATTCTATAAGTCTGTAAGTTCTTTATACTTTTCGAATTCACAGAAAGCGTTAAGAGCTGACTTTTCGAGTTTGACAATAAGTTTGATAACATAAAAAGTTTTTTGCTGAAGTTAATACAAAGAGAACTTTAGAAATTAAAAAAGAAGACAAAGGTGAATTCGAGAATTTGGTATTTCTAGTATTCAGAAAAATAAAGGATAAGTTCTTTTATTCATAATCCAAATTCCAATTATACAAGTTCGAATACATTGGAAATGCATATTAGAAAGAAGCTATCCTATGTGCTCTTTACATTAGAAAGGAAACTATATCCTAAACTAGAATGAGTCCATGACTGATGTCTTCCAAACCTCTTTCTCTTCTTCCCCTCCCACAAGCTTTGATTGAGCCAAGGCAAAAAGAATTTCTTCTCGAATTGGTTGAACCACCTTGGTGCTTGGGATAGAAATGAAGATGCACTTGGGGAACTAATAGATAAATTCATTTATTTCTAAATGGATTAATACTTGGCTACTACGTTCAACCCAAAAAAGAAACCTTCAAAAAGAAAGGTTGAAAAAGCCTATAGCTTTGGACACTTCGTCAATCCCATAAAAAATGTAATCATTCCAGATTGGATTGTACGCAGTAGCCAAAGAAATAAACTTCTTCATATTCTTCGAAGGATTTAGAAAAGGAGAAGAAGGAGAATGAGAAAGGTTTGAAGAATAAAGTCCAAATGGAACTCCTATTTATAGGAGCAAAAGGGGTGAAGGTTTATAAATGAACCTCTTCAAACGTCCAATGAGAAGAACCTTCATTATGAGGTTGAATGGACAGTGGCCGGTGGCCTTCATGACCTTTGATTCAACCAAACAAAGTTTGACACGTGGCATACAAAGGAAAACAATCAGATCTCGAAATCAGGAAATACTTAGTGAATTCAAGTATCAACAGAAGAAGCTAAGTATCAAAGAAGAAGGAATTTTCGAGTACATGAAGTCAGGATTTCAGAAGAGGATTTCGAGATTCTAGAAGCAAGTTTTCGAATACATGAAGTCGGGATTTTAGAAGAATATTTCAAGATTCTGGAAGTAAGTTTTCGAGGAAACAAAAGACAGAAAATCGAAAACAAGGTTTTTGAAGACTTAGCAGATTTCTGAATCAGGAAGGACTCTGTTCGAGAAAACAGAAAAGAGCAGAGAAGCAGTTAGTGGAAGTTATGGGAGTTTGCTGATCAAGAACAGGTGTCAACATCTTAGAGGAAGTACTTTGAAAAGTGCAAGAATAAAATGCAGTTTTCTGGTTAGCAGAAAACGTAAACGTGGCAGACATGCATGCTGCCAACACATAGGGCTAGATGATGTGTCAATTGTACATTAGTTAGCCGTTAGAATTAGAAATCTATAAATAGGTGAACTTTCTATGTAATAAAGGATGACAAATCAATTATACTTAAAACTATGAAACACCTTACACGTCCAATCTTGCAGCGACAAACGGGTTACAAGGAGCAACAGTATGTGACGAACCCATTCATTTTCATTTATGCAATTGTCTTTACAATTTGATTTTCTTTTTCTTTTACTTCATTCACTACAACATATTAATTATTTGCAGCAGTTTTTTAGTGGCAACAGCTTGAGCGTCGGCAGCGAACCGTTGCACCAACATACGTAAGTTTTGTGGCGTTTAAGAACCGCCGTTAAATTTGTTATCAAATTTTTTAAAAAAATATTGCGCCGGTTGGAAAACCGCCGCTAGCTTATGCTCCGATTTTTTAACAATTAATAGGTCTATTGCTGATTGATACACATTATAGCTAAAAAAGATTTTATTTATTATTTTTGTATTTACAATTTATTATCTACTCACACTGTCATGTAAAATATTCTCTATATTAATTTAGAGATACAATTTCTATTCTAAAAATATACAATGAAGTATAAAAATTGCAAATATGTATCAAATAAAAAATTAAAGAAAACAATGAAGAATTATAAATCAAGGGTTCCACTAATCATCAGGAACAAAGCATATCACCATTGTCAACCGGATGCCTTCATACACATAAAATTAGAAGGTTAGTTTAAAATGAAAAAAATATTTATATGTACACAACTTGCAAGTCATGGAGAACATAATTCAATATCTTGAAATATAAATGCTTGCAATTCTGACCAAAAAAAAAAATGCTTGCAATTGTTTTACTTATTCATTATGATATTTTGACCACTTGATATTTTCAATTTTGTACTTCAATCACTGACTACTAGAGCTGTAAATGAGCTGAGCTATTCATGAACTATTTGAACTCGGCTTGTTAAATGCTCGACCAAATTCGTTTGTTTAATTAAACAAACAAACAAGCTTAAAATTGGGCTCGATTATTTAAATGAACCAAGCTCAAGCCTTATAAGCTTTGACATTAAGAGCTCGCTTACTATATATAATAAAGTAAAGTAAGATTAATAAAATTTAGAAAAAGAAAACATATAGTTATAAGTTTATTTTTAAAATTAATAATAAAATAATAAAGTAAAATAATTACTCTATATATATAAAAATAAGTATCGAAATATTTTTATATTAGTCAAGAAGTTATGTATTGAATTTCGAAAAATATAATATTTTAGAATCATGATTTGGAACTCCGCACAATGGGCGAACCTCATCAATTCCCTTAGTTGTTACCAATAATGAACCTACCGTTAAATACCCTCATGGCCGGTAGGTTGCACAGTTAAACTCCCCCACTTGGGCCCGTGCAAAGACACTCGCTCCCTCCCATTGTTACCCACCTCTTATGGGCCGGTGAGTCGCATAGTAAAACACCCCCTCTTGGGGTCATGCATCGAATGCCTCCCATTATGGTCCACCCTGTTCATCGCCTCCTCTTTGGGCCAGGGTATTTTCTTAGCCACGTTTGGCTTCTCATGCATCTCATGTGTGTCATACATCATAGGCTCATGCTCAATGCATCATCATCATTTCGTACATCTCTCATACAATATCCTCTACTCTAATCATTCCACATCACATCATGAATATTCTATACATAGAACATTCACATTCACATTTATCTTATCATATCTAAATCACACATGATACCTCACAATCACATAGAATAATCACCTAACAATACTTCATGCCACAATTAATACACATTGTACATCCACTTCAATCTAATCAATTCCATAAAAACGATTCATATTTTAAATAAACACCCATCATATAAGTAGATGATCACATCATCACATAAACATAACACCTTACTCTCAGTTTTGGCTTGGTAATCGATTACCAAAAGGCTGTAATCGATTACCAGAAGCATCTGTTTTGGCCTGGTAATCGATTACCAGAAGCTCTGGTACGTCAAATTATGCTCTGGTAATCGATTACCAACCTCTTGTAATCGATTACCAGAAGCTCATTTATCACACTTCTGCCCAGAAAATGCTGTAATCGATTACGGACTACTGTAATCGATTGCCGGCGACTCTAGAACGACTACACCTGCGTTTCTTGCCCCTTTTTAATCCCCTCCTCAACCTCTACTCAAATCTTTATGTTCATAACTTGTTTAGGCATGTTTTTACCGACTAAAACTATTGAATTCATTAACTACTCCTACGGATTACCATAAAATTAACACCTAGTCAATTATGAGTTCCCATCGCTAAATCCTAATACGACTCCTTTTTTCAACAATTTCATTCACAACTTTCAATTCATCAAGAAACATAACAATATGCACCAAATAGAACAATTTCCAAACATAAAACAAGAGATCCACCGTTCAGATTTCAAAAATTAGAGATCCTAGAGGGACTTAGGGTTGCCCTCACTACCCAAGTGCTCCCGCATACACATATAGTTGCACCCATTTCCCCCCGTACCTTAGGAACGACGATCAAAGATGGATGACAAGACTTTTCCGACGATCTACACTTCGGCACCTCCTCCTTGTAGAGTCGCTTCTCTCCTTCCTAGAGTTTGGTTGTCTGACGTATGAAAGAAAGCTAGGGTGAAACAGATGACCCCCTCCCTATTTTTAAATACTTAACTGGGTCAGGCCTACTCCGACCCACCCGTCTCCCTTTTTAATTAAATAATACTCTTTCTGAAACATAATAATAAATATAATAATAATATTATTTCTACATAAATCTTATTTTATTTTATTTATTCATTTATTTTTAGAAATTATTAGGATGTTACAATTCCCCCATCTTAAAAGAAAATTCGTCATCAAATTTACCTGAAATGAATAACTCTGGAAAAGACTCATTCATCTTCTCCTCAAGCTCCCAAGTAGCACTCTCTGGTGTAGCTCCTCCCCAGATCACCTTAACTAAAGGAATTTCCTTACCTCGAAGTTGTTTCACCATTCGATCCTCAACTCTCTCTGGTATGGTTTCCACCGTCAAGTTTTCCTTAATCTCAAGATGATCCGACTCGATCACATGTGAAGGATCGTGAATGTACTTCTGGAGTTGAGAAACATGGAAGACATTGTGAAGATTTGACAAATGTGGAGGTAAAGCAATTTGATAGGCAACATTGCCGACTCTTTTAAGAATTTGATAGGGACCAATGAAACGAGGTGTAAGCTTTTTAGACTTTAATGCCCTACCAACCCCAGTCCACGGAGTGACTTTTAGGAACACATGATCCCCTTCTTTGAATTCTAAGTCCTTCCTCCTCTTATCAGCATAACTCTTTTGCCTACTCTGAGTTGTCCTCATCCTCTCCTGAATTAACTTAACTTTATCAGTGGTCTATTGTACTACCTTTGGTCCTAAGACAAGGCTCTCTCCCGGCTCATACCAACACAAAGGTGTCCACACCTTCTACCATACAATGCCTCATAAGGTGCCATGCCTATGCTAGAATGAAAACTATTGTTGTAGGTAAATTCTATTAAAGGTAGGAAACTATTGTAGAAACACAGGGAAACACTAGAAGGGGGGGTTGAATAGTGTTTCTTTGTATTTTGAAAGCTTTTTGAAAACAACAAGTTATAAACAGTTTCAGACAGGTTTATCGAGGCTGTCTGAAGTATTTGAATGGTTCCTGAAAATATATTTTAAAAAGTTTCTTTGCTTTTAAAATATTTAGAATAGTTTTTCAACACCCTTGATATTAATATAAACGAATTGACAAGAGATAAGGGATAGAAAAAACTTAGCCAAGGATTTATCCTGGTTCACTCACCACCACTGTGAGCTACCTCCAGTCCCAATGCCAACAAGCACTTGGATTTTCTCTTAATCTTTCACAAAGATTACAAGTATTCTTTTCTATCAAGCCTCTTCAGGCTCTACAACCAAGACAAGCCTCTCTAGGCTCAAACAACACAAGTATTCTTTTCCAGACAAGCCTCTCCAGGCTCAACAACACAAGTATTCTTTTCCAGACAAGCCTCTCCAGGCTCAACAACAATTACAGTTAAAAGGAGTTTAAGCTTTTAAACTACACAAGTTTAAAGCTCAAACCTATTACGATGTACAGCTTAAAAACTGAGGTATACTCAGGATATGAAAATATAAAGTGTACAAAGAAGTTTATCAGAGTGATTTTCTTGAAGAAAATTTGCAGCGATGATTCTCTTTTTCTGTATACTCTTCTCTGTTCTTGTTGCTATCCCAATGATGGTCTTCATAAGGGGTATTTATACCCAGACTTTAAACCGTTGAAAAACCACCGTTTAGAGATAGCATTAAATGCTATTCAATCCGTTGTGAGACATACTTCTGAGCATCCTGACATTTCTGACACAGTACAAGGTTGCATCTGCCAAAAGGCTGTTTCAGGAATTGCTGCGTTGCTGCGTTTACAGAGATTTCCTCAGTGGTGTATGAAATTCAAATGCACCAGGAAAGGCCTCTATGTTTGTTGCCATAAATGTGTTCCAAAACGTACGAGCAACAGAGACTCAGAAAAGTCTTCACGCAAGGTTTCAGCAAGGTTGCCACGTCATTATTAAAGCTTCAGACGGCTTCCGAACTTCAGACGGGTTCCAGTCTTCAGACGGGCTTGGCTCTTCAGACAGCTTCAACACTTAAGACAGGTTGACCACTTCAGAAGGCCTGTTTCCCTCAGATGACTTGAAGCACTTCTTAAAGACTTATAAAGCGTATTGTGGCTTGCTGAAATCACAGATAGATAATTAGACACTTAAGAGTATCTATGAAAATAAATACTGTAAATTTGTTAATCATTAAAACTTGGAAATATTGTTGTCTTAAAACATCATAAAATCTCTTATGATATTTTTGAGACTCAACATTCTCCCCCTTTTTAATGATGACAAATTTTTCTTAAAACTGTAAAATCTGAAAGGAGTATGTGAGAATAAAGTAGCTTTTAATAATAACTCCCCCTCAGATAATGAACTTAATAGTTCTTCTTTGCTCCCCCTGAGTCCTGTAGCACTTCACATTTGAATCAGATTTTTGTTAGTTTTAGTACTCCCCCTTTTGTCATCAATCAAAAGGGAATCATAGAGTAATAATCAGTAATAGAGCAATAAAGCAAACAGGATTATGATCTACAGATAAAGTAAAGTCATGTATCAGAGCAAGGATCATGAGCACATGAGATGGAATAAAAACACTGATTGTAGTAAAATGATGCAGGGTTTAAAAAGATAATCAGCACTTGAAAAAAATATGAACATAAGACAATGGCAATAAATTAGTCCTTCTTCTTCAGCAGGGCTTCAGACAGAAAGGAGATCAGTTCTTCCTTGGCCTTGTCTATGGCAGCTTCAATAGAAGATTTCAACTCTTGTTGCCCACTTCTTATCAGCTGTTGTTCATGAAGAATTTCTTGCTGATTCTGAATAACCTTTTGTGCTTTCTTTTCTGAGACTTCACATCTTCTCTCAGATTCTTCACATCTCTTCTCAAGGGCCTTGACCTTGGATTTCAGCTTCTGGTTTTCTTCAAACAGATCAGGTTCAGACTCAACTAGGATGAGCTGAAGGTAGGGACAAACAAATCTCAAAACTCCAAAACCAGGCTGTAAGCCATATTCTGAAGGATTGTAGACTGGACAGAAAAAGGTCCCAACATACTTCAGAAGCACCCAAGCTTGGTTGAATGAATCTGCCTGTGGGGGAAAGTGATCTTTTAAGAAATGGTACTGAACATTTATGAAGTGTCCAACACCCATTGCAGATTCAGCATCAGGACCACTACACCAGAAGAAGACCCAACAGCTTCTCTGATCTTCCAGTAAGATTCTCACATCCAGTTTTCAAACAGGTGATTCAAGCCTCCGCCTTCTGATATGATAAACTCAGGAAGACCTTCCCATTCTGAAGCAGTCATGGCTTCAGACAAGGGTGTTGATACAGAATAGACCTTAGGACCCTTCAATTTTTCATCTTGACCTTCTTTGAGGGGATACCTAGGAACAATCCTATCAGGTTTCACCAAGATTTTGGTTGAAGGCCTGATTGAACTGGTTCTAGGAGGCCTGTAGCCTATCATTCCAACTCCTCTAGCCAAGTCTCTTGGAACAACTCAGCTTCTGTGTTCAGCATTCTTACCATTAGCCATTCTTCATTGTTCAGCTTCCATGAGTCTTCAGAGAATGGATTGATAAGATCCCATGTATGATTAGGAGGGACAACACCCTCCCTTATCTTCTCCAAACCATCAGCATTGTTGGAGTACAAAGCCCTTACATCAGACACAGTCTTCTTAGTGAGACCCTGATGAAGTGAGACAACATGGGCTGTTCTAAAGTGATGCAGCTCTTCAGACAGATGCTGGAATTTTGGCAAAGGACAAGAGCCAAAGGAGGTTCTTGTCAGTCTCTTGCATAAGGCTGCAATCTCAGCTGAAAGGTTGAATTGATGAACAGATGAAGGTGGTGAAGGAGGTAAAGGTGTGTGAGGTGTAGATGATGATGGTGAGGAAGGTGATGAAGGTGAAGATAATGAGCTATCGGATAGTTGTATGTACAGAGGTGAAGGGGGTTTGGATGGTGAAGATGAGGGTTCAAGAACTTGGTTTTCTTGAGGTGCAGGGGGTTCAGACAACAGGTTGTCTGATGGTATGATGGGTGTAGGTGATGAGGGTTCAGATGGTATGAAAGGTTCAGAGGGTAATGTAATTAGCTGTAAGGTTGGTAGAGGTTGGGAGATAGGTGGAGAAGGTTGCTTTTCTGGTGAGGTGGGTTTAGATGAGGATTGAGGTTGCTTTTCAGGTGATGAAGGAGGTGAGGGAGTTACATTATCAAATCTCACCTTGATCCTTTTGTAAGGTTTGAGAGCAAGAACATCTTGAGCTTTAGCAGCTCTTTCTTTTTCTTCCCTTTCCTTTGCTTCCTTATCCTCCCTTTCTCTTTCTTCAGAGGAAAGAGCCCTTCTTCTCTTGAAGTATTGATTAGCCTTTACAAATTTTTGATACCTTTCAGCAATGTCTGCTTCTTCTAGGTGAGAAGCAGTACTTCTGGTAATCCTAACTTCAGACACTGTCTGAAGTAGTTTACCCTTCTTCTTTTTCCTCTGAGGTGCACTTGACCTCTTTCTTTTCTTTGAGGCTTCAGCAATGGCTGCTTGCTTGTCATCCTCAGCATAAGCAAGTTGTGAGGCTATTGCAAGAGCTCTATCAGTTCTCTCTTGCTCTTCTTTCAGTTCTAACTCTTCTTGTTCAATGGCAGTAGCCAAAGCAGCAACCTGAATCAGTTCAGGGTCAGAGGAGCATGCAGCAAGAGGTTGAGCAGCAACTGCATCAATATCCACAGCCTGTCCTTCCATTATAGAAGTAGGCTTTGAAGATTGTGCAGGTTCAGACACCTGACCCACAATTTTAGACAACCTTTGAGAAGGTTTCTGAACAGGTTTAGACGCTTGAATCTGTACAGATGCAGAAGTTATCTTAGCTGAGCTTCTTGAGGTGACGCCTTTGAGGGCTTGAACTCATGTCTTCTGATATCTCCTTTTAGTTCATTTTCCAGAATCTGCACAGTGGAACTTCTTCTCTGAGCTTTCTCCATCAGCAAACTTTCTTTCATGGTTGGCGAGGGAGGCCTTGGAGTCAGCTTAATCTTCATGCTCTTCAGATTTGATTCACCAAACATAGGGATTGAGTGGTGATCAAAGAGCTGGTGAACTGGAACTTTAAAATGCAACAAGACCTTGGTGATGATGGTGTTGTGAGGAAAACTTCCAGCAGAATCTCTTAGCCTCTTCTGAAGGTGGTACATGATGATATTTGGAAGATTTATCTTCTGCTTCTTCAGAAGGTGAATGAGGCAGAATCTCTCCAGTTCAGACACATGGTTTCTGCTGCCACTTTTAGGGATTACAGAGTTCCCCAAAATAGCATGCAGAACCCTAGCCTTATCTGACATATTCTTAGCATCCAGACTAGCAGGAGAGGGAGTTCCATACAAAAACTCAGTAAAATATTTCTGACCTCCATTTCTTGATTCCCAGCCAGGAGAGAAGACAGCACCTTCAGTCTTGACACCACAGACAATGGCCAAGATGTCTTCATCAATAAAGATAGATGTACCAAGCACATCAGCCTTGATGGTGGTGTAGATGCCTTGAGGGTTAGGGATTCCTCTGGCTGTGGCCCAGAAATCAAGTATACTCTGCTCATGCCAATGTGAACAATTTTTGTTGAAGTATTCAAGCCACCCAGCTGCTTGAAATTCTGCATGAAGATCCATTCCTAGTGCTTCAAGCTCTTCCAGAAAGACACCCTTGGTCTTCACAATATTATCAGCTCCAGACTTCTTTGGTGCCATTGTTGAAGGATGGAAAGAACTTGAGAGAGAAAATGCTTTCTTGAAGACGAAGAATAGCAAAGGTTCTGAGAGGGTAGTGAGCTGTAACGTACCAAGGACTCACTTCCTTACAGTACTTATAGACCTCTGAAGCAATGATGACAGAAACAGGTCGCGCAGACATAGGGTAACGTGTAAAGTGGATTTAAACCGTCCCTTTATTGCCACGTCATTTGTTCATTTCAGACAAGTGCAAGATTTCAGACTTCTAAATGAAATTTCAGAAACCCTAAAATTTCAGACATGTCACAATTTCAGACATACTGAAATTTCAAATATTCATTTCAGATAACATACAAAATCAGTTAGAAAATGCATGTATGTTCAAATTATCACGTATGAACTTAAATCTGTCTTCAGTCAGAGGTTTTGTGAATATATCTGCCCATTGAAGCACTGTTTCAATGAACTTTATATCAAAAACACCTTTCTAAACATAGTCTCTAATGAAATGATGTTTGATTTCTATATGTTTAGCTCTAGAATGTTGAATGGGGTTTTTAGACAGATTAATGGCACTTGTATTGTCACACAAAACAGGTATAACAGATATAGGAATATTAAAATCCTCAAGCTGATACTTCACCCAAAGAAGTTGTGAACAACAACTTGCTGCGGAGATATATTCAGCTTCAGCTGTTGATAATGCAATGGTGCTTTGCCTTTTACTTGACCAGCTGATCATGTTGCCTCCAAAGAAGTGGCAACCTCCATTGGTGCTCTTTCTTTCAATTCTGTCTCCATCAAAGTCAGCATCGCAGTATCCTATTAACCTGCGTTCTTTGTCTTTCTTATAGCAAAGACCAAGATTAGTAGTACCTTTAAGATATCTAAAAATCCTCTTAACAGCTTTATAATGAGTAATTCTTGGATCTGATTGAAATCTAGCACAAAGGCACACACTGAACATAATGTCAGGTCTGCTTGCTGTTAGATACAATAAAGAACCAATCATTCCTCTATACAAAGTCTGATTCACTGGTTCTTCATTCTCATCTTTGCTTAAATATGTTGAAGGATGCATAGGAGTTGACATGGGCTTGCAATCATTTAAGTTAAACTTCTTAAGCATTTCTTTTGTATATTTCTCTTGATGAATCCATATACAATTAGAATCTTGCTTAATTTGAAGTCCTAAGAAAAATTTTAATTCACCCATTAGGCTCATTTCAAATTCAGATTGCATTAACTCAGAAAACTCCTTGCAAAGAGAAGAATCAGTGGAACCAAATATAATGTCATCAACATATATCTGGACTAGCATGAGACCTTTGTTAGACTGTTTTCTAAAAAGAGTTGTGTCAACTTTTCCTCTTTCGAAACCATTTTTGATAAGAAAATTGCTCAATCTGTCATACCAAGCTCTTGGAGCTTGTTTTAGACCATAGAGATCTTTTTTCAATTTGAAAATGTAATCTGGAAAAGTGACATCCTGAAAACCGGGGGGTTGTCTAACAAAGACTTCTTCTTCAATGAAACCATTGAGAAAAGCACTTTTAACGTCCATTTGGTATAGCTTGATGCCATTATTTATAGCATGAGACAATAAAATTCTAATTGCTTCTAACCTGGCCACTGGGGCAAAGGTTTCTGTGAAATCAATTCCTTCTTGCTGATTGTATCCTTGAGCCACAAGCCTTGCCTTGTTTCTGACTACTTTGCCTTCTTTAGACAGCTTGTTTCTGAACACCCATTTGGTTCCAATAATAGTTTTCCCATGGGGTTTAGGAACAAGGGTCCAGACATCACTCCTAGCAAATTGATTTAACTCTTCTTGCATGGCTAGGATCCACCCTTCATCATGCAGAGCTTCATCAATATCTTTGTGTTCAACTTCAGACAGGAGAGCCAGTGAATTCAGATTCCTGAACTTTGATCTTGTCTTCACTCTTTCTGAAGTACTTCCAATAATTTGCTCTTTAGGGTGATGTGACTTGTATCTCCAATCAGTTCTGTGAATGGGTACAACATCTGTCTGAGACTCAACATCTATCTGAAGAGGATCAGTAACTGTAGGCACTTCAGACAACTGTTCATCTTTCAAGTTGCTGTTGTCATTTAGCTCCATTCCTGCAAAATCATCCTCTAGATCTGATAGTTCCCTATCAGTCTCTTTCTTGTCATTGAATTTAACATGGATTGATTCTTCTACAACTAGAGTTCTAGAGTTATAAACTCTGTAAGCCTTAGATGTTTCAGAATAACCTATGAAAAATCCTTTGTCAGATTTTGCATCAAACTTTCCAAGATCATCCTTTGTGTTAAGTATAAAACACTCACAGCCAAAGGGATGAAAGTAAGATATGTTGGGTTTTCTTCCTTTCCACAATTCATAAGGAGTTCTTTTAAGAATTGGTCTTACCAATATTCTGTTTTGAAGGTAGCAAGCTGTGTTAATAGCTTCTGCCTAGAAGGATCTTGGTAGATTGCATGAGTTGAGCATGGTTCTTCCCATCTCTTGCAGACTTCTGTTCTTTCTCTCAACAACCCCATTTTGTTGAGGTGTTCTAGCCACAGAAAAATTGTGTGAGATCCCATTCTCATTACAGAACATTTCAAAGTTTGCATTTTCAAACTCTCCGCCATGATCACTTCTGATGACAGATATACAGAATCCTTTTTCATTCTGTACCTTCTTACAAAATATTGTGAAATTCTTAAAAGTTTCATCCTTGCTTCTAAGGAATATAACCCATGTATATCTAGAATAGTCATCAACAATGACTAAACCATATTTCTTACCACTAATGCTTTCTGTTCTAATAGGACCAAACAAGTCAATATGCAATAGTTCTAGAGGTCTGCTAGTAGAAACAACATCTTTACTCTTAAATGAGTGTCTTGTTTGTTTCCCTTTCAGACAGCTTTCACATAAAATGTCAGATTTGTATGAGAGCTTGGGTAAGCCTTTAACCAGATTGTATTTTGCTAATCTTGAGATTAATCTCAAGCTGGCATGCCCAAGTCTTTGATGCCAAATCTGTTTTTCATCTTCAACAGAAATAAAACATTTAACATTTTGACTTGCTAGTTCCTCTAGATCAATTTTGTACACATTGCTGTGCCTTTTAGCAGTAAAAAGGATTTGATCAGAAGAGTCTTTGACTATACAACCTTCCTTAGTAAAAGAGACCACATATCCACTGTCACATAATTGACTTATGCTCAGTAGGTTGTGTTGAAGTCCTTCCACTAGGAGAACATTTTTAATAAGGGATAAAGGTGACATACCTACAGTCCCTATTCCTGTGATCTTCCCTTGCTGGTTTCCACCAAAGGTGACCACACCTCCATTTCTTGGTCTAAGGTTTTGGAACAAAGACCTTTCTCCTGTCATGTGTCGCGAGCATCCACTGTCCAGGTACCATTTGTGGTGTCTCTTTTGTCCTGTTAAGCACATCTGCAACAGGAATAATCAAGTTTTTAGGTACCCATATACTTTTGGGTCCTCTTTTGTTAGACCTGGGTGTTGGTCTCCTTTTGTGTTTACACTGAATCACATTGTGTCCAGCTTTTCCATATTGAGAATACCCAATAACCTTTCCCTTGCCTTTTTCAGCATTAAAAATATGAGGTTCAGGCATGTTATAATCCCAAAAGCCTAAGCCACTTTCGTCAATGAAATGTATTTGATCACCAAGTAATCTGTTCAAATTATCAGTTCCTTTGACAAACTTAGCTAAGTCTTTTGTCAGTTGCTCAACTTGCTTCTGAAGTTTTATATTTTCTTCAGACACATGTTGAGAACTACTGATGTCAGACACAAGGATCTTTTCCTTGAGCATAATATTTTCTATTTCAAGGGCTTCATATTTATTACACATTTCTGTGTGAGCCTTGGATAGATTCTTATACTCTTGGAATAGTTCTTTGGAGCTTTCCATCAGATCATCATACATTTCTTGAAGGGTTAAAGGAAATACCTCTTCTTCAGAGCTGTCTGATGATGGCAGACTGGCCATAAGACATAAGTTGGCCTCTTCTGAAGTATCTTCTTCTTCTTCAGAAGTAGATTCATCAAGATCTTCCCATGTTGCCATTAGTCCCTTCTTCTTTTGAAGAACTTCTTCTTTTTGAATGTGTTTTTCTTCAACTTAGGACACTCAGCCTTCATGTGACCTGGTTGTTTGCATTCAAAACAAGTAATTTTGTCATTTTGAAAATCTTTACCTGTCTTACCTCCTTTAGAGGTTGAAGGTTGATTCCTTCTGAACTTTCCTCTGTTTTGGAGCATTCTTTTGATCTTCCTACTTAAAAGAGCGAGATCATCATCTTCTGAGCTATCTTCAGAATCCTCATCTGTTTCTGAAGTTTCCTCAGCTTGCATAGCCTTCATCTTGCCATGCCTAGACTGACTGGTATTGGAGTTTAGAGCCAGAGATTTCTTCTTGTTGTCATCTTCTTCAAACTCAAGCTCATGAACCTTGAGAGATCCCAGAAGTTCCTCCATTCTAAGAGAGTTTAAGTCTCTTGCCTCTTGAATGGCAGTAACTTTGGGTCTCTAGGTCTTAGGCAAGCTTCTTAGAATCTTTCTGTTATTATCTCCAGATTCATAAGTTCTGCCCAAGGACCTGAGTCCATTTGTAATGGTCTGAAACCTCCCAAACATCTGATCAATGGTTTCTGTTTCTTCCATTTTGAACATCTCATATTGGTGTATGAGCATACTAATCTTGGATTGCTTGACAGTTTCAGTCCCTTCATGGGCTGCTGCAAGAGTATCCCAGATTTCCTTGGCAGATGTACAACCGTGCACCTTCTCATATTCTGATTTGTTCAATGAGCATATCAGATAGAGTTTGGCTTTGGCATTCATCTGAACTCTAGCCTTCTGCTCCAAGGTCCAGTCAGCCTTAGGTATAGGCACATTGTTTAGCATGGGCACATAGTCTCCATCAGTAACTACATCCCAGACATCAATGTTGTTGCTTTCAATGAACAGCTTCATACGATCTCTCCAGTAGTGATAGTCTACTCCATTGAATGCTGGGGGTCTTGTGATAGATGCACCCTCAGAGATGTATTGCCTGTTGTTGTTTGCAGCTTCCATCTGGATCTTTTAGTCCTCAACACTTGTTAGGTGCTCAACCCTGAGTTAAGCTCTGGTACCAACTGTAGAAACACAGGGAAACACTAGAAGGGGGGGTTGAATAGTGTTTCTTTGTATTTTGAAAGCTTTTGAAAACAACAAGTTATAAACAGTTTCAGACAGGTTTATCGAGGCTATCTGAAGTATTTGAATGGTTCCTGAAAATATATTTTAAAAAGTTTCTTTGCTTTTAAAATATTTAGAATAGCTTTTCAACACCCTTGATATTAATATAAACGAATTGACAAGAGATAAGGGATAGAAAAAACTTAGCCAAAGATTTATCCTGGTTCACTCACCACCACTGTGAGCTACCTCCAGTCCCAATGCCAACAAGCACTTGGATTTTCTCTTAATCTTTCACAAAGATTACAAGTATTCTTTTCTATCAAGCCTCTTCAGGCTCTACAACCAAGACAAGCCTCTCTAGGCTCAAACAACACAAGTATTCTTTTCCAGACAAGCCTCTCCAGGCTCAACAACACAAGTATTCTTTTCCAGACAAGCCTCTCCAGGCTCAACAACAATTACAGTTAAAAGGAGTTTAAGCTTTTAAACTACACAAGTTTAAAGCTCAAACCTATTACGATGTACAGCTTAAAAACTGAGGTATACTCAGGATATGAAAATATAAAGTGTACAAAGAAGTTTATCAGAGTGATTTTCTTGAAGAAAATTTGAAGCGATGATTCTCTTTTTCTGTATACTCTTCTCTGTTCTTGTTGCTAGCCCAATGATGGTCTTCATAAGGGGTATTTATAACCAGACTTTGAACCGTTGAAAAACCACCGTTTAGAGATAGCATTAAATGCTATTCAATCCGTTGTGAGACATACTTCTGAGCATCCTGACATTTCTGACACAGTACAAGGTTGTATCTGCCAAAAGGCTGTTTTGAGGAATTGCTGCGTTGCTGCATTTACAGAGATTTCCTCAGTGGTGTATGAAATTCAAATGCACCAGGAAAGGCCTCTGTGTTTGTTGCCATAAATGTGTTCCAAAATGTGTTCCAAAACGTACAATAACCCAAATAGAATCATGTCCTCTTACAAACCTAAGCAAAGCAACCACAAAATCCATAGAAATACTATCCCACTTCCACTCAGGTATACTTAAAGGTTGAAGCAGTCCTGAAGATTTTTGGTGTTCTACCTTAGCCTTTTGATAAACCAAGCAAGCACTCACAAAGTCTTCTATATCCCTCTTCATCCTAGGCAACCAAAACATCTTTTTCAAATCTTGATACATCTTAGTTTAACCGGGATGGAAACTAAGCTTACTCTTATGCCCCTTTTCAAGTACTAAACGCCTAAAGGTAGGTTTACTAGGTACACAAACTCGGTCTCCAAATCTCACTACTCCATCTACACCTAAGACAAATTCTCCACCACTACCCTTTTCTATAGCCTAACGTCTAATCATCAAGAATGAGTCCTCTAATTGAGCATCTCTAATTTCTTTCAACAAGTCATTACTTACTCGAATTATTCCTAGTTTCACACTATCAGGGGTTACCTCACAAGCTAAGCTTAAATCTCTAAACTGAGTCAGGAGGTCCATTTCCCTAATCATCAAATAACTAACATGGAGAGATTTTCTACTTAGGGCATCTGCTACTACATTAGCCTTGCCAGGGTGATAACTCAATTCAAAATCATAATCCTTTAGACATTCTAGCCACCTCCTTTGTCTCATGTTAAACTCTTTTTGATCAAACAAATACCTAAGGCTCTTATGGTCACTAAAAACCTCAAATTTAGAACCATACAAATAATGTCTCCATATGTTTAACACGAACACAACAGCTGCTAACTCAAGATCATGGGTAGGGTAGTTTCTCTCATGGATCTTCAATTGCCTAGAAGCATAAGCTACTACTTTACCTTCCTGCATTAACACCCCACGTAAACCCATCTTAGAAGCATCACAATATACTACAAAAGGTTTTCTAAGGTCAAGCAAGACTAAAACCGGTGCACTAGTCAATTTTTCCTTAAGAGTTTGGAAACTAAGCTCGCACTTACTATTCCATACAAAAGTAACCCCCTTCCTATAGTCAACTCGGTCAAAGGTAAAGCTATCTTAGAAAATACCTCTACAAATCTTCTATAATACCCAGCCAACCCAAGAAAACTTCTAATCTCACTCACTGACTTAGGAGTCTCCCACTTAAGTACAACCTCTACCTAATGGGATTTAGGCAAGCGTAGCAAAATTCCAGCAGTGTAATAGTAAGTAAAGAGTATCGTATCCACAGGGAACAGTTCACTTCATAATTAGTAGTGATCAGACTATCAAGCAAGAAACTATTTTAGATGATTGTTGTGCAGAAAGTAAATTGCATAAAATAAATGAGATAGTAGAGATAGAGTAAGATAGCGTTACTAGGATTAGGATTGAATTTCATATCATCGCACCCCTTACATATGTGAATTCCAATATTAATTAAGAATATATTTCTATGATACCTTAGCCAAACTATATTGTTTTACTCTGAGTTACCAGCAATAAAACACTCGAAGATAATCCATGCGGGTTCTCCCAGGCGACAAAATACCCCGGCTTGATTGCTCTACTTTTCCGTTCATTAACACTATCAATTCGCCCTATATTCCTATAGTGACTACTATGAAGAGACTGTCACACTTCTTCTTCAATCATCGATTTTCACTATATTCCTATAGTAACTACTATGAGTACTTTTACCAATCGGAGTTCAAGTTTCCTAGGTATCGGCTCCCCCAAACTCGCTGTTGAATTCACAAAAATCATTTACCAATGTATTTTACAAAAACAACCTATAACTCCGGCACACAGGCGAAAGCTACGCATTAAGTAAAGTATAAAAGCACCGATATCATAGAATAGGGATTCATAATTAATAAAGAGAATTCACATATATTTGGGGATTGAATCAACTACATTCAATTCTATTGGAGAGTTTAGCTACGCATGGTAGCCATTACAGACCAATGAAGAAACTGTCACACTTTTCTTCAATCCTAGCGTTGCTATCTGAAATCTGGAAGGAATCTGTTTTGAAATTAGATTAGAAAACACATCCGTGCTGCTGCGCTTCACCTGCACTTAGCACAAGTGAAGTGTGACTTTCAGAATACTGTGCTCCAACCTGCGCTTAGCATAGGTGGAGCGTGGAACACGTTCCAGACTTCTCTGTTTCCTCTTTTAACAGCTTGATTTATTCCTGATCTTATCTTTGTTTGCTTGGCTCTCCTTGTTTCCCTCTTTTTGAATTGATTCTGTGTTTATCTTGCTTTTGAATTTAAATTGGTGAAGTTATCCGCAAAATCCTTGTTTAAATGGTTGCTGATTTTATCTTTATTTGCTCTCATTCAAACTTTAAATCTGCAGATCCTATCCTCAAATAATGCTATCTTCTTTTATCTTTTAAATCTCTCTCATAAATCTGCAAAATCAACAGATTTTCTATTAAAATAGAATCAAATTCAAATTCAAATTAAATAAACACAATTATTACAATTATTAATAAAAAGGGATTATTTTGGGGCATAAATTACTATTTTATCCTTGATAAGTGCAGTAAAAATACAAGAATAAATCATATAATTGGCACTTATCACTACCTTAGAAGGATCTACACCTATACCCCCCTTAGAGATCACATGATCCAAGAAGCTCACTTCTTCTAACCAAAAATCACACTTAGATAACTTAACATACAATTGGTTATCCCTAAGAATCTGTAGTACTACCTTTAAGTGTTTCTCATGCTCCTCCTTAGTTTTGGAGTAAACTAGTATGTCATCTATAAAGACAACTACAACTTTATCCAAGTAGGGATGAAAAATTTTGTTCATATAATCCATAAAAATAGAAGGAGCATTAGTCACACCAAAAGGCATTACAAGATACTCATAATGTCCATATCTAGTCCTAAAGGCAGTCTTAGGTATGTCCTCTTCTCTAACTCTAATCTGGTGATAACCCGACCTAAGATCAATCTTGCTAAACACACAAGCCCCCACTAATTGGTCCATCAGATCATCTATCCTAGGTAAAGGGTACTTATTCTTAATAGTTACCTTGTTAACTGTTGGTAATCTATGCACAACCTCATACTACCATCCTTCTTCTTCACTAGCAAGACAGGTGCTCCCCAAGGTGATACACTAGGTCTCACAAACTTCTTCTCTAGCAAATCTTCTAACTATTTCTTTAGCTCGGTTAACTCCTTGGGTGACATCCTATAAGGTGAAACTAAGATAGGTCCCGCCCCTGGTACTAAGTCTATGGAAAATTCCATCTCTCTTTCAGGTGGTAAACTAGACATGTCTTCAGAAAATACATCAGGATAATTGCACACTATGGGTAACTCATTGATAATAGCACTATTCTCAGAACTCAAAGAAGCTAGCAACATGTATACCTGGGCATTTTCTCTTAGAGACACCTTCACCCGGTTGGCAGTCAAAAAGTCCCCACTCTTCCTCTCAACAAGTTGACCAAAGACAACTGTTTTATCAGCACAATTCAATAGGACATGGTTGGAAGATAGCCAGTCCATACCAAGAATAATGTTTAGCTGACTCAGAGGCAAACAAATTAAGTCAACTAGGAAATCTTTACCATTGATATGAACAGGACAATTGAAGCATACATCGGAAGTAGAAACTAACCCACCAGTTGGTGTTTCCACACTTAGCACAAAAGACAATGAAGAGACAAACAATTTCAATTTGGACACACAAGCATGTGATATAAAGGAATGAGTCGCACCCGAGTCGAACAACACAATTAAGGGAATTCCCGCAATGAAACCCATACCTTGGATAAAGTCTTCGGATTGAGCAGCTTCAGTACCACTCAAGGAAAATACTCTTCCAATAGCTTTTGGCTTACCTACACTCCCACTAACACTTCCACTTGCCGCCGCAGACCCCTATTTCCCTTGAGGACAATCACGAGAAATATGTCCTCGTCCGTTACATCTGAAGCAAGTAACTTCTCTATCTTCACACCTGTATGCCCGATGTCCCGACTTTCCACACTTATAGCAATTAATAGGAGTACTAGAATCCACACTTCCGCCCCTAGACACCTGACTAGCAGCTGGAGCCTGACTCCTCTTCTAAATCGAACCCTCGCTACCCCCTCCAAACTTAGAGCTCCTAGCTGGCCGAGAATATGGCTTACTCTTGCTAGAAGATCCATGCTTGCTCTGATTTCTCATAGGTCCTCCATTCTTGTAATGAACGGCTCTATCCCGGTTGTCCTCATCATACACCCTACATTTATTCACCAGCTCATGAAATCGCACAATACCTTGGTAGTTGAAGACCTGCTTGATTTCAGGGCGGAGACCACTGATAAATTTCACACATTTCGCCTCTTCATTATCGGCTCCCTCATATGCAGGACAAAATCGAACCAGTGCTTCAAACTTAGCTACATAGTCCGCCACAGTGTCATCTCCTTGTTTAAGTTCAAAAATTCTATCTGCTTCTTGTTACGAATGTCGTGAGGAAAATACTTCTCCAAGAACAGTCTCTTGAAGTTCTCCCAGTTCATTGGGGTGCCTACCTCAATCATTCTTTGGTAGGTACTCTGCCACCAGAATCCAGCATCTCCAGACATCATGAAAACATCCAACGTCACCTTCTGCACCAACGGGCATTCCATAGCCTTAAATATCTTCTCTATCTCAAAGATCCAATCAGCAGTACCATCCGGATCATAACCCCCACGGAAGGTAGGTGGATGGTTCCTCTGGAACCGAGCAAGCCAGTCCACCTCTTGATGCTGGTTCAGGTTGCCTACCACCTGAGCCATAGCCATCAAGGCTTCAAGATTAGCGCGATCGTTTCTACCTCCTCCAGACATCACTTTTCTGATTCACATAAAAGTATAATAACCAAAACAAAATAGTTAGATCAAAACAATTCATCTCACTCAATCAACAACACAAGTTAGCACAACGGAAACATAGCAAACACACAACTCAAGGCCAATGAATCGACAAACTCTGATACCACTAAATGTGGCACCCTTCTACCCCAAATAATAAAAATAAATACCAATTTAAATTATAATGAAAACTACATTTAACTCCAAGATGAAAAGGTTCACAATATTCTCTCTTTAACAAACATGCACACAATTGTAATAATTATTCAAAATCCAACGTTATCTCCATAAAAGGAAATAATTAAGGTTTCAAAAGAATTTAATTGTCAACATAACAACGATATAACCTGGCCATAAAAGATCCTTAGGAACAATTTTTTTCCAAATCTTTACATAACAAAATAAAAGAATATAAGCTCTTAAATACTAAGCCCCGATGTCACACATATCAGAGCGAGACCCTGTCCCTTTAAAATTCAGCACTTTGAGTGCCCTCTTCATTACCTAAGAAAACCACAAGAGAGAGTACGGTGAGGAATGGAATACAAACGTATATATGCAATGCAGAAGACTACCCTTGTTCCCACCCATCACCATACACAATATCATTGATCCTAATCCACACACTATACATCCCACACATTAGCTTCACACAATTATAATTTCACACCTCTCATACAATCACAAAATAATGTGTATGCCCATACCATGCACATGCACAACACCTCTCCTAAGATTCATGATTTGGAACTCCGAACAATGGGCGAACCTCATCAATTCTCTTAGTTGTTACCAATAATGGCCCTACCGTTAAACACCCTCATGGCCGGTAGGTTGCACAGTTAAACACCCCCACTTGGGCCCGTGCAAAGACACTCCCTCCCTCCCACCGTTACCCACCTCTTATGGGCCATTGAGTCGCATAGAAAAACATCCCCTCTTGGGGCCATGCATCGAATGCCTCCCATTATGGTCCACCCTGTTCATCGCCCCCTCTTTGGGCCAGGGTATTTTTTTTAGCCACGTCTGGTTTCTCATGCATCTCATGTGCCTCATACATCATATGCTCATGCTCAATGCATCATCATCACTTCATACATCTCTCATACAATATCCTCTACTCTAATCATTCCACATCACATCATGAATATTGTACACATAGAATATTTACATTTATCTCATCATATCCAAATCACACATGATACCTCACAATCACATAAAATAATCACCTAACAATACTTCATGCCACAATTAATACACATTATACATCGACTTCAATCTTATCAATTCCATAAAAACGATTCATATTTT
Source organism: Sesbania bispinosa (assembly GCA_026901365.1). Lineage (NCBI taxonomy): Eukaryota > Viridiplantae > Streptophyta > Magnoliopsida > Fabales > Fabaceae > Sesbania > Sesbania bispinosa. Next base: position 681,453 of record QLOH01000492.1, read on the forward strand.
AAATAAACATCCATCATATAAGTAGATGATCACAACATCACATAAACGTAACACTTTACTCCCAGTTTTGGCCTGGTAATCGATTACCTAAAGCATCTGTTTTGGCCTGGTAATCGATTACCATAAGGCTGTAATCGATTACCAGAAGCATCTGGTACGTCCAATTATGCTCTAGTAATCGATTACCAACCTCTCGTAATCGATTACCAGAGACTTGTTATCACACTTACGCCCAGAAATATCTAGTAATCGATTACGGACTACTGTAATCAATTACCAGCGACTCGAGATGCGACTGCTGTGACACCCTTCTACCCCATATTCTTATACATTAAATAATCTGAAATATATAAAAATGACACTCCACACTGGGTAAAAAGGTTCACAGTTCTCATTGTATAAACGTCATTTACCTCAAAGTAAAATAATTTAAAGTGGAAATAGCAATCGACTGTTTTCAAAACACTTAAGCAGCGGAATCTCCCAAAATAGAAATAACAAGAACATCTACTAGCCATGCAAGGCAATTAAAGAGAAGTCTATAAAATTGTTCCTACCTAAAAAAAATAATTGAAGAACCCCCAATGATGTGCCCTGATGTCACATGTACCAGAGCAATACTCCCTTTACTCAACACTCGACACCAATTGTGTCATCATCATCACCTGTAAAATAGCTACAGTGTAATGGTGAGGAAAAGAATACTACTCATACATACACATAGGAGACTACCCTATCCTCACCCTCATGTAAACAACATCATCATATATAACTCATTCTATCATCAAATATAAAACATCGCCACCATCATCATATTCACCAACAACGTCATCAATATCACTACAATCATCATAATCATCATTAATCATCAAAATCATCATTATCATCATTATCATCAATGTTGTCATATTTATCATCATACTCATCATTATCATCAATATCATCATTCACCTCCCTGAGTTATACTCAGGTACAATCATCAACATTATCACAATCATTACTCACCTCCCCGAGTTATACTCAGGTACCATAATCAATAACATAATCAATACTCACCTCCCCGAGTCACACTCAGGTACCATAATCATCTCCCCGAGTTAGACTCAGGTACAACATTCACCTCCCTGAGCTACACCTCACCCCTCACTGGGCTTGTGTATCTCAAGTACAATCACCTCCCTGAGCTACACCCCACCCCTCATTGGGCTTGTGTATCTCAAGTACAATCACCTCCCTGAGTTATACTCAGGTACAATCACCTCCCTGAGCTACACCCCACCCCTCACTGGGCTTGTGTATCTCAAGTACAACATCATATATATTCAAACATAATTTACATCATTAGGTTAATTACATCATCATCACCATGATCACCTCCTCGAGTTATACTCAGGTACCATATTCACTTCCCCGAGTTAAACTCAGGTATAACACCAACATCATCATCATCATCAATCATTCCCATCATAGTTCATTATAATTATCACCACTCATCATCATCATTAATCATTATAATTAGTACCATTCATCATCGTCATCATCAAAATCATCATAAATATCACCAAATATCATTATCATCATAAATAACATCAATCACCATCATCATGTATCATCATACATATTCAACAATCATCATTATCACAAATCATCATAATTATCACCAAATATCATTATCATCATAAATAACACATCGAACTCAATATGAGCAATCATCCATCACAAGGATTCACCAATCCACACTGGTAATCGATTACAAGCCTCTTGTAATCGATTACTCGCAAACAAAGTCTCTGGTAATCGATTACCCACACTTGATAATCGATTACCTGCAAGCAATTACCCTGGTAATCGATTACCAAACCTCTGTAATCGATTACCAGCAAACCAACTCTCTGGTAATCGATTACAACATCCCTGTAATCGATTACCTGCGAGCAAACAGCCCTCCTAGTTGCCCAGAACACCCTGGTAATCGATTACCACTCTTGGTAATCGATTACTCGCGACGCAGATTGCAGTTCTTTCGATCTCTACCAATTCCAAACTTCTCTATTCAATCTCTAATCAATCCTTTTCATCAAAATATCATCTATATGCGTTTATATTCATCAAACTCCACCAAAGTGTCAAGCTTTAATAGTTTTACAAGGTTTTCCCATCAAAACCCCAAATCATCAAACCCTCATTAATCCCCTTTTCACTATTTATATTATTCTCATTCAATCTCCTCAAGATTCATCAAGAATCATACAATCAATCATCAATTACAGTTTTCATCATCCATACTCAATATATCAATTATTAATACGAATTAAAGTCTTAGGTTACTACCCAAGCATCCCCCACATGTACATACAAGCAATACCCTCTCCCCCACCGTACCTTAGTGAAGATCGATCAATCAGCAGGGAAGTCCCTTTCTTGGTTCTTGATGATCACTTTGCAACAACCTCCTCTTGAGACTTGGTTTCTCCCCTCCTTAGCCTTTCGCTCTCTGATGATCATACGGATAAGGATTAGGGTGAACTATAGCCTTTCCTTACTATAAAGCCTATATGGGCTGGTCCCACACTCAACCCCCCTTATCCTCTTTTTAAATTCGAATAGCTTTATCTCAATTTGAATAGTTTATCTTATTTAAAACTAATAATAATATTAATACTATTATTTATTTATTTATTTCTCCCACTTTATTAATTATTTTTATTTAATTTTATTTAATTAAATTTAGGATGTTACAACTCTCCCCTCCTAAAAGAAAATTCGTCCCCGAATTTTACCTGAAGCGAATATCTCTGGATAGGACTCCTTCATCTTCTCTTCAAGTTCCCAAGTAGCACTCTTGGGTGTAGGTCCTCCCTAGATCACATTAACTAAAGGAATCTCTTTACCTTGAAGTTGTTTCACCCTCCGATCCTCAACTCTCACCGGCATGGTTTCCACTGTCAGGTTTTCCTTAATCTCAAGGTGGTCTGACTCAATCACATGCGAAGGATCATGAATGTATTTCCGGAGTTGAGAAACGTGGAATACATTTTGAAGGTTTGACAAGTGTGGTGGTAAAGCAATCTGGTAGGCAACATTGCCGACTCTTTTGAGAATTTGGTAAGGACCAATAAATCGAGGTGTAAGCTTTCTAGACTTAAATGCCCTACCAACCCCAGTCCACGGAGTGACTTTCAGGAATACATGATCTCTTTCTTTGAATTCCAATTCCTTCCTTCTCTTATCAGCATAGCTCTTCTGCCTACTCTGAGTTGTTCTCATCCTCTCTTGGATTATCCTAACCTTATCAGTGGTTTGTTGCACTATCTCAGGTCCTAAGGCAAGGCTCTCTCCCGGTTCACACCAACACAAGGGTGTTCTACACCTCCTACCATACAGTGCCTCATAAGGCGCCATACTTATGCTAGAGTGAAAACTATTGTTATAGGTAAACTCTATCAAAGGTAAGAAGCTATCCCAACTACCCCATTGGTCTAACACACAAGCTCTAAGCAAATCCTCTAAGGATTGAATGGTTCTCTCGGTCTGACCATCGGTTTGAGGGTGATAAGCTGAACTAAGCCTAAGTTGGGTCCCCAAGGCCTGCTGCAAACTCTCCCAAAATCTAGAGGTACACCTGGGATCTCTATCTGAAACTATGCTAGATAGTATGCCATGCAACCTCACAATCTCACTAATGTACAACTGAGCTAGTTTCTCTAAGGAGTACTTAATGTTGATGGGAAGGAAATGCGCACTCTTAGTTAACCTATCCACAATGACCCAAATGGAGTCATGCCCCCTCACAGTCTTAGGCAAAGCAACTACAAAGTCCATAGAGATGCTATCCCACTTCCACTCAGGTATACTTAAGGGTTGAAGCAATCCTGAAGGCTTTTGATGTTCTACCTTAGACTTTTGGCACACTAAACAAGCACTCACAAACTCCTCTATGTCCCTCTTCATCCTAGGCCACCAAAACACTTTCTTCAAGTCTTGATACATCTTAGTCGATCCCGAGTGGAAACTAAGCTTACTTCTATGACCCCCTTCAAGCACTAAACGTTTAATGGTATGTTCACTAGGCGCACACACCCGGTCTCCAAATCTCACTACCCCATCGGTACCTATCTCAAACTTCCCACCATTACCTCCTTCTATAGCTTCTCGCCTACTTATAAAAAATGGATCCTCTAACTGGGCTTTACTAATATCCTTCAACAAATCATTACTTACTCTAGTCATTCCTAGCCTCACACCCTTAGAAGTCACCTCACAGGCTAAACTCAAATCCCTAAATTGGGTTAAAAGATCCATCTCCTTAATCATTAGGGAACTAACATGTATGGACTTCCTACTTAAGGCATCAGCTACCACATTAGCCTTACCGGGATGGTAACTCAACTCAAAATCATAGTCCTTAAGAAATTCTAACCATCTCCTTTGTCTCATATTCAACTCTTTCTGGTCAAACAGGTATCTAAGGCTCTTATGGTCACTAAAAACCTCAAACCTAGAACCATACAAGTAATGCCTCCACATCTTCAACACAAACACTACGGCTGCTAACTCTAGGTCATGGGTAGGATAGTTCCTCTCATGGATTTTCAATTTCCTAGAAGCGTAGGCCACTACCTTTCCCTCTTGCATTAACACTCCACCTAAACCCATCTTAGATGCATCACAGTACACTACGAAGGATTTACTAAGGTCAGGCAACACTAACACTGGTGCACTAGTCAACCTCTCCTTAAGGGTTTGGAAACTAGTCTCGCACTTACTATTCCACACAAAGGCAACTCCCTTCCTAGTCAACTCAGTCAAAGGCAAAGCTAACTTAGAAAACCGGTCTATGAATCTGCTATAGTACCCGGCCAACCCAAGGAAACTTCTAATCTCACTCTTCGACTTAGGAGCCTCCCACTTAAGCACGACCTCTACCTTAGAAATCACATGTCCTAAGAAACTTACCTTTTCTAACCAGAACTCACACACTATAGGTATTTCACTAACAATAGTACTACTCTCAGATTTTAAGGAAGCTAGTAACATATAAACCTGGGCATCTTCCCTCAGAGATGCCTTTACTTGATTGGCAGTCAAAAAGTCCTTATTCTTACTCTCAACAGGGTGACCAAACACAACAAATTTATCAGCACAATTTAAAAGGACATGATTGGAAGATAACCAGTCCATACCAAAAATAATATCTAGTTGACTTAGAGGCCAACAAATCAAATCAATTAGGAATTCTCTACCATTAATAAGAATAGGACAGTTTAGGCACACATCAGAAGTAGAAACTGACCCACTAGCTGGCGTTTCCACACTCAATACAAAAGGCAAACAAGAAACAAGCAATTTTAACTTAGACACGCAAGCATGTGATATGAAAGAGTGAGTCGCACCAGAATCCGACATTCCCTGATAACATGAACGCGGCCAATGTAACCTTTTGCACCAACGGGTAGTCCATCGCTCTAAAGATCTTCTCAATCGCGAACATCCAATCGGCAGATCCATCTGGATCATAGACCCCACAAAAAGTAGGTGGATGGTTCCTCTGGAACCGAGCAAGCCAATCCACCTCATGATGTTGGTTTAGGTTGCCAACAACCTGTGCCATAGCCATAAAGGCTTCAACAATTACACGATCATTCCTACCTCTACCAGCCATCACTTTTCTGATTTACAGAAAAGTAGATAAGTCACACAAATAATTCACTCAAAACAAAACAGCACAAATACATCAATCACATAACACATCATACCACAGAAGCACAGTAAACTCATAACTCAAGGCCGGTGAACCGACCTGCTCTGATACCAACTAATGTGACACCCTTCTACCCCATAATCTTATACATTAAATAATCTGAAATATATAAAATGACACTCCACACTGGGTAAAAAGGTTCACAGTTCTCATTGTATAAACGTCATTTACCTCAAAGTAAAATAATTTAAAGTGGAAATAGCAATCGACTGTTTTCAAAACACTTAAGCAGCGGAATCTCCCAAAATAGAAATAACAAGAACATCTACTAGCCGTGCAAGGAAATTAAAGAGAAGTCTATAAAATTGTTCCTAACTAAAAAAACATAATTGAAGAACCCCCAATGATGTGCCCTGATGTCACATGTACCGGAGTAATACTCCCTTTACTTAACACTCGACACCAATTGTGTCATCATCATCACCTGTAAAATAGCCACAGTGTAACGGTGAGGAAAAAAATACTACTCATACATACACATAGGAGACTACCCTATCCTCACCCTCATGTAAACAACATCATCATATATAACTCATTCTATCATCAAATATAAAACATCGTCACCATCATCATATACACCAACAACATCATCAATATCACTACAATCATCATTAATCATCAAAATCATCATTATCATCATTATCATCATACTCATTATTATCATCAATATCGTCATATTCATCATCATCATTATGATCAATATCATCATATTCATAGTTATCATCATACTCATCATTATCATCAATATCATCATTCACCTCCCTGAGTTATACTCAAGTACAATCATCAACATTATCACAATCATTACTCACCTCCCCGAGTTATACTCAGGTACCGTAATCAATAACATAATCAATACTCACCTCCCTGAGTCACACTCAGGTACCATAATCACCTCCCCGAGTTAGACTCAGGTACAACATTCACCTCCCTGAGCTACACCTCACCCCTCACTAGGCTTGTGTATCTCAAGTACAATCACCTCCCTTAGCTACACCCCACCCTCACTGGGCGTGTGTATCTCAAGTACAATCACCTCCCTGAGTTACACCCCACCCCTCACTGGGCTTGTGTATCTCAAGTACAACATCATATATATTCAAACATCATTTACATCATTAGGTTAATTAAATCATCATCACCATCATCACCTCCCCGAGTTATACTCAGGTACCATATTCACCTCCCCGAGTTAGACTCAGATATAACACCAACATCATCATCATCAATCATTCCCATCATAGTTCATTATAATTATCACCACTCATCATCATCATTAATCATTATAATTAGTACCATTCATTATCATCATGTATTATCATACATATTCACCAATCATCATCATCATCATCAAAATCATCATAAATATCACCAAATCTCATTATCATCATAAATAACATCAATCACCATCATCATGTATCATCATACTTATTCACCAATCATCATCATCACAAGTCATCATAATTATCACCAAATATCATTATCATCATAAATACCACATGAAACTCAATATGAGCAATCATCCATCACAAGGATTCACCAATCAACACTGGTAATCGATTACAAGCCTCCTGTAATCGATTACTCACAAAGAAAGTCTCTGGTAATCGATTACCCACACTTGGTAATCGATTACCTGCAAGCAATTACCCTGGTAATTGATTACCAAACCTCTGTAATCGATTATCAGCAAACCAACTCTCTGGTAATCGATTACAACATCCCTGTAATCGATTACCTGCGAGCAAACAGCCCTCCTGGTTGCCCAGAACACCCTGGTAATCGATTACCACTCCTAGTAATCGATTACCCGCGACGCAGATTGCAGTTCTTGCGATCTCTACCAATTCCAAACTTCTCTATTCAATCTCTAATCAATCCTTTTCATCAAAATATCATCTATATGCGTTTATATTCATCAAACTCCACCAAAGTGTCAATCTTTAACAGTTTTACAAGGTTTTCCCATCAAAACCCCAAATCATCAAACCCTTATTAATCCCCGTTTCACTATTCATATTATTCTCATTCAATCTCCTCAGGATTCATCACGAATCATACAATCAATCATCAATTACAGTTTTCATCATCCATACTCAATATATCAATTATTAATACAAATTAAAGTCTTAGGTTACTACCCAAGCATCCCCTACATGTACATGCAAGCAATACCCTCTCCCCCACTGTACCTTAGTGAAGATCGATCAATCAGCAAGGAAAGTCCCTTTCTTGGTTCTTGATGATCACTCTGCAGCAACCTCCTCTTGAGACTTGGTTTCTCCCCTCCTTAGCCTTTCGCTCTCTGATGATCATACGAATAAGGATTAGGGTGAACTATAGTCTTTCCTTACTAAAAAGCCTATATGGGCTGGTCCCACACTCAACCCCCTTATCCTCTTTTTAAATTCAAATAGCTTTATCTCAATTTGAATAGTTTATCTTATTTAAAACTAATAGTAATATTAATACTATTATTTATTTATTTATTTATTTCTCTCACTTTATTAATTATTTCAATTTAATTTTATTTAATTAAATTTAGGATGTTACAACTGCACCTACATTTTTGCCCCTTTTTAACCCTTTTCCTCAACCTCTACTCAAATCTTTACGTTCATAACTTGTTTAGGCACGTTTTTACCAACTAAAACTATTGAACTCATTAACTACTCCTACGGATTACCATAAAATTAATATCTAGTCAATTATGAGTTCTTACCGCTAAATCCTAATAAGACTCCTTTTTTCAACAATCTCATTCACAACTTTCAATTCATCAAGAAACATAACAATATGCACCAAACAGAACAATTTCCAAACATAAAACAAGAGATCCACCGTTCAGATTTCAAAAATTAGAGATCCTAGAGGGACTTAAGGTTGCCCTCACTACCCAAGCGCTCCTGCATACACATATAGTTGCACCCCTTTCCCCCCGTACCTTAGGAACGACGATCAAGATGGATGACAGGACTTTTCCGACGATCTACACTTCGGCACCTCCTCCTTGTAGAGTCGCTTCTCTCCTTCCTACAGTTTGGTTGTCTGACGTATGAAATAAAGTCAGGGTGAAACAGATGACCCCTCTCTATTTTTAAATACTTAATTGGGTCGAGCCTACTCCGACCCACCCGTCTCCCCTTTTAATTAAATAATACTCTTTCTGAAACATAATAATAAATATATTATTATTATTATTATTTCTACATAAATCTTATTTTATTTTATTTATTCATTTATTTTTATAAATTATTAGGATGTTACAAGTAGGACAGGTTGGGACGAGTCAAAGGGACGGACCGGGTCTTTAACACCCCTACTACTTTTCCAATCTCTTATGGTGAAAATTCTACTCTTATCACTTTCTATCTAAATAATGTTCAAGAATAGCATAGAGTGAAGTTAACTGTTATTTTTTCTCATGCAGTATGTCCAAGATATAGTAAAATTGTTCATTTGGCTTTAGAAAGATATAGGAATAGAAGGGCCTAGATATAGGAAAATTGTTCATTTGGAAGTTGTATTAGGGAGCTCTTTTGACAAACCAAGAGAGAGTTAGGAAGAAGATGATTGTAGATGAAACTTGCATAATTTGTAAATGTACTACCATAGTAGCCGATCCCTCTGGGGTACCTGACTTTTCAAGCCCTACGCGCTATGTAACATCCCAAATTTAACTATTTTCTTAAATAAAAGTAATAAGGGAAATAGGTTTGTATAAAGGAATTAGAGAAAAATGGATTAAGAGTGAAAAACTAGTGTTCTGAATTCCGGTGTTCTCGCTCAAGCGAGAAGGCCTCACTTGAGCGAGCATATCAGTAAAAATAAAAAAATTTTGCTTACAGATATGGTTGCTTGAGTGAGAGCCTCTCGCTCAAGCGCAATTCAATTCAGAAATTAGTGTTTTCTCTCTGACTTGCTCTCGCTTAAGCGAGGAGGCTCTCACTTGAGCAAAGCAAAGTCAGAGAGGTTGGGGGATTTTGTGGAGTGAATTTTGTTCAAGCAAGAAAGTCCTCGCTCAAGGGAGAATGCGAATCCAAAATCCCCTCAGCGTTTTCGCTCAAGCGAGAAGGGCTTGCTTGAGCGAGAATGCGCATGTCAGTTTTAAAAACATTAAGTCATGGCTATTTTTCTCATTCTTCTTCCTTCCTTCTTTGTTTAGAGAGAGAGGGTTCCTAGTGAGAGAAAGTGCCTTTGGAGCTTGGAGAAAGAAAAGAAATCCAAGGATCTCCACCCCCAACCTTCCCTAACTTCTTCCCCCGTTCTATTTGAGCTTACCTGAGGTGAGTATAACTCACACACCCACTTCCATCTTGGTTGAATCTCTTGAATGAGCCCTAATCCCTCTCCTACCCTTTCTTTAGCTTTGTATGTTCTTGTATGCTTTTTGTTTTCTCTTTAATTGGTTTAAATTATACATTGTGAATTGTGGCATAAGTTAGGGCTTGTATGTTAGAGTTTAGTGAAATTGTTTCATGATTGAGTATTTATGGTGCACTTATACATTGTTAGCATGGTTAGTTTACACATTGGAAGTCGAAAGAAATGAATTTGGCCTATGGCCACCAAACCCTAATTAATCAAGTTTGACCTCGGTCCAAAATAAGACTAAAATTAAATGAGTTTGGCTTCGGTCCAAAGTATTTGGCTTTGGCCTAGATTATGAGTATTGGCTTCGGCCCATAAAAGTATATGAAAACTTGATTTCGGTCCAGAATATGGTAGGTATTAGTCCCTAAGGGAGACGTTCCTTGTAGTCTGAGCTCAGGTCTAGCCATAGAATTAGTGAAAAGACCATGTCTATCGGGAAAAGCAGGTCATGAGTATTCTAGGTACTTGAGTTGAGAATGATTATATTCCTTAAATACATATTTGATTAATTGTTGCATAGCATGTGCCTGCTTTTCCTACACTACATGAGCATAGTTATATTCACTAAGACATCCGTCTCACCACACGTTTTGTGGTTATCTTTTAGATGCACAGGTTCCACCCCGACCAAGGTAGTGAGTGTGGAGGTGCTCATGAGTCTTAATTATTTTGATGTATTTAGATACTTTATGTATTTAGATGTTTATATTTGATGATTGGTACTTTTATGTTATTATTTTGAGGGATATGACTGTACATGTGCAACCTTCGGACCTCTTTATTTTGTTTAGGGCACATGTACGGGGGTATCCCAGTTGATGTATACAATGATTGTTTAGTTGAGCCCTAAGGCATCTATGTATTCAGTTTATGTTTTCATATACTATTTGAGTATTCGTTGGACGCTTAAACGTTATATGATATTTGTGATGCGATATTTAAAATGGTGCGAAATAATTTTAGAAATTCGAGAATTTTGCTTCCAACGAGCTTAATTCTTGAATTTAGAAATTAGGACGTTACATTTTGGTATCAGTGCCATTCAATCCAATTGGACTGTGGACTAGTTAGTTCCTAAAGTTAGTTATTATCCTCTTATACATTGTTATGAAAATTGAGAGACCGATCACCTCGATGTTTGCTTAATGATGTGTAGAGGATTATGGCTGGCGGCAGGAGAGGTCGTCCTTTGACCAACCCACCTTCTCCACCACAGGATCAACCTCAAGATCCTATGACAGCAGCTCTTCAGATGCTCACTTAGATGATGGGGGAGCAGGTGGCGACCAACCGCCAACAGGCTGCAGCGGCACGGGAATAAGCTGCTACTAACGCTGCCGTCTTGCAGGAGTTGGTCCGAAGGCCAACGAGGATACAACCTCCTCCTACGGTGGACCCATTTGTCCAATGCAAGGACTAGTAGAGTTCCAGAAGAATAACCCTCCCCAGTTCAACGGGGTTTATGATCCGGATGAGGTGTCAAATTGCCTCTAAGACCATAATCGGATCTTCGAGGAAATGAGGTGCATTAATGACTCCAAGGTGGTTCTAGTGAAAATATTAAGTTTTTGTATGATTGATGGGTCCATTTGTGGGTTCACTTATTCCACAACTATTATTCTGATTTTTTATGGTGAACATTATCTTCATATCTTCCTATCTAAATAATGTTGGAGATTGAGATAGAGTGAAGTTAACTTCTATTTTTTCTCATGTAATCTGTCCAAGATTTCAACACTCCATCCTCCTTCAAGACCATCATCCATGCCTAACTGCTTAAAGTATACCCATGATGGTTGTTTCACAATTTCTTTAGTGTTCGCTTAGCAGTACCCTTGTAGGAGCTTGTCATTTGGCTTTAGAAAGATATAGGAATAGAAAGGCCCATATAGAAATTAGGAAAAGGATGATTATAGATATGGAACCAGTTCATGGCAAGTAGGGTTGAAATATAACCATATTTTCAACAAACCTCTCATCTCTTGGTATCCACCCCAACTATGTGGGTAAAGATAAGTATTGATGTCTCTTTAGTGCAATATCAACTTCTTATTCTAGTGTTGTATTTTGTAGAGGTTCCCCAGGCAACCTTTGTTAACATTTGGCCTCTTATATTCAATTAAAAATTGCATTTGTATGTGTGTTTTATGTCATTAAAATGTTTTTTCTATCCTTTTCTATAGTGTTGTTATCATAGAAGATAGAATTAAAAAAATAATTATACCTCAATTTTTCTCTCTCTTTGTAGCAAGGAAAAACGTTTTACATTATGGATTTATTTATTGAAATAAGAAATATTTTCTACTTTTGTTTTCCTTTTTATCTTTTTTATTAATTATTTTACTATAATGGTTAAATATGTTTTTATTCCCTAAGTTTGACCCGAATTTGGTTTTAGTCTCAAAACTTTAAAACCGTTGATTTAGGTCCCCTCATGTTCAGAAATCACGTAACTTTGGTTCCTCCCTTTAACATTGTTAACTTTGTCGCTGACGTGACAAACAAATTTTCGTGTCAGTTTGTCCAGTCACTTTCAATGATCATGACGTGACAACTGAATTACAACTCAACTCATTCAGTCGGTCAGTTTTGTGGTGTTCCCTCTTCATGAAAAATGTGAAGCTAAATTTAATAAAACCCTAAATAAAATTTGACTGAATGAGTTGAGGTGTAATTCAATTGTCACAATATGATCATTGTAACTACCTGGACAAACTGACATAGAAATTTGTTTATCACGTCAGCATCAAAGTTAATGGTGTTAAGGTAATGAACTTAAGTTACGTGATTTCAGAACGTGAGGGACTAAAATACGTAATTTCAGAAATGATAGACTCAAACCAACAGTTTTAAAGTTTAGGGACTAAGACTAAATTCTAGTAAAGTCTCTGGGACTGAAAACATATTTAACCCTTACAATAATAATTTTAACTAGCAATTACTTTGGATTTAAAAATGAAAATTACATTAAGTAAAATATGTAAGAGAAATGCCATCAATGTAATACAAATGTTGCACAACGTACCTAACACACACACACAGAGAGAGATATATAGTATACAAACGAAAAACACCTCTTCATGATAAAAAGAAAAATGTATATATTTGAATTCTTTATACCATTTCGGAACTACTCGGGAAATGAGAGAGAAAATTACAATGGATTTCAACTTTAAAATTGATGTTTAAAATTATCATCACATGTAGGTTTTTTATTATAAAAAAAATATTTTTTGAAAAATTAACAAACATTTGTTAGATGTTTATAAACTCATCAAAGTCATTGGTATTCTTTAAAGAAAAAATATTTTTGTGGAAAAAAAGTTACATTTGGTTGATCTTATCAATAATCTTTGATAACACTGAAAAGAATTAAACATTCTTATTGCTTAGGCAAGTTCTACCCAATATTTTGCTTTTCACCTTCCACTGTTTGGAAAAGTTCAACAAAATAACGTTATAGTATTATATCTACCCTTAATCAAAAGACTATATTCAAAACAAGATGAGATTAGCTATATGCAATGCCATAATCAAGCAGAAGCAACTAATCTTTTAAGTGAAATATGCAAAATTAAAAAAGTCAATATTATTTACACTCCTAGATATTTAGTCGCTAGATTCTTATTCTTACATTAATCTGGTATAAAATCTATTCCACCTAATTAAAATAGGTCAAATCTCTTGACCTGTATATCTTCCATACTTACCATGTCTAAAAACCATTTTCCCCATTAAACACTAACAATTTAGTATGAAATATGGATATTGATGCACTTAAATGGACTCGTTCACAACTTCTTGTTGTGTAGTAATAATACTTCAATCAATTAATACGAATTATATTGCTTTCTTTTCTTTTAATTTCTCTACAAAAATTTATTCCTCTAGTTCTATTTGTAAATATTATAGCGAATCATCGATTAACATGTACCAATATCATATTATGGAATCATTTTCAGAGTAATGGAAATTTGATGACAATAAAATAGAAATCTATAATATCTTAAAACAAGTCTTATTAGATAGTTCAATTGACAAAATAAACTACCCATATATGGGTACATATCACATAAGCATATCCTTCACCATGACCAATCATAGAAAGATAACATTGACAAAAAAAAAATAGAAATACGACATAATAATGCAAATTTTAAGGACACTGAAAACAAATCTCAGAAGTACCCCAAGGCCATAACCATCGATTGGAGGAAAAGAAAAACCATCATTGTCATCAATTGCAACTTAAAGAAATGGATTGGCTTATTAGTGTTGATTTGATGGGTAGAAGGTAATAAGAGCATGATTGTCACTTTCATCAGCATTGTCATTACTTGTGTTGTGTAGAAATGGATCATCTCCTTGGCTTGAAGGAGAGACAACAACAAATGAGTCTTCTCCTGCATTTTCATCATATAGAGTTAATTGAATGTTTACTCTTCATTTGTGGGACTAAATGAAAAATTGGGCAAAATATTCTTACCACGGATACCACAGAAAATATTATTATCAATTCCACTTAATTAAAATTAAAAAAACATGAAATAAAATCACTTGACATATATAATTAATCGAAGCTAAGGAAAAATTAAATTGAAAAGACCATACCATGAGAAGCATTTCCTCCACACTTGATTGAAAGTTCATTTGACAATTTTTCATGTAATTCTAAAAGACTTGCTCCCATTTCCTCAGCATGTTCACAACTAAGAGCTTGAACTTTGGCCTCCCACCAGCCATCGTTTTTCCTCTGCTTCAATATGTCCTTTAGTTTTTTCTCACGTGCTTTCTCAACATACAATTGATCTTGAAGTGCATCATGTTTTTGGTTGAGTTCATCGATCTCCGATCTCTTGTGATCTTCTACAAGTTGATCACAATTGACACCTTCTAAAGGGTGCTCATCATCTACAATTGTCCTTGTCAACAATCGGAAAGAAGGATCCCCATAAAAGAATGATCTTTCACATGGAGAAAACATGAGTATATCATGATGGACTTCTTGTTTGACTTGTAATGTTAATATAAACAAAGAAAACCTATGCAATTAATGCTATATTGATGTAATTAAATATTTTTTTATTGTTCATATATAATTTCTGTTGTATTAATAATTTATAGTTTTCAATAAAAGAAATAGATTTAATTAGTATACATTGTCAGTGTAAAGAAATATTACACAACTATAATGGTGTGTCGCTACATCATTTAATACCTCATGTGTTATTAAATTCAATAAATGATGTGACAGTACATCATTGAACGTCTATATAAAACTCCTTTTACACTGACAATGTATATGTATTAAACTCTAAAAAAAATTGAAATTATTTTTTATTCATGGGTATAAAATTTCACATTAATAATATTATAAGAGTTTGTGAAGTCTATAAATTTGTTTAAGTAATTAAACATGATTATAAGACTTAACATCCGTTAGTTTTAATGATTAACAAATAAGATTATATAAAGAACAAATAAGATTATATAGAGAACCAATTAGATTATATAAACAGGTTCTACTGAGAAAGATATTTGTTTATTAATTATGTTTCAGGATAAAATACTCTTTAGAAGAAGAAGAAGATTTTGTGAACAGAATCAGAATCAGAAGATCAGAATCAGAAGAACGAGAGTGCAGAATCTGAAGAAGATTAATCCTTAACAGAGTTGAAGCAACTGAAGAATAGAAGTGAAGACTTGAAGACTGACTGAAGAAGTGAAGACTTGAAAACTATCTGAAGAATCGAAGATTAGAAGACTATCTGAAGAACTGAAGGCAAAAGATATGAAGAAGTACAGATTCAAATATACGTCTGTCTGAAGAACAACAATGAACTGAAGAAACGAAGAAGAAGAAGATACAAAGAAGAACGAAGCTACAATTTTAAGGAAGAAGGCCGCTGAAGTTTCAACCAGTATGAAGAATTGAAGTTGTCTGAAGGACGCAACCCGTATGAAGTATTGAAGCTGTCTAAAGTAACGAAGCTGTCTGAAAGACTTGAGCTGTCTGAAATCATCAACCTGTCTTAAGTGTTGAAGCCGTCTGAAGAGCCAAGCCCGTCTGAAGACTGGAACCTGTCTGAAGACTGGAACCCGTCTGAAGGTTGGAAGCTGTCTGAAGCTTTAGTAATGACGTGGCATCTTTGCTGAAACCTTGCGTGAAGACTTTTCTAAGTCTCTGCTGCTCGTACGTTTTGAAACACATTCGTGGCAACAAACACAGAGACCTTTCCCGGTGCATTTGAACTTCATACACCACTGAGGAAATCTCTGCAACGCAGCATTCGCAGCAACAACAGTAGCAGCTTTACTGCAGCACCAACGTTGTACTATGTCAGAACTCTCAATAAGCGTTTCTCACAACGGATTAAAAGAAGACTATTTGCTGTCTCTAAACGATAGCATTTCAACGAGACATTTCTTCATTTGTGCAATCTGGAACAAAGCAGAAGAAAAGCTCAGGAGACTAAGCAAAAGCAACAAGGAAGATGTTTGAATAAAATATATTCAATTCAACATCTTTATCTAAATATCAAAAGAGGAATCTGCAAACAACGACTATTGATCAAGACATCTCATTCAAAGAAGTAATGGTGTCAGGAGCAAGTGAAAAAGGAGTATATGCAGAATAAGCAAAAAGGGCAAATTCAACGGATACATGCTCTCAAGAGAATCAGAGGAAATCCGAAAACAAGCAGATGCAAGATAATGCAAGCTGGATAAAGCAGATAAAGTAAATACAAGCAGATGCAAGCTGGATAAAGCAGATGCAAGCAGATACAAGCAGATGCAAGAAAATGCAAGCTGGAGCAAGCAGATGCAAGCTGGATAAAACAGATGCAAGAAAGAGAATTCAAGAGAGAGAATACACATAATCATCACATCTCTCAAAACAGAGCTCATCAACAGAAGTGTCATAACGGGAGTATTCTGAACACTCAATATGCTTAAGAAGAAGCAAACCGTTTGAGAAGCTATTACACAACGGCTATATGAGCCACATCATCAAAAGCTCAACGGTATTATGAATCATCTTCAACGGCTATACTCAAGCAGAACATATAAATAGCCTCAAGATTAAATTTGAAGATGTTGGTCAGTCCAACCAGTTGTTACAGCACACAACCAAGTTGGTTGGGTAGAAGATCAATCAGGTTGTTGGAAACAACCATGCAGCTGCTGTACAACCAAGATAAATCAATCGGGATTGTTTTTCAAGAAGGTTCTTGAAATCAATCAGGATGAAAATCGTTAACTAGGCTGAGTGTCTTACAGTTAACAAGAGTTGACTCGAGCTAAAATACATCATGAAAATGTCAACAACGATTGATCAGAGAGTGAATTCTCAATCGGGCTACTGATCAGCTGGTCAGTTAGTTAGATTGTACAGTTGGTCTGTTGATCAAGTGAGTTGGTTGTCGGGAAGGCAATCATGCTATACAAATGACTATCAAACCAGGTACGGTTTGAAGCTTGGATGATACCTTGGTATTCCAATGATACGGGTGAGAATGTAGCCCATGGAAACCAATGGTTGGAGAATAAGGCTGAAGCTTAATTTCATATCTTAGTTAGCCTACTCTCAGAGGATGTATTCCTCATAGAAAAGACAGGGATTGTACTTAAATTCAAACACTTGTATCACTGTCTATCCTTGTATTTAGTTTGTAATGACTGTATCCTGAGTATGTACTCAGTAACCTCTATGTACAAGAAGAATCTGAGTTGAGAGGTTCTAGCGAACATCTAGCTTAGATTGAGTAGTAATACTCAACACTTAGTTAAGTGTCTGAGAGCCTGGAGAGGCTTGGTGGAAGAAAGAATACTTGTGGTAGAACCTGGAGAGGCTTGATAGAAAAGAATACTTGGTGTGTTGGCCTGGAGAGGTTAACATGTGTATCTGTGGTTTCAGATAGTGTGACATATATGTGGCTGCAAGGGTCTGGGGGATTCGGAGAGTGGCACATATGTGTTGTTGTTATAAAAAGGCTAGTGGTGGTTTGCCACTAGGACTGGATGTAGCTCACAGGGTTTGTGGGTGAACCAGGATAAATTCTGTGTCTAAGTTTTCTTTCCCTTAATCTCTTTTACTTACAGTTTTCATATTTACGTTGGGGATTGAAAAGTACTTTTCATAATAATCTTAACACAACGATTTCAATAAAACAAGTTTTCATACAAACATAACGGTTAAAACGTCTCTAGTGTAGTTTGAAGTATTATAGAAGAATATATTCAGAGGGATGTCTGAAATACCTGTCTGAAGTGAGCCCAACAGGAACTCAGTTCAGACACATGATATAGATGGACTCTGATCATCTAAAGTATTTCAGAAACAGTTCTGAAGGTACTCTTAGTAATATTCTTCAGAAGACACTAAGAGAAGTTTGCTTAAAATCAAAACAATCGTAAGTGTAAGAGAAAGTTTTTAATCTAAATCTTTCATATATTCCGCATGTTCTTAAAATAACTCTGATCTTAAAATTGGTTTTGTACAATGATCACTTAGAGTGATTGTTTATTTTAAAGATTTCCAAAATTGTTTTTAAAATGTCTAAAACACTATTCAACCCCCCCTTCTAGTGTTGCCTGTGGTTCTAACAATTGGTATCAGAGCTCACCTTCGGGTTGAGCATCTAACAAATGCAGAAGGAGTAGATCCTCAGAAGATGGAAATCTCACCAGGCTGAAGCAACTCTGAAGAATGACAATGAGAATAGGAAAATCATTTTTCCAATACTCATTATTCATAAGGCTAAAGCACAGGACGCAACAGAAAAGGAAAGTGAATCTATCTCTAGATCACAAACTGGTAACACCTTTCCTATCTATATTTAAGTTATAATATAGCCATTAATCTGTTGCATGATTTGTTTTATTGAAATTGTGAAAAATATGATTACATGATATAATTGTTTCATGCTGTTAAATTGTGTTAAAATAAATTACTGCGTGCTATGTGTTTTACTATGTTACTATGTGAAATGTATTATTCATTTTATGCATGCTTTACTTATTTAAATGCATGTGTTGAAGAGTCACACATGTTTAGTAAAGTAATAACTGAGTGTTTAAATTAAGTAAATGAAGAGTCGTGTATGTTAGTCATAACTGTTTTTGAAAATATGAAACGACACGATGTGAATCATTGAATCATCAACCGGTTTCTCTCAATGGACACGATGCACATCTCTCCACAACTGCTTAGTGGATGAAACCGCTCCTTTCATAAAATGAAGCGACGCTTGATTGCCTATTTAAAGGATTGGAAGATCATCAGAAGAACCTCACAGTTTATTTCCTTCCAATTCATCTTAATCTATCTCAATGGCATCAAGATCTGCAATCTCTTGTGCTCAAAGTCTATGCAAGTATGATGAAAGAATTATTCCCACAAGGGGAGTAAATTTAAGCGACTTTGACAAAGAAGGACTAAGAATCTCTGAGTACTTCAAGGATGCTGGATGGATTTCCTTTCTTGAAGAGGCATCGTTCCCCTGGCATGAGCAGAGTGTTCTAGATTTCTGGAACAACTCAGAAGTGTTTCTTGAAGAGACAAGTGGTATAAACACTTCAGTAATGGGAATGCCTATCAGAGTGGACTTCAAGGTTCTGAAGGAAATCATTAGGGTTGAAGCAACCGGAAAACAATTCTCTTTAGATTGGGAAATAAATGATAAAGAGAAAGAGATGCATGATCAAATGTTATTTGGTCGCAGAACTCTTGAAGCACCAGTTTGCTCAAACTTACTGGAAATTCCCAGAATTCTGCTAACAATCATTAATTGTTGTATTCTACCCAAAAGGAAGGATACAATCATCATCTCTGATATGGAAATATTCGTGCTGATACATCTCCTTCAAAGGAAAAGATTAAATCTTCCCAGAATCATCCTCTACCATATGATGAGAAGAAAATTAGAAGAAGTCAAAGCCTTTCCCCCATACTACACTAATTATGAAAATCCTTCAATATAAAGGATTTCCTATTGAAAGATTCTTTGACCAGGAGCCATCACCCTTGTTCACTATAAAAGAATATAAGCATATCAAGGGAACATCGGCAGAGGAAAATGAAGACCAAAGCCCTTGTCATCAACTCAAAGCAAATAGAATCTTCTGACTATCTAAGTGTTCATGGAAATTTAAGAGAATTTTCAGAAGATGTAATATAAGGAGTTGAATGAACGCATCGGACGGCTGGAAGAAACACTCAGATTCTATCAACGTGAACTGCAGATGCTGAAAACACAAAAGGAGAAAGTCAGTACCAATGAGAACAACCTGTTGAAGATCAATGATACACTTGTGTTCTGAATTTTTTTTTTCTGTATCTATGTCTTTCTGTTTTGAGTCCATTTCACTTTCTATCTCTGTTTATATGTGTTTCTCTTAATATTAACATTCTATGTGTTCCATTTGTTTATATGTGTTTCCTCTTGTGCACATTTTAAGTCTATAACTCTATCCTTAATTGATTAACAAATTGTGATTCTAAAAGATAAATTTAATTAACCTAATAAGATAATTTCTAAACTTGATGAAATGTTATCTGTAATTCTAAAATGCTTAATTTAAATAATTAGACAAATTACAATCAGGTGCTACTGAAAGGTACTTCTAGTTTGAATATTTCAGGAAACAGGTTTTGAGAAGACCATCTAAGAAACATCATCTAAAAGGACATAATGTGATAACATCTTTATTATCTGAACCTATTCAGGAAGTTCAAATGAACTCTCTAAAAGCGTGGGTTATCAATATTAAAGATGGTTAACACTCTATGCACCAAACCTAACTCAATCTCTGAGTGGATTATACTAACTTAGTAATATCTCTATTCATCTAACCCGTTCAGAAGGCTTCTTATGGATTGTCTGAAATTGTGGGTCTGAAATGTTAAGGGATAGTTACTCAAGTCATTAGAATCCAACTCAATTGTAAAGAGATAAGTTAAGATGACTGTTCAAAGATTCTCTGGGAGCACAAAAGAAAAAAGCATACTGAAACGTGCAGACATCGAGCAACCTTAGATGAAGAAAAAGTCTTCAAGGCAAAAAGCAATGTCAGTTAACACCTCTTCATCCAGATAACAATAAACGGATTATGTGGTAATATCTCTTCTTTACCTAATCTAAACTTTCATGATCCTTCATTCAATGCATTGTCCTCTGAAAGACGTGTTGTTTAATAAGGGGTCTCTTGGAACAATAACGCCTAATATCTTTAAAGGTCGCGGCGTTTCACTTGTCTATCAATCAACGCACTCTTCCCAAGAACGTGCTGTCAGTGTCAAAATTAAATGCTCTTGTATATATTCTCAAACTTCTATTTGCTCTCTTCATCTCAACCTCCTTATCTCTCTAGGAAACCTCCAAAAGATTTCTCACTTCCATCTCTCAAAATGTCTTCCTCTATCCTTCAAACTCAAATTGTAGACTTTCAGAATCTCTCTAAGGTTGGTTATAATGTAACTGCCTTTTTCGAAGCCGCCGGATGGTTACCTTCTTTAAAGCCATTGACTGTCAATGGCATGAAGAAAGTGTGTATCAATTCTGGAACACGCTTTGTCTGGAAAACTCAGGGGAAGAGACCTGCCTCAAAGCCCAAGTTATGAATCAAAAGGTGGTTGTAACTACCAATATCCTTGAAGAAGCTCTCGGAGTAAAAGCTGAAGGAGAATTGTTCTCCACAGCTTGGAAAGATCTGTTTGAGGAACAATTTAACCATCTAATCTTCAATAGGAGAGGAATGAAAGTTATTCCCAAAGTTCTCTTCAATATTCTGAAATATTGTGTGATCCCACGAATTAAGGATAACCATTACCTTGAAATGGAAAGGTTCTGTGTTATCAATCTTTTGCAAAAGAAGAAGATTAATCTTCCGTGGATCATTCTTTTCGATATGGCAAGATGAAAACTGGAAGACTCTACTATCCTACCTCACAATACTGTGATCATGAAGATTCTTATGGTAAACAATGTGTTCATTAGCCACCTGTACGATCATAGACATCCTGGTCTTCTTAAGGTAAATCATCGGAACACAGAGGAAACCGATGACATCCCTGAGATTCAAAGACTAAGGATGGAGAATGCTCAACTGCGTCGCAAAATAAAGGAGATAAGGAAGAATGTGCTCAAGATCTCTAATAATATCTAGTGTGTATCGAGCAATCTTATGAAAATTAGCTCCCTCTATCATCTTTAGAACTCATCTGATGACAGCTTGAGTGTCTCTGTTTCTCTGTCTCCATGTGTTTTCTTCTGTGAATTTAGTTGTTCTCTTTTTTAGTTAAAAATCTTCTTTGTTTAGTTTCATTTATGCTTCATAACTTCTTGATAATTGCTTAACAAAATCTTAACTATAACGAGAAACTCTTAAAAAAATTGTAGAAACTAATCAACTTAGGGGGGAGAAACCTCAGTAGTTCTTTAAGCGTAACAAATCTTAACAGGAGAAATATATCTGTCAAAACGATACATTATTTAACATTTGGTATAGGATTACATTAACTTATAATAAAACCTTTTTAATTAATGACAAAAGGGGGAGAAATATAATCTAACAAAATACTAAAAGAGTGTAACAAAGAGGGAAATATATAGGGAGATAATAGGAAGTAGAAATAAACAGCAAAGAAATATAAACATACAGTAAGAGAGAAGATAACAAACTAAGAGTTCTAATAATAAGTAAGAATAACAATAAGTCATAACAATAGGTATCTGAAATCTTAACAAGAACATTTTAACAATAGGTATCTGAAATTTCTGAAGTATCATATAACAATAGGAATCTGAAGGGTTCTAATAACCATAGGTGTCTGAAATCTTAACAAGAAAAATAACAATAGGTATCTGAAATCTTAACAAGAAAAAGTTTAACAATCGGTTATCTAAAATATCTGAAATATTAACAATAAACTTGTAACAGTTGGTTAATAAAAGATTTAACAATTGGAATTGATTAATTTAAGACTTAATTGTTTCAGAAGATATCTAAAAGAATCAATGCCTGTCTCAGGGGGGAGTAATATAGATAGGGGGAGTAATAAAATCTATTATCTTATTTTATTATCTCTCATTTCTTTTTATACCCATTTTGTCAGTAATATATAATTTATTTGTCATCATTAAAAAGGGGGAGATTGTGAAGTCTATAAATCTGTTTAAGTAATTAAACATGATTATAAGACTTAACATCCGTTAGTTTTAATGATTAACAAATAAGATTATATAAAGAACAAATAAGATTATATAGAGAACCAATTAGATTATATAAACAGGTTCTACTGAGAAAGGTATTTGTTTGTTAATTATGTTTCAGGATAAAATACTCTTTAGAAGAAGAAGAAGATTTTGTGAACAGAATCAGAATCAGAAGATCAGAATCAGAAGAACGAGAGTGCAGAATCTGAAGAAGATTAATCCTTAACAGAGTTGAAGCAACTAAAGAATAGAAGTGAAGACTTGAAGACTGACTGAAGAAGTGAAGACTTGAAAACTATCTGAAGAATCGAAGATTAGAAGACTATCTGAAGAACTAAAGGCAAAAGATATGAAGAAGTACAGATTCAAATATACGTCTGTCTGAAGAACAACAATGAACTGAAGAAACGAAGAAGAAGAGATACAAGAAGAAGAAGATACAAAGAAGAACGAAACTACAATTCTAAGGAAGAAGGCCGCTGAAGTTTCAACCAGTATGAAGAATTGAAGTTGTCTGAAGGACGCAACCCGTTTGAAGTATTGAAGCTGTCTAAAGTAACGAAGCTGTCTGAAAGACTTGAGCTGTCTGAAATCATCAACCTGTCTTAAGTGTTGAAGCCGTCTGAAGAGCCAAGCCCGTCTGAAGACTGGAACCTGTCTGAAGACTGGAACCCGTCTGAAGGTTGGAAGCTGTCTGAAGCTTTAGTAATGACGTGGCATCTTTGCTGAAACCTTGCGTGAAGACTTTTCTAAGTCTCTGCTGCTCGTACGTTTTGAAACACATTTGTGGCAACAAACACAGAGACCTTTCCCGGTGCATTAGAACTTCATACACCACTAAGGAAATCTCTGCAACGCAGCATTCGCAGCAACAACAGTAGCAGCTTTACTGCAGCACCAACGTTGTACTATGTCAGAACTCTCAAGAAGCGTGTCTCACAACGGATTAAAAGAAGACTATTTGCTGTCTCTAAACGATAGCATTTCAACGAGACATTTCTTCATTTGTGCAATCTGGAACAAAGCAGAAGAAAAGCTCAGGAGACTAAGCAAAAGCAACAAGGAAGATGTTTGAATAAAATATATTCAATTCAACATCTTTATCTAAATATCAAAAGAGGAATCTGCAAACAACGACTATTGATCAAGACATCTCATTCAAAGAAGTAATGGTGTCAGGAGCAAGTGAAAAGGGAGTATATGCAGAATAAGCAAAAAGGGCAAATTCAACGGATACATACTCTCAAGAGAATCAGAGGAAATCCGAAAGCATGTAGATGCAAGATAATGCAAGCTGGATAAAGCAGATAAAGCAGATGCAAGCTGGATAAAGCAGATGCAAGAAAATGCAAGCTGGAGCAAGCAGATGCAAGCTGGATAAAACAAATGCAAGAAAGAGAATTCAAGAGAGAGAATACACATAATCATCACATCTCTCAAAACAGAGCTCATCAACAGAAGTGTCAGAACGGGAGTATTCTGAACACTCAATATGCTTAAGAAGAAGCAACCGTTTGAGAAGCTATTACACAATGGCTATATGAGCCACATCATCAAAAGCTCAACGGTATTATGAATCATCTTCAACGGCTATACTCAAGCAAAACATATAAATAGCCTCAAGATTAAATTTGAAGATGTTGGTCGGTCCAACCAGTTGTTACAGCACACAACCAAGTTGGTTGGGTAGAAGATCAATCAGGTTGTTGGAAACAACCATGCAGCTGCTATACAACCAAGATAGATCAATCGGGATTGTTTTTCAAGAAGGTTCTTGAAATCAATCAGGATGAAAATCGTTAACTAGGCTGAGTGTCTTACAGTTAACAAGAGTTGACTCGAGCTAAAATACATCATGAAAATGTCAACAACGATTGATCAGAGAGTGAATTCTCAATCGGGCTACTGATCAGCTGGTCAGTTAGTTAGATTGTACAGTTGGTCTGTTGATCAAGTGAGTTGGTTGTCGGGAAGGCAATCATGCTGTACAAATGACTATCAAACCAGGTACGGTTTGAAGCTTGGATGATACCTTGGTATTCCAATGATACGGATGAGAATGTAGCCCATGGAAACCAATGGTTGGAGAATAAGGCTGAAGCTTAATTTCATATCTTAGTTAGCCTACTCTCAAAGGATGTATTCCTCATAGAAAAGACAGGGATTGTACTTAAATTCAAACACTTGTATCACTGTCTATCCTTGTATTTAGTTTGTAATGACTGTATCCTGAGTATGTACTCAGTAACCTTTATGTACAAGAAGAATCTGAGTTGAGAGGTTCTAGCGAACATCTAGCTTAGATTGAGTAGTAATACTCAACACTTAGTTAAGTGTCTGAGAGCCTGGAGAGGCTTGGTGGAAGAAAGAATACTTGTGGTAGAGCCTGGAGAGGCTTGATAGAAAAGAATACTTGGTGTGTTGGCCTGGAGAGGTTAACATGTGTATCTGTGGTTTCAGATAGTGTGACATATATGTGGCTGCAAGGGTCTGGGGGATTCGGAGTGGCACATATGTGTTGTTGTTATAAAAGGCTAGTGGTGGTTTGCCACTAGGACTGGATGTAGCTCACAGGGTTTGTGGGTGAACCAGGATAAATTCTGTGTCTAAGTTTTCTTTCCCTTAATCTCTTTTACTTACAGTTTTCATATTTACGTTGGGGATTGAAAAGTACTTTTCATAATAATCTTAACACAACGATTTCAATAAAACAAGTCTTCATACAAACATAACGTTAAAACGTCTCTAGTGTAGTTTGAAGTATTATAGAAGAATATATTCAGAGGGATGTCTGAAATACCTGTTTGAAGTGAGCCCAACAGGAACTCAGTTCAGACACATGATATAGATGGACTCTGATCATCTAAAGTATTTCAGAAACAGTTCTGAAGGTACTCTTAGTAATATTCTTCAGAAGACACTAAGAGAAGTTTGCTTAAAATCAAAACAATCGTAAGTGTAAGAGAAAGTTTTTAATCTAAATCTTTCATATATTCCACATGTTCTTAAAATAACTCTGATCTTAAAATTGGTTTTGTACAATGATCACTTAGAGTGATTGTTTATTTTAAAGATTTCCAAAATTGTTTTAAAATGTCTAAAACACTATTCAACCCCCCCTTCTAGTGTTGCCTGTGGTTCTAACAGAGTTTTCCTCACCAAAAACAAATTAGTTATAAGAGTTTCACATATAAAAAAAGAGTTTAATATATATACACTGTCAGTGTATAAATAATTTACATAGACATCCAATAATGTGTTGTCACATTATTCATTGAATTTAATAACACATGACATGTCATATTCATTAAATGATATGGCAACACATCATTAGATGTCTGTGTAAAACTTTTTTACATTGACAATATATATAAATTAAATTGACAATGTATATAAATTAAATTCATAAAATAAATTCTGTTAAAATATTAAAAGCAACACTACAGTTACATTTGATTTCATGTAAACCTTAAAATTTATTAATAAAATTCGTTATATAAAATCATTTTGATCGATATATGCACCTTATTTAGATTCTTAATAATTTTATTTCCCAAGGGGATTGAATGGTTTGAGCAGTCTGTGACTATATCAAGGTACAAGCATTTGTCTAACTAACCCATGGCAAGGATTTACATGAAATAATAAAGAAGAGGAAAAAATCTTGATCTATTAACTTATGTGATTTTATTTACTACTTTATTTTTACAAATTTAATTTCTGTTTCAATTTTACCTTTTTTACTAAATAATGTTTTTATATATTAATAATTATTTTTTATTTAATACATCAATCCTTAAATACAAATTATATTTCCATTTTTAAAATTAAATATTAATTAATTGTAAAATCCTAAAAAATATATATTTAATAATAATTAAATTTAATATATCAAAAGAATTTCCTATAATCAATAAATTACTAAAAGATTAAATATAATAAATATGATTTAATAATAATTAATGATAAATCTTAAATTAAGATTTAATGCCTGTGAAATGGAAATAAATAAATAAAATAAAATGATTTTTTAGATGGATTTGAGGTGAGTTAAGAAAGTTTAGAAATGTAAAGGGTAATATATGCATAACAAAAAATTAGAGGAGTTGCGTGTGTGATAATAGAAAGATGGAATGATATATGTGCAAACCGAGAGAAAATAAGAAGAGGGAGGAGACTCATATAATAAAAAAGGAGAGAATGAGAAAATTAGGGATAGCAATTGAGCTCAAATCTAATGGGTATCTATAAAAATTATCCACAATGGCAAAGGTAAAAACCTGTTATATAGGTATGAGTGCGGTCGTGTAGATAAGTACGGATTATACGTCGCATTTTTTATGGAGATGTGTGCAAGTACGGATACTATAGTGTCTAGCATGCCCCATACCCTCACACACACATATTAATTAATTAAATTATTTAACAAAAAATGTCATAGAAAATTATATATGTATTAATTTTATTAAAATGTCTAACATATTTCTATGTTTTTTAAAAAATTAATTATATTTTTACTTTATAATTTATGATCACTGTAACATCCCGCAAATTAGGAACTTTAATAATCTATTAGGTTACAAACAAGAGAATTAGGTATTAGTAAATCAAGAAAAGTAAATTGTGAAATTATAGGTTAAAAATCAAGTTTATGTTTTAACTTAGTAAAAATTGAGAAAAATTGGGTTCTGGTAATCGATTACTCACAAGGTGTAATCGATTACCAGAGAGTTAGTTTTAGGTAATCGATTACTCACAGGGTGTAATCGATTACCAGAGAGTTAGTTTTAGGTAATCGATTACTCACAGATTGTAATCGATTACCAGAGAGTTAGTTTTAGGTAATCGATTACTCAATGTCGTAATCGATTACCAACTCTCCAGAATCGTTCTCTAGTGTGATTTTTGCCTTTGGTAATCGATTACAGCATTACCGTAATCGATTACCAGCAGTCCAGTATATATACCGGGACGTGGAAAAAAATCAGATTTTCCATTCTCCTTCTTCCCCTTTCGCGAACCCTAGAGAGAGAGTGACTATTTTTAGAGAGAGAAACATTAATTGAAGGCCTTGGAAGGGAATTGAAGCTAGGATTCCACAAGGGGTCACTCAATTCATCAATTCCTCTTGAGAACTTCAAGAAATTGGTGAGTATAACTCACACACTTTCACTTTTCTTTGATTTTGATTTCTCCCAATTGCATGAACCCTATTCTCTTGATTTCCTTTTCCATTTGCATATTGTAGTTGGATTGTTGATAGATGTGCAAGATTGATTAGTTTAATCGGTGATTTTGTTGAAAAACCTTAGGGTAGCGAGATTTACGAAATAACGAAATTGTCGAAATGCTCAATGTATGAACCCTACCCCTTGAATCCCTTTCTATATAGCTAAATTGCATGGAATTATGTTGATTGCATTAGAATTGAGTATATTATGTTTGAATCGATCGTAAAACTATTGAATTTCGAAATTACGAAAGTTACGAAACTTGCGAAAGTCTCGAAACACTCGAAAGGTTCGAAATTCTAGTTTTTACTATCGAATCATGATTTCCGGTTTAGACCGTGAGTTAATTAAAGTCGGCCTTTGCGCTGTGAGTTAAGAAAACTAAATAATTATGTGAAAACTTGACTTCGGTCCAGTAATGGGTGGGATACGTCCCCGGGAAAGACGTTTCCCGTAGTCTGAGCTCAGTTCTAACTCCAGTTTAAGTGAAAACATCATGCCTGCTAAGTATAGCAGTGAGTTGCATTTTATTGTTTATGATTAAGTTAATTATGTTATGAATTATGAATATACAATGAAGTTGAATGTTTATTAGTCTGAAATATATTGTTTGGTACTTGTTCCCTGTACACTTGGTATGTTTAGTTATATTTCACTGAGGCATTAGTCTCACCACGCGTTTTGTGGATATAATCTAGGTATGCAGGTACCTCCAGGAGATAATAAGTGATTTAGAGCTGGAACTGTTGGATCTAGACTTTATCTTTTTGGATTGTATATATATATAAGTTGTATCTATTAGCATTTTGCTAAAGTTTGTTCAGTTTGTAGCCTTCGGGCCTGATGTATATAGATAGGTTAGAGAGCCGGTTATGTATATAGTTTTGTTGATGTTAGTTTATGATCTTTGGACCAGATGTATTTATGGACTTTGATTATGAATTTAAGGTTTTAGTTATTCACATTTATATGAGTTTTGTTGGGAATTTATGTAAATGTGAGGTTGGATAACCAAAATTGTATGTTTTAGTTTCGAATTTTCAGAATTTGGTTTCCAACGGACTAAGTTCTGAACTTAGAAATTAGGGCGTTACATTTTGGTATCAGAGCAGTTCAATCCAATTGGACTGTGGTAGTAGGATTTTCTTGTGACTTGTTATTTTGATTTATGCATTGTTTTGTGAATTGAGAGACTGATCACCTCGATGTTTACTTAATGATGTGTAGATAATTATGGCAAGTGGCAGGAGGGGTCGCCCCAGAACCAATACCTCCCCTCAAGATCCACCACTTGACCCAGTGGCAGCAGCTTTTCAGGCATTCACACACATGATGGGAGAGCAGGCGGCTGTTAATACTGCAATACTTCAGGAGTTGGCCAGAAGGACTACGGGGACACCTCAAGCACCTACGGTGGATCCGTTTGTTCTAGGGCTGTCAGAATTTCGGAAACACAACCCTCCTCAGTTCAATGGAGTATACGACCCGGATGTGGCATCTAATTGGCTGAGGGATCTTAATAGAATCTTTGATGTGATGAGATGTGCGAATGAGTCTAAGGTGGGATTTGCTATTTACATGTTGAGGGGTGAAGCTGAGGATTGGTGGAAGACTGCTAGTACCAGGACTGCTGTGGTGGAAGCTCCTATCACTTGGGGTATCTTTCAAACCTTATTCTTGGATAAGTATTTTCTGGCTACGGTCAGAAGATAAAAGGAAGCAGAATTTTTAGAACTAAAGCAAGGGAGTATGTCAGTGGGCCAGTATGTGGCCAAGTTTGAGGAGTTAGCCAAGTATTCCAGATATCTTCAGACAGTGGCTGATGAGGAGTGGAGATGTAACCAGTTTGAAGGAGGTCTCCGACCTGAATTGTTGGATCGGGTTGGAACTCTTGAAATCAAGGATTTTCCTACTTTAATTAACAAGTGCTATATTGCTGAAAAGAACGTCAAGGGAACCACCAGCTCAACACCACCTACTGATAGTAAAGGAAAGCGGAAGATAGAAGGATCTAATCAGTTTAAGGGCCCGAGGCCTAAGTGGCAAGGCACCTCAGCTTTGACCACTAGATCGGCCCAACGCGAAGGGGTACCCATTTGCCCCAAGTGCGGAAAAGAACATTCTGGAGAATGCCTGACGGGGAAGAACGTGTGTTTCTTTTGCAAGCAACCTGGACATATGAGAAATGAGTGTCCCAAGAGGAAGGATCTACCAAAACCTCAAACCACTGGAAGAGTCTTCACTCTGAGCGGGAAAGTGGCAGCTTCTGCTGATAATCTGATGCGAGGTATATGCACCCTAGGAGATCTAACCTTAATTGTATTGTTTGATTCAGGAGCTACTCATTCTTTCATTTCTATTGATTGTGTAAAACAGTTGAATTTGCATGTTGTATCTTTACCTTATGTTCTGAATGTTGTTACTCCCGTCAAGGAGGTCATTTCTACTTCTCTTGTGTGTATTCAGTGCCCCATTTTAATACAAGGAAAGGCCTTCGAGGTTGATCTAGTTTGTTTGCCTTTACGGGGTATAGATGTTATTCTTGGTATGAATTGGTTGTCTTCGAATAGAGTCATGCTTGATTGTTTTAATAAACAGGTTATCTTTCCACTTTTTCCTCCTCTTTCTAGGGAGAGACCATCAATTCTTTTGTCCAGCGTCACTGAATTGTCTGAATGCCTTAGTGATGGGAGTGAATGTTTTGTTTTATTACTTTCCTCAACTCTAGAGTCCAAGATAGATTTAAGCAGTATAATTACAGTTAGAGAGTTTCAAGATGTTTTTCCTAGTGAGGTAACCACATTACCTCCAGACCGAGAGATTGAGTTTACCATAGACTTAGTACCAGGTATAGGACCTATCTCTAAAGCACCATACAGAATGTCCCCACTAGAGCTTAGTGAACTTAAAGCCCAGTTAGAAGATCTTATGTCTAAGGGGTTCATTAGGCCTAGTGTGTCACCTTGGGGGCTCCAGTGCTTTTAGTGAAGAAGAAAAATGGGAGTATGAGGCTGTGTGTAGACTATAGGCAGTTGAACAAGGTTACCATTAAGAACAAGTATCCTTTACCCAGAATGGATGACCTTTTAGATCAACTTAGGGGAGCCTCAGTTTTCTCTAAGGTAGATTTAAGATCCGGTTACCATCAGATCAGGATCAAGGGGGAGGATATACCAAAAAAGCCTTCAGGACTAGGTATGGGCATTATGAGTATTTGGTGATGCCGTTTGGAGTAACCAATGCTCCTGCTGTATTCATGGACTACATGAATCGAATCTTTAGGCCCTATCTGGATCAGTTTGTTGTTGTATGCATTGATGATATCCTGATCTACTCCAATATTTTAGAAGAGCATGAGAGGCACCTTAGGATTGTGTTAGGAGTTCTGAGGGAGAAGAAGTTATTTGCAAACCCTGAGAAGTGCAAATTTTGGAGTGATAGAGTTCAAGTTTTAGGACATGTAATTACCAATGAGGGTGTGTCTGTTGATCCTAGCAAGGTAGAAGTTGTCCTTGAATGGGAAAGACCTAATACCATTACGGAAATTAGGAGTTTCCTAGGATTGGCCGGCTACTATCGGAGATTCATTAAGGGGTTCTCCCAGCTAGCCTTACCTCTCACAAGGTTAACTCGGAAAGGGCAAGCCTTTGTGTGGGATGAGATCTGTGAGCGGAGCTTCTTGGAGCTCAAGAATAAGTTAACCACCGCTCCGGTATTGGCATTACCGGATTTGTCCAAAGCCTTTGAGGTATATTGTGATGCTTCAGGGAAGGGTTTAGGTTGTGTCCTTATGCAGGATAGGAGAGTAGTGGCTTATGCATCTAGACAATTGAAACCACATGAGGAAAACTATCCTACTCATGACCTAGAGTTGGCAGCTGTGGTATTTGCCCTCAAGATTTGGAGGCATTACCTGTTTGGTGTGAGATTTTAGGTCTTTAGTGATCATAAGAGTTTGAAATATCTCTTTGATCAGAAAGAACTCAATATGAGGCAGAGGAGATGGATGGAATTTCTCAAAGATTATGATTTTGAATTGAAATATCATCCTAGCTAGGCCAATGTGGTGGCTGATGCCCTCAGTAAGAAATCCCTTCATGTGTCATCCATGATGATTCATGAGATGAATTTGTTAGAAGAGTTCAGAAACCTAAGTCTAAGTGTTACAGTTGATGAACATAGGGTTGCCCTTCATAGGCTTAATATCACCTGTGAGCTGAAAGCTCTAATCAGGGAGCTCAGAGTTTGGACTCAAGCCTTCAAGAGAGAAAACAACAGTTAGGGTTTTTAGAGTCAGAAGATGGGATGATTCTCTTCCAAGGGAGAGTCTGTGTCCCTAAGGGGGTAGCCTCAGGCAGCAAGTTTTGGAGGAAGCCCATAGAAGTAAGTTTTCTGTACATCCTGGATCTACCAAGATGTATCAGGATCTGAAGAGGATGTTTTGGTGGGATGGTATGAAGAGAGACATAGCTGATTATGTTTCTAAGTGCTTAGTATGCCAACAGGTCAAAATAGAACATCAGAAACCATCTGGAACCCTTTTACCATTAGATACCCCTGAGTGGAAGTGGGAGAGTGTAGCTATGGACTTTGTGGTAGGTTTGCCTCGAGTTCAAGCTGGGTTTGATGCTATCTGGGTGATTGTGGACCGACTGACCAAGTCAGCCCACTTCCTACCAATTAAGAACACTTATTCCCTTAGCAAGTTAGCCAATCTGTATGTGAGGGAGATTGTCAGACTTCATGGTATTCCCTCTAACATCATATCAGATAGGGATCCTAGATTCACTTCCAGGTTCTGGAATGCACTTCACCAGGCTTTCGGGACCAAACTCCGGTTTGTCACTGCTTACCACCCTCAAACTGACGGTCAATCTGAAAGAACCATCCAGACCTTAGAAGATATGCTCAGGGCTTGTATCTTAGAGGAATCAGGCAGTTGGGATAGATTTCTACCTCTTATTGAGTTTGCCTACAATAACAGTTTCCATAGCAGTATAGGCATAGCACCCTTTGAGGCACTGTATGGTCGGAAATGCAGGTCTCCTTTGTGTTGGTATGAGGTAGGTGAGAGAGCATTGTTAGGCCCAGAACTAGTGCAAGAAACTTCAGATAAGATAAGGGTCATTAGGTAAAAACTTGTAACTGATCAAAGTCGTCAAAAGAGTTATGCTGATAAAAGAAGAAAAGACTTAGAGTTTGAGGAAGGGGAACATGTATTTTTGAAAGTAACTCCTGTCACAGGCATAAGACAATCCATCAAAACCAGAAAACTCAACCCTAGATTCATCGGATCATTTCAGATCCTGCAGAGGGTTGGCCCTATGGCTTACAGGATAGCTTTGCCACCCCAGTTGTCCAGGATACATAATGTTTTCCATGTATCTCAGTTAAGAAAATATGTTCATGATCCATCTCATATCATTAACTCTGAATCAATACAATTAAGAGAAGATCTCACCATTCCTTCTAGACCTGCACAGATTATTGACAGAAGTGTCAAGATCCTAAGGAGTAAGACAATTCCTTTGGTAAAGGTGTACTGGGAAGGCCAATCCCCAGAAGAGGCAACTTGGGAGAAGGAAGCTGTCATTCGGGAGCAATTCCCGGAACTTTTCATTTGAGGTAGATTCTAAATTCTATTTCTTGAACAATTTTGAGGTCAAAATTTGCTTAAGGGGGGTAGAATGTAACATCCCGCAAATTAGGAACTTTAATAATCTATTAGGTTACAAGAAAGAGAATTAGGTATTAGTAAATCAAGAAAAGTAAATTGTGAAATTATAGGTTAAAAACCAAGTTTATGTTTTAACTTAGTAAAAATTGAGAAAAATTGGGTTCTGTAACATCCCGCTAATTAAGACCTTGATTCATACGAATTTTATAACTTAAAGTAGAATGAAGAAAAATATTTTGTGCTTGATGTTGGTTCTAAGCCTAATGACCATGATGCACTAAATTGAAAATCTCTAGAGTTGTAGATGTCCGATGGAGAGGATTCCACTCTCATTAGAAAGCTTATTTCCGGGGCTTCAGTTTGATAGGTTACACGATAGGGTTTGGATGAAAACTGCACCTTAACAAGAAGGGAAAATCTCACTCTGGTTTCCTCGCTCGAGCTGAGCTCAAGTGTAGCCTGAGCGAGGATACCAGTAAAAAGGGAAAATTGCAATCTGGTTTTCTCGCTCAAGCTGAGCTCGAGCGCAGCCTGAGCGCAGAAAAACAGAGAGCAATTCGAGGAAATTCAGCTTGAGCTGAGCTCAAGCGCAGCCTGAGCGAGAACTCGCGCTCGAGCTGCGCTCAAGCGAGGCTTGAGCGCAGGTCCGATTTCTGCATTTTAAAACACGTTCGTGGACGGTTTCAGTCAGTTTCTTCTTCCATTCTTTCGTATTTTCAGAGAGAGAGAGAGGTTCTAGTGAGAGAAAGTCCCAGCAAAGGCCAAGAACGAATTCTACTCATCAAGAACGAGTCTTGCTTCAATCTTTCTCCCTTTAAGGCCCCCCGTTCTTCGTTCTTTCTCCGTTTTCTCAGCCCACAGGTGGGTGGACTTTCACTTGTTTGTTCTGAATGATTGCCATTGCATGTTCCCTATTCTTGTTCCCCTTTCCTTCTATGAATTAGTGATATATGTGTAGTAGGAACATATGAATTGTGAATGTACTGATTAATGTATGTATTGGATTGCCAAAACCTTAGGGTAGATGATTGGATGATTCTGTATGATGGTTCTTGATTATGTTTGATGATTCTTGGTTATATTATTCTGTAATTCATGGGCCTTTGGCCATCACAGTCATGAAATTCTGAATTTAAGAGAAATCATAGAGCCTTCAGGCTATCACAGGGTCTTTGACCATCACAGGCCTTCGGGCAAATCAATTAAGAACAACGGGGTAACCACATCGAACTCATGGCCAAGAGGGAGATGGGGTCCCCAATCACAGAATTATATTTAAATGTTATTTAAAATTTAATCATAGGTAACCTTGGACGACGGTCCTTGGTTACATGGCCGAGCGCTCATCACAGTCAAGTAACAGAGAAAAGACCCCGGGTGTCGGGAACAACACCTCACAGCCATGCATTGCATCTTGGTGATTGATTTTCTTTATGTTGAATTCTGTATCATTA
Organism: Sesbania bispinosa; assembly: GCA_026901365.1. Lineage (NCBI taxonomy): Eukaryota > Viridiplantae > Streptophyta > Magnoliopsida > Fabales > Fabaceae > Sesbania > Sesbania bispinosa. Next base: position 717,167 of record QLOH01000492.1, read on the forward strand.
TCTCTATTATGTCTCTTAATATTATATGTATGCCATGATGGTTCTTGGTTGCTTTCCCCCACACTGCACACACTGTTACACTCACTGGGACGTTGGTCTCACCCCATTCCATGGGAACAATATTTTCAGTGGTGCAGGATACTGAGCAAAGCTATGACGAGTAGTAGATGGCATGTGAAGACCATTAGTCTTATTGTTTATTTTTCTTGATGCTTTTCATGTTGGTTAGAACCACTACTGTTATTTATTAAAGCTACCTTAGGAATCATTATGTTAGTTTAATATTTTTGTATTGGAGCCTTGATGGCAACAGTGTGTTATTATTATTTCATTGAGTTATATATGTATTGTTGGAGCTTTAGTAATTGTTGGGTTACTCAAGCGATGGTATTGTATGTCGATACGCGAAATGAATGAAATAATTTCACGAATTTGGAAATAGTGCTTCCAACAGGCATTATTTCTGAATTTAGAAATTAGGACGTTACATTTTGGTATCAGAGCAGTTCAATCCAGTTGGACTGTGGTTATGTGTTACTCCTTAAGTTAGTCATAATTTTATATGCATTATTAGGGAATTGATAGACTGATCACCTGGATATTTCTTAATGATGTGTATAGGGTCATGGCTAACGGTAGGAGGGGACGTCTTCGTGCCAATTCACCTTCACCTTCACCGGATCAACCTCAGGATCCCGTGGCGGTGGCCCTTCAAATGCTCACCCAAATCATGGGGGAGCAAGCCGCTTCTAATGCCGCAATACTTCAGGCCTTGCACAGGCTGTCCACCGGTACTCCTCCACCGGGGACAGTAGTAGATCCTTTTCTTCAGGGATTAACAGAATTCAGGAAGCACCACCCTCCAGCCTTTAATGGGGCTTATGACCCAGCAACAGCAGACTCCTGGCTTAATGCCATGAACAAGATCTTTGAGGTGATGGCTTGTGCGGACGACCTGAAGGTGAGATTTGCTACCTACATGTTACAAGGAGAAGCAGAGAATTGGTGGAAGAATGCGAAGATCAGTCTGAACACTCCGGAAACCTTACTCTCTTGGGATGCATTCCAGAATGTATTCCTGGAGAAGTATTTCCCTGAACCAGTCAGGAAACAGAAAGAGCTAGAATTTCTCAATCTGTAGCAAGGCAACATGACCGTGGGCCAGTTTGTGGCCAAGTTTGAAGAACTCTCCAAGTATCACTCACTGCTGCAAGCCAATCCTAATGAGGGTTGGAAATGTTCTCACTTGGAAGCGGGCCTCAAGCCTGAGATCGGGAAAATTGTGTCAGCCTTCCAGCTCAAGGATTTCCCAGCCTTGGTGACCAAGTGTCTGGTCGTCGAGCAAAGTTTGGTGGATGAGGCGCCCAAGCCGGCAGCTAGGACTTGGGTTGAGAGTAAGAGGAAAAGAGATGATGCACCTGTCACTAAGAATTTTCGACCTCAGTTCCAGGGAGGAAAGGGCAAGCAGGTGGCCTTTCCCTCCACTACAGCTTCTCCTATTTGTCCCAAGTGTGGAAAGCACCATCGGGGCGAGTGCCTGGCAGGACAACGAGTCTATTTCTACTGTCGGGAACCAAATCACATGATTGGGGACTGCCCAAAGAGGAAGAAGGACCAGCCCAAACCCCAAGTTACCGGAAGGGTCTTTACCCTCAACGGTGAGATAGCAACCCAGGCTGATGATCTGATGGAAGGTATAGGTAATTTAAATGATACTCCTTTGATTGTACTGTATGATTCTGGAGCAACTCACTCCTTCATTTCTTATGATTGTGTGGAAAGGATGAAACTACAAGTTACTCCCTTACCTTTTCATTTGAATGTTCACACCCCTGCTAAGGAAGCCATTTCCACTTCCTTGGTATGTCTTGCATGTCCCTTAGAAATCCAAGGTAGAATCTTTAAGGTTGATTTGATTGTTTGTCATTGAAAAAGCTTGATGTTATTTTGGGTATGAACTGGCTATCCCGTAACCAGGTCATGCTTGACTGTTGCAATAAAGAAATTGTTTTTCCTACTCTTATTCCTTCCCCGAAGGAGAGACCATCATATTTGTTATCTTGTTACACTCAAATTTCTGAATGCCTGACTGATGGTAGTTATTGTTTTATATTACTGCTTTCCTCAACTGTAGAGTCGAAACCCGACCTAGGCAGCATAGCCATTGTTAGGGAGTTCTAGGATGTTTTCCCTAGTGAGGTGACCACTTTACCTCCGGACCGAGAGACTGAGTTTTCCATAGACCTTGTGCCAAGCACAGGGTCTATTTCTAAGGCTCCTTATAGAATGTCACCCTTGGAGATGAGTGAACTTAAGAAGCAACTAGAGGAATTGATAGAGAAGCAGTTCATTAGGCCTAGTGTATCCCCTTGGGGAGCTCCAGTGCTCCTTGTCAAGAAGAAGAATGGTAGCATGAGGTTGTGCGTTGACTATAGGCAGTTGAACAAGGTAACAGTTAAGAATAAATATCCCTTGCCTAGGATAGATGATCTGTTAGATCAACTTAGAGGGGCAGCAGTATTTTCTAAGATAGACTTGAGATCAGGTTATCATCAGAAAAAGATTAGAAGTGAGGATATTCCCAAAACTGCTGTTAGGACTAGGTATGGGCATTATGAGTATTTGGTGATGCCATTTGGCTTGACCAATGCTCCAGCTGTATTCATGGACTACATGAACCGTATCTTTAGGCCCTATTTAGATAAGTTTGTGGTTGTATTCATCGATGATATTCTTATCTATTCTAAAACCTTAGAAGAACATGAGCAACACCTTAGAGTGGTTTTGGAAGTGCTGAGGGAGAAGAAACTGTTTGCTAACCCTGAGAAATGTGAATTCTGGTTGGATAAAGTTCACTTCCTAGGACATGTGATATCTAGTGAAGGTGTGTCAGTGGACCCCAGTAAGATAGAGGCAGTGATTGGTTGGGAGAGGCCCAAATCAGTCACTGAGGTTAGGAGTTTCTTAGGATTAGCTGGGTATTATCGCAGGTTTATTAGGGGTTTTTCCCAGTTGGCCTTACCTCTCACCCGACTGACTCGTAAGGGTCATGCTTTTGTTTGGGATGAGAAATGTGAGAAGAGTTTAAAGGAGCTCAAAGAGAGGTTAACCACCACCCCGGTGTTGGTATTGCCGGACTTGTCCAAATCCTTTGAAGTGTATAGTGACGCTTCAGGAAAGGGATTAGGTTGTGTTTTGATGCAGGATAAGAAGGTAGTGGCCTATGGTTCTAGACAGCTTAGACCCCATGAGGAAAATTACCCAACCCATGACTTAGAGTTGGTTGCAGTAGTGTTTGCTCTCAAGGTGTGGAGGCATTACCTATATGGTGTGCAGTTTGAGGTTTTTATTGATCACAAGAGCTTAAAGTACCTGTTTGACCAGAAGGAACTTAACATGAGACAGAGGAGGTGGATGGAATTTCTAAAGGACTACAACTTTGAGCTTAAGTACCACCCAGGTAAGGCCAATGTAGTGGCCGACGCCCTAAGTAGGAAATCCCTGCATGCGTCATCCATGATGGTGCATGAGCTAGTATTGTTAGAGAAGTTTAGGGATTTAAAACTTGATGGGAACTATGAGGGAGATAGTATGAGACTCCACAGGCTGGAAGTGGTTAATGAGTTAAGGACAAGGATTAGAGAGGCCCAGACCTCAGACTTAGAACTCCAGTCCCGAAAGGGACAAACAGGATTCTATGTGTCCGAAGACGAGGTGATTCTCTTCCAAGGGAGAGTCTGTATCCCTAAGGGGGTAGTCTTAGAGAAGAGATTTTAGAGGAAGCCCATAAGAGCAAGTTCACGGTACATCCGGGTATTACCAAGATGTACCAAGACTTGAGGACCATGTTTTGGTGGGATGGAATGAAGAAAGAGATAGCTGAGTTTGTTTCTAGGTGTCTTTTATGCCAACAGGTTAAGATAGAACACCAAAAGCCCTCAGGTATGCTCAAACCATTAGAAATTCCCGAGTGGAAATGGGAAGCCATATCCATGGATTTTGTGATGGGACTCCCTAGAGTTCCAGCAGGCTTTGATGCCATTTGGGTGATTGTGGATCGGCTGACCAAGTCAGCTCATTTCTTACCAATCAAGGCAACCTACCCTTTGACCAAATTAGCAGAATTGTATATCAAGGAGATTGTGAAGCTTCATGGTGTACCTTCCAGCATAGTGTCAGATAGAGATCCCAGATTTACCTCTAGGTTTTGGAATGCCCTACACCAAGCCTTCGGTACTAAACTGAAGTTTAGCACCGCTTATCACCCTCAGACTGATGGGCAGTCTGAGAGAACAATCCAGACCTTAGAGGACATGCTTAGATCCTGTGTGTTGGAAGAGAAGGGTAGTTGGGATAAGTACCTACCTCTTATAGAGTTTGCCTATAACAACAGTTTCCATAGTAGTATAGGTATGGCACCCTATGAGGCGCTGTATGGTAGGAAGTGTAACTCACCTTTATGTTGGTGTGAGGTGGGAGAGAAAAGCTTTTTAGGACCAGAGTTGGTACAGATAACTGCAGAAAAGATTAAGAGGATTAGGGAAAAGTTGGTAACTGCTCAGAACCGCCAGAAGTGTTATGCTGATAGGAGGCGGAAGGACCTAGAGTTTGAGGAAGGTGACCATGTGTTTTTGAAAGTTACTCCCATCAATGGCATTGGAAGATCCATTAAAGCCAAAAAGTTGAATCCCCGTTTTATCGGTCCTTTTCAAATATTGCAAAGGATTGGCCCCCTTGCATACAGAATAGCCCTTCCACCCCATTTAGCCAACATCCATGATGTGTTCCATGTCTCTCAGCTCAGAAAATACCTTCATGATCCTTCCCACATCATAAGTTCAGAATCGGTACAATTGAGGGAGGATTTGAACATTCCCACGAGACCTGCACAGATCATTGACCGCAGTGTCAAAACCTTGAGAAATAAGACGATTCTGTTAGTGAAGGTGTTTTGGTAGGGTCAGTCACTCGAGGAAGCAACTTGGGAAAAAGAGGAAGATCTCCGCTCTCAGTTTCCAGAGTTATTCGTTTGAGGTAAGGAACTTTAGATCACCTTGGAGATTTTCAGTTAACATTCTTTAGCCAATTCTGAGGACAAAATTGTTTTAAGGGGGGTAGAATTGTAACATCCCGCTAATTAAGACCTTGATTCATAGGAATTTTATAACTTAAAGTAGAATGAAGAAAAATAGGTTGTGCTTGATGTTGGTTATAAGCCTAATGACCATGATGCACTAAATTGAAAATCTCTAGAGTTGTAGATGTCCGATGGAGAGGATTCCACTCTCATTAGAAAGCTTATTTCTGGGGCTTCAGTTTGATAGGTTACACGATAGGGTTTGGATGAAAACTGCACCTTAACAAGAAGGGAAAATCTCACTCTGGTTTCCTCGCTCGAGCTGAGCTCAAGCGCAGTCTGAGCGAGGATACCAGTAAAAAGGGAAAATTGCAATCTGGTTTTCTCGCTCAAGCTGAGCTCGAGTGCAGCCAGAGCGCAGAAAAACAGAGAGCAAGTCGAGGAAATTCAGCTTGAGCTGAGCTCAAGCGCAGCCTGAGCGAGAACTCGCGCTCGAGCTGCGCTCAAGCGAGGCTTGAGCGCAGGTCCGATTTCTGCATTTTAAAACACGTTCGTGGACGGTTTCAGTCAGTTTCTTCTTCCATTCTTTCGTATTTTCAGAGAGAGAGAGGTCCTAGTGAGAGAAAGTCCCAACAAAGGCCAAGAACGAATTCTACTCATCAAGAACGAGTCTTGCTTCAATCTTTCTCCCTTCAAGGCCCTCTGTTCTTCGTTCTTTCTCCTTTTTCTCAGCCCACAGGTGGGTGGACTTTCACTTGTTTGTTCTGAATGATTGCCATTGCATGTTCCCTATTCTTGTTCCCTTTTCCTTCTATGAATTAGTGATATATGTGTAGTAGGAACATATGAATTGTGAATGTACTGATTAATGTATGTATTGGATTGCCAAAACCTTAGGGTAGATGATTGGATGATTCTGTATGATGGTTCTTGATTATGTTTGATGATTCTTGGTTATATTATTCTGTAATTCATGGTCCTTTGGCCATCACAGTCATGAAATTCTGAATCTAAGAGAAATCATAGAGCCTTCAGGCTATCACAGGGTCTTTGACCATCACAGGCCTTCGGGCAAATCAATTAAGAACAACGGGGTAACCACATCGAACTCATGGCCAAGAGGGAGATGGGGTCCCCAATCACAGAATTATATTTAAATGTTATTTAAAATTTAATCATAGGTAACCTTGGACGACGGTCCTTGGTTACATGGCCGAGCGCTCATCACAGTCAAGTAACAGAGAAAAGACCCCGGGTGTCGGGAACAACACCTCACAGCCATGCATTGCATCTTGGTGATTGATTTTCTTTATGTTGAATTCTGTATCATTATATCTATTATGTCTCTTAATATTATATGTATGCCATGATGGTTCTTGGTTGCTTTCCCCCACACTGCACACACTGTTACACTCACTGGGACGTTGGTCTCACCCCATTCCATGGGAACAATATTTTCAGTGGTGCAGGATACTGAGCAAAGCTATGACGAGTAGTAGATGGCATGTGAAGACCATTAGTCTTATTGTTTATTTTTCTTGATGCTTTTCATGTTGGTTAGAACCACTACTGTTATTTGTTAAAGCTACCTTAGGAATCATTATGTTAGTTTAATATTTTTGTATTGGAGCCTTGATTGCAACAATGTGTTATTATTATTTCATTGAGTTATATATGTATTGTTGGAGCTTTAGTAATTGTTGGGTTACTCAAGCGATGGTATTGTATGTCGATACGCGAAATGAATGAAATAATTTCACGAATTTGGAAATAGTGCTTCCAACAGGCATTATTTCTGAATTTAGAAATTAGGACGTTACAGGTTCTGGTAATCGATTACTCACAGGGTGTAATCGATTACCAGAGAGTTAGTTTTAGGTAATCGATTACTCAATGTCGTAATCGATTACCAACTCTCCAGAATCGTTCGCTAGTGTGATTTTTGCCTTTGGTAATCGATTACAGCATTACCGTAATCGATTACCAGTAGTCCAGTATATATACCAGGACGTGGAAAAAAATCAGATTTTCCATTCTCCTTTTTCCCCTTTCGCGAACCCTAGAGAGAGAGTGATTATTTTTAGAGAGAGAAACATTAATTGAAGGCCTTGGAAGGGAATTGAAGCTAGGATTCCACAAGGGGTCACTCAATTCATCAATTCCTCTTGAGAACTTCAAGAAATTGGTGAGTATAACTCACACACTTTCACTTTTCTTTGATTTTGATTTCTCCCCATTGTATGAACCCTATTCTCTTGATTTCCTTTTCCATTTGCATATTGTAGTTGGATTGTTGATAGATGTGCAAGATTGATTAGTTTAATCGGTGATTTTGTTGAAAAACCTTAGGGTAGCGAGATTTACGAAATAATGAAATTGTCGAAATGCTCAATGTATGAACCCTACCCCTTGAATCCCTTTCTATATAGCTAAATTGCATGGAATTATGTTGATTGCATTAGAATTGAGTATATTATGTTTGAATTGATCGTAAAACTATTGAATTTCGAAATTACGAAAGTTACGAAACTTGCGAAAGTCTCGAAACACTCGAAAGGTTCGAAATTCTAGTTTTTACTATCGAATCATGATTTCCGGTTTAGACCGTGAGTTAATTAAAGCCGACCTTTGCGCTGTGAGTTAAGAAAACTAAATAATTATGTGAAAACTTGACTTCGGTCCAGTAATGGGTGGGATACGTCCCCGGGAAAGACGTTTCCCGTAGTCTGAGCTCAGTTCTAACTCCAGTTTAAGTGAAAACATCATGCCTGTTAAGTATAGCAGTGAGTTGCATTTTATTGTTTATGATTAAGTTAATTATGTTATGAATTATGAATATACAATGAAGTTGAATGTTTATTAGTCTGAAATATATTGTTTGGTACTTGTTCCCTGTACACTTGGTATGTTTAGTTATATTTCACTGAGGCATTAGTCTCACCACGCGTTTTGTGGATATAATCTAGGTATGCAGGTACCTCCAGGAGATAATAAGTGATTTAGAGCTGGAACTGTTGGATCTAGACTTTTATCTTTTTGGATTGTATATATATATATATATATATATATAAGTTGTATCTATTAGCATTTTGCTAAAGTTTGTTCAGTTTGTAGCCTTCGGGCCTGATGTATATAGATAGGTTAGAGAGCCGGTTATGTATATAGTTTTGTTGATGTTAGTTTATGATCTTTGGACCAGATGTATTTATGGACTTTGATTATGAATTTAAGGTTTTAGTTATTCACATTTATATGAATTTTGTTGGGAATTTATGTAAATGTGAGGTTGGATAACCAAAATTGTATGTTTTAGTTTCGAATTTTCAGAATTTGGTTTCCAACGGACTAAGTTCTGAATTTAGAAATTAGGGCGTTACAATCACTAATTAGTGTTAACCAACATATTTTTTGCAAATCTTTGAAAATGCTACGTCTAAGTTTAAAAAATAATTGGATGTAGAAGCATATTATAATATTTAATAAAAAATTTGAACATTAGATAATATTTTTAGAAGGGTCGGCCTAACCCTAAGGTGGCTAAAGTCCCTGCTTTCGGTCCTCCAAAAAATGCTCTTATTTTAGGCTCTAAAAATAGTTTATTTACTTTTAATATTTTTAATTATAAAAAATAGTTAATAATTATTTGGTAAGTAATATTAAATTATTAAGAGTAAATATGTTTTTTTCTTATAAAAAATCCCCATTTTATCACAACTTTTTCTCTTCTCATAAATAATAATTATTAATAATGGATTCTATCTATTTTTAAGATTGATTTGTCTCATCACTTACTCAATATTTTTTTTGTGTATTTTCTTCTCCTAGTCTTGCTATATTGATTTTACTTATTCTCTCTTACTCTCATAGTCTCTCATTTTTTGTTGAGTGTAGAGATTTGTCCTTTAGTGAGTATATATGAATAAGCATGTCACTTTACTAAATTGATTAGACTCTGTTGTGTTAATGTGAGTAGATTTATTTATTTAGACCCATAGAAACTTTGGGCTAGCCCTGTTTTAGAACCTTAACATATTGTGTTCTAATTTAATTAAATTGTTATGCCAATAATATTTAATAATTATGCTTGTATGATTTTGGAGTAATTTTTCAAATGAGTTATAATTTTCTTAAATTGATATTTTTTATTGAGTTACTATTTTTTCACTTAACTAGAGTGTGGATAACATAGATATGGGCATATAGGTGCCAACGAGTATGGGGACGTATATTAAAGTTGTTAGAAAAATTAATGGATCTTTAAGGTGTAGAAGAAGATGAAAGAAATAGAAAGAAAGTGTTCACAATGTCTTCAAGGCGTGTAAACACTTTCCTTTAGGCTTAATTTGCCCCCAGCCCCCCACCAATGACCAACGTGGAGGCAAAATGAGTTTGATGGCAAATTTCGTTCAAGATATAATGAAAACCCTTGAGTATGTCTTGCACTTCCAAAACTCAAGTCGCATCTGTAACATCCTGAATTTCATAAATCAAATTATAGATGAGATTAGGAGTAGAGAATAGTTTTGTAAAAGAAACTAGGTGAAAAGGGGGTTAAAACTGTATTAGAGGTCATAACACCGACCCTTGCTACTCAAGCGAGGAATAACTAGCTTGAGCGAGGAGGAATGGAGGTCTGGTGTAACATCCCAAAATTAGTACCTAGAAAAGATAGTGGAAGCCTTAGGTGGTGAATCCCACAAAGAAGAAGGATTTTAGGCATAGTAGAAGGATCTGGGAGTCTGAGGGTAGATTAAGAGAAGAGATAGGGAATTCATGGAGAGTTTGAGTTTTAAGGAGAATTTAGAAGTAAAACCAGGTATTAAACCCAACACGACTGTAGGAGGAACTTATGAGGGATCACACCCTAAAATGAAGAATCCAACAAGGTGTAGGGATGAGGAGGAAAGTAGGGGTTTTAAGGAGGGAATTGGATGGTAATTGAAGGAATTAAGTTAGAGAGTTGGTGAAATTTAGAGGAAGAAGGTTTTATAAATAGAATTGGGGGGAAAGGAATTTAAGATAAAAAATGAGAGTTCAAGATTTTGATACTCTCGCTCAAGCGAGAAGGTCTCGCTTGAGCGAGCATATTAGTAAAAAGGGGAAGAATGATGTTCTGTCACCCTCACTCAAGCGAGAAGGCCTCGCTTGAGCGAGGGACATGGTAGTTTTAGGAGACTTTCTGTGATGGAATTGCGCTCAAGCGCAATTAGGCTCGCTCAAGCGCAATTCCATCTAGAGTCAGGGGTTGCTCTCTAACTTGCTCTCGCTCAAGCGAGAAGTCTTTCGTTTGAGCGAGACAAAGTCAGAGATGACGGTCTTGTTTCCTGCTGTAACATCCTAATAATTTCTAAAAATAAATGAATAAATAAAATAAAATAAGATTTATGCAGAAATAATAATAATATTATTATACTTATTATTATGTTTCAGAAAGAGTATTATTTAATTAAAAAGGGATACGGGTGGGTCGAAGTAGGCCCGACCCAGTTAAGTATTTAAAAATAGGGAGGGGTCATCTGTTTCACCCTAGCTTTCTTTCATACGTCAGACAACCAAACTCTAGGAAGGAGAGAAACGACTCTACAAGGTGGAGGTGCCGAAGTGTAGATCGTCGGAAAAGTCCTGTCATCCATCTTTGATCGTCGTTCCTAAGGTACGGGGGGAAAATGGGTGAGACTATATGTGTATGCGGGAGCACTTGGGTAGTGAGGGCAACCCTAAGTCCCTCTAGGATCTCTAATTTTAGAAATCTGAACGGTGGATCTCTTGTTTTATGTTTGGAAATTGTTCTGTTTGGTGCATATTGTTATGTTTCTTGATGAATTGAAAGTTGTGAATGAGATTGTTGAAAAAAGGAGTCGTATTAGGATTTAGTGATGAGAACTCATAATTGACTAGATGTTAATTTTATGGTAATCTGTAGGAGTAGTTAATGAGTTCAATAGTTTTAGTCGGTAAAAACATGCCTAAACAAGTTATGAACCTAAAGATTTGAGTAGAGGTTGAGGAGGGGATTAAAAAGGGGCAAAAAACGCAGGTGCAGTCGTTCTAGAGTCGCCGATAATCGATTACAGTAGTCTGTAATCGATTACAGGATTTTCTGGGCAGAAATGTGATAAATGAGCTTCTGGTAATCGATTACAAGAGGTTGGTAATCGATTACTAGAGCATAATTGGACGTACTAGAGCTTCTGGTAATCGATTACCAGGCCAAAACTGGGAGTAGATGCTTCTGGTAATCAATTACAGCCTTCTGGTAATTGATTACCAGGCCAAAACTAGGAGTAGGGCGATATGTTTGTGATGTTGTGATCATCTACTTATATGATGGGTGTTTATTTAAAATATGAATTGTTTTATGGAATTGATTGGATTGAATTGGATGTACAATGTGTATTAATTATGGCATGAAGTTTTGTTAGGTGATTATTCTATATGATTGTGAGGTATCATGTGTGATTTGGTTATGATGAGATGAATGTGAATGTGAATGTTCTGTGTGTACAATATTCATGATGGGATGTGGAATGATTAGAGTAGAGGATATTGCATTGAGAAATGTATGAAGTGATGATGGCATTGAGCATAAGCATATGATGTATGAGATACATGAGATGCATGAGAAGCCAGACGTGGCTAAAAATATCCTAGCCCAAAGAGGGGGCGATGAACAGGGTGGACCATAATGGGAGGCATTCGATGCATGGCCCCAAGAGGGGGTGTTTTACTATGCGACTCACCAGCCCATAAAAGGTGGGTAACGGTGGGAGGGAGCGAGTGTCTTTGCACAGGCCCAAGAGGGGTGTTTAAATGTGCAACCTACCGGCCATGAGGGTGTTTAACAGTAGGGCCATTAATGGTAATAACTAAGGGAATTGATGAGGTTTGCCCATTGTGCGGAGTTCCAAATCATGACTCTTAGGAGAGGTGTTTGTGCATGTGCATGTACATGGTATGAGCATACACATTATTTTGTGATTGTATGAGAGGTGTGAAATTATAATTGTGTGGAATGCATAGTGTGTGGATTGAGATCAATGACGTTGTGTAGGGTGATGGGTGGGAACAGGGGTAGCCTTCTGTATTATGTGTGTGTGTGTGTGTGTTCCATTCCTCACCGTATTCTCTCTTGTGGTTTTCTTAGGTAATGAAGAGGGCACTCAAAGTGCTAAATTTTGAAGGGACATGGTCTCGCTCTGATATGTGTGACATTGGGGCTTAGTATCTAGGAGTTCATATTCTTTAATTTTGTTATTTAAAGATTTGGAAAAATTATTCCTAAGGGTCTTATATGGCCAAGCTATATCGTTGTTATGTTGACAATTAAGTTCTTTTGATAACCTTAGTTACATTCTTTTAAGGAGACAACGTTGGATTTTGAGTAATTATTGGAATTGGGGACATGTTTGTTAAAGGGAGAATTTTGTGAACCTTTTTCCTTGGAGTTAATTGTCGTTTTCATTATAACTTAATTTGGTATTTATTTTATTATTTGGGGTAGAAGGGTGTCACACCTGCGCAATTTCGCTCAAGCGAGAAGGATCTCACTTGAGCAAAAATGCCATTTCTGCGACACGTTATTTCGTTCGCTCAAGCGAGGATTTCTCGCTTGAACAAGTGTTAAGATCTTGGCAAACACATCAATATTGCAATAGTATAATAGTTTTAAGAGTAGGGGTTGTCGTACCCACGAGGAACGGTTCAAAATAAATTCTTAGAGGTCAATCTTACTAAGTGAGTAGAATTGAATAATGTTGACTTATTATGTGAAAAATAAAAGTAAATAATGCAGTAAAAGAATTTATGGCAAAAAGTAAATTGTTGAAAAGAATGCAGTTGGAAGAACTAGGATTGAACTTCGTCTATTGCACACTTCTTGTATTTTAGAAAACAAATAATATCTAGGAATTTGTGGTTGTCAATATTGAAGCACAAATAAATTTCATTCACATTGATCCCTCAAGTATGAAATTCTTAGAACAATCTCTTAAACACTGATCCCTTGGATATTTAACAAATTGCCTAACATTAAGAATAGTTGTTAAAAGCTATCAATAAATTGAACCCTATCCCTAGTGATTCAACCTATTGAGTGTTTTTACCCAAATCGGATTTAAAGAAGCGCTTCCCAGCTAATTCAAGAAATCAACATCATAACTACATTGGATAAATAGAATTAAGCATTAAGTAAAGAATAAAAACACCAATATTGGTAAAACAGGGATTCCTAAATGCAAAAGATCCTAAATTACAATTGGGGTTTGAATCGACTACATTCAATCCTAAAGAGAAGTTTAGCTACTCATGGTAGCCATTAAAAACCACAAGAATTAAGAAGAAAGATTGCAGTGAAGCCTCCCAGCTTTGTTGTTTTTTCTCTCTCTCTCTCTTTCTCCAGAATGGTCTCTGTTCTTCCCAAAACTGTCTCTCCAAAATTCTCCTTGCAAAACTCAAAAACTCCCTTTGAAAAACTGTCTGACGGCTCTTTAAACTCTAGGTTTACGAGTCCTGCGCTCAGCCTACGCTCAAGCACAAGTGAAGCGCAGGAAACAAAAACAATTGATCAACCCTGCACTCAGCCTGCGCTTAGCGCAGGTGAACCGCAGGAAACAACGACAATAGAGCAATCATGCGCTCAACGCAAGTGAAGCGCATGAAACAACATCCTTTGAAACTTGCTCTGCACTGCTCCTGTCTCTGCTTACTGTTCACTTGATGCTTCAATTTGTACTTTAACTCCTCATTTGTAAAATTCAACAATTTCTTCATTAAAATAGCATCAAGTTCAAATTAGAATTCATTATTTACAGCATCCACAAACTAAGAAAGGAAGGGTGATTTTGGAGTATAAATTCATGCAAATATTACTAACAAGTGCTTTATTTATACAGAAATCTACTCAATCTTAGCACTTATCAACAAGAACGCGCATATCCGGTTTTAAAAACAAATCCGTGAGGGTTTTACCCTCATTCTTCAATGGTAGAGAGAGGAACTAGAGAGAACGAGAGATCGAAGGGAGAAGCTTGGATTGGAGCCTCAAATCTCTAGAGGAGCCTGGGATCATCATCCCCCGCCTCTAAATTATCTTATTTCCCCTACTTTTGAGGTGAGTGTGGTTCACCCACTTACTTTCATTTTGAATGAATACCCATGTATACTCCCTATTCTCACTTCCCTTGCTTACATTGTTTGATTGTGGTTGATTAGAGATCAATCTAAGGTTGATAGTTGGATTGATTGATTGTATGCTCTCATGGCCTAAACCCTGGGTTAGAAGATTTGGGATTTTTGTGAAATGGTTGTACATTGATGATGAGAATTTAGAGTTATACATTCATGCAAATGCTCATGCTTATGAAAAGTAAGGGTTGTCGTACCCACGAGGAACTCGAACTACTATTAACTCAACACAGTTTAGTTCACTAAGTATTTACACAAGAACTTTGAAATTGTTATTTTGGTTTTGATGAAAGTTTGGTAAAACAAGTTCATAAAACTCAACAAAAGTGTAACATCCTAAATTCTATTAGGATAAATATTAATTAAATTAAATAGATTAATTAAGGAGATAATTAATTAATGAGAAAATAAACAATAGGAGTATTATTATTATTATTATTAGTAGTTTTATTTCATAAAAGTAAGATTTAATTGAAAATAGAAATAAGGGGGTGAGAGTGGGCCCAAGCCCAATTAGAAATTTCAGTAGGGAGGGGTTAACGGAGCATAAATTCGTATGTTTATTGATGATTTTAGTTTTATAAATTCGTATTAATGAATGTATAACTGAGAATGATGGTATAATATGTTGATTTATGATTGATTGTATGTTTATTGATGATTTATTGAATGAGAATAAAGATGATAATGAGGATAATGGAAAATGGGTGATTAGGGATTGAGAAATTGGGGGTTTTGATTAATTGATGTTATAATCTGTAATAGATTGATGATTTACTAGGTAATTAATGTTAATAATGATTATATATGACGATTAGACGAAAGAGATTGATTGGGGATTGATTGGATGGGTTTTGAGGGGTATGAGATCGTGAAATCTGCGATCTGCATCACGGGTAATCGATTACCAGGTGTGGTAATCGATTACCAGAGTGTTCTGGACAACCCAGAAACATTGTTTGCTTGCTGGTAATCGATTACAGGGGTGCTGTAATCGATTACCAGAGAGTTTGTTTGTGAGTAATCGATTACAAGGTGGTTGTAATCGATTACCAGAGACCCTGTTTGAAGGTAATCGATTACTAGAGGTTGGTAATCGATTACCAGAGTGAATTTGAGATCCTAAATGTTTGATGATGATTGATGTTGTCTGATGGTACTTTATAATGAGTATGATGTTGATGATTACTGATGTTTGACGAGGTTTGCGATGATTATGATGACGTATAATGATGATAATTGATGATGAGTGTGATGATGATAATGATGTCGGTGTATATCACCTTATTATGATGATGTTTAATGATGAGTGTATTGATGCATGATGATGATGATAAGTGTATATCACTTTATTATGATGATGTTTAATGATGAGTGTATTGATGCATGATGATGATGATAAGTGTATATCACTTTATTATGATGATGTTTAGTGATGAGTGTATTGATGCATGATGATGATGATAAGTGTATATCACTTTATTATGATGATGTTTAATGATGAGTGTATTGATGCATGATGATGATGATAAGTGTATATCACTTTATTATAATCATGTTTAACGATGAGCATGAGGATGCATGATGATGATGTTACCTAAGTTGTGCGGGCCCATAGAGGGGGTACAACTTAGGAGAGATGACCTGAGCATATGTGATGAGACCTGAATTGTGCGAGCCCATAGAGGGGGTACAATTCGAGAGGTGAACTGAGTTGTGCGGGCCCATAGAGGGGGTACAACTCAGGGGATCAAGATGGGGCGTTCGATGCACGGGCCCATAGAGGGGGTACAACCTAGGGTCGAATGTCGTTGTGCGGGCCCATAGAGGGGGTACAACCTATCGGATAGTGTGTGGTAACACCGGTAGACTATCTTGGTACTAACTAGAATGATTGACGAGGTGCACCCGTTGTGTGGAGTTCCAAGTCATGATCTTTGGGTAGATGATGAGAGGAGTATTGATGTATGATGATAATGAGTATAATGATATATGAATGATGTTATGATAAGAATGAGTATGATGATAGATGAATGATGTTATGATGATAATGAGTATGATGATATATGAATGATGCTATGATGACGATGAGTATGATGACATATGAATGATGCTATGATGATGTTGAGCTTGGTGAATGTATAATGGATATATTTATGTGTTATAAATAAGAATGATGGTAGGACATGTATATGTTGATGTAGATGATTAAATATATGTTGAGTTTAGATGAATGTTATTGATTAGTGATTAATGTATTGATGACATGATGATGTTGTGGGTGAAGATGGGTATTCTCTATGTGTATGTATAAGTAGTATTCCTTTTCCTCACCGTATTCTGTGGATATATTTTACAGGTATTGATGAGGACACGACCGGTGTCGATTATGATTGAAGGGTTGTGCTCTGATAGATGTGACATCAGGGTGTATTTGGGAGTTTTACCGTGTTGCTAGTTAGGAGTATTTTCTTATTCAGTTTCTGGATGCCTTGTATGACAGTAGGTCACTAGTTGTTTTTATTTCTTTGGAGATTCCGCTGCTTTATATTTGAAAGTTTAATTTCTATTAATAAAGTCGTTTTCGAACTATGAGATTTAATAAGATCGATTGTGAACCTTTTTACCCATCGTGGGACAATACCTTTTCTAAACTCCGATTTATTAAGCATTTAAGAGTATTGGGTAGAAGGGTGTCACATTAGTTGGTATCAGAGCAGGTCGGTTCACCGACCTTGAGTTATGAGTTTACTATGCTTCTGATATGTGAATCTGATTGATTAGTGGATTGATTGATTGATTGCTTGAGTGAATTGTCTGCTTGGGTTGATTATTGTTTGAATTCCTTGCTTTTCTGCTTTACTTAGTATGTGTGCTTACCCTTTCTTTAATACAGAAAGAGTAATGGCTGGGGGTAGAAACGATCGGGCAATGGCCGATGCCTTGATGGCCATGGCACAGGCTGTTGGTAACCTTAACCAATATCACGAGACGGACTGGCTTGCACGGTTTCAAAGGAACCATCCACCTACGTTCCGAGGAGGTTATGATCCGGATGGAGCTGCTGACTGGATTTACGAGATCGAGAAGATCTTCAGAGCAATGGATTGTCCTATGCTTCAGAAGGTGACTTTAGCAGCCTTCATGCTATCTGGAGATGTTGGTTTCTGGTGGCAGAGTACCTGCCAGAGGATGATTGATGAGGGCACCGCCTTGAGCTGGGACAACTTCAAAAGGTTATTCCTGGAGAAGTACTTCCCACATGATGTGCGCAACAAGAAACATATATAGTTCCTAGATCTAAAGCAAGGGGACGGCACCGTGGCAGACTACGCATCAAGGTTTGAAGCTCTAGCACGATTCTGCCCGACATATGAGGGAGCAGCCAATGAAGAAGCCAAGTGTGTCAAGTTTCTCAGCGGCCTTCGTCCCGAGATTAAACAAGTGTTCAACTACCAAGGGATCACGCGCTTTCACGATCTAGTGAACAAGTGCAGAATCTATGATGAAGACAACCGGGCAAAGGCAGCGCATTACAAGAGTGGAGGGCCTATGAGGAGTCAGAACAAGTTTCAAGCAACTAGTAAGGGCAAGCCCTATTCTCGAGCTACAGGAAACCCTAAGGTTGGAGGTGGCAGAGAAGGCACAGTACAAAAGAAGAGTTATGCTTCAATAGCTGGTCGAGCGTCAAAAGGTGGGAGTGTTGGTTCTACCACTCCTATTACATGCTTCAAGTGCGGAAAAGAGGGTCACCGAGCAAACCAATGCGGAGACAGAGATATCACTTGCTATACTTGTCAGGAGAAGGGACACATCGCTCGTGATTGTCCTCAAAAGACACAAGCGACGGTAGCGGCAAGCGGGGATGCCAATGGGAGCGCCAGTAAACCTAAGGCTACAGGAAGGGTCTTTGCCTTGAGTGGTACTGAAGCTGCTCAATCCGAGGACTTGATCCAAGGTATGGGTTTCATTGTGGGTAATCCTTTAGTGATTTTATTTGACTCTGGTGTGACTCATTCTTTCATATCACATGCCTGTGTGTCTAAACTCAAATTGCCTGTTTCTTCCTTGCCTTTTGAATTGAGTGTGGAAACGCCAGCTAGTGGGTCAGTTTCTACTTCTGATGTTTGCTTAAACTGTTCTATATCTGTTAATGATATAAACTTCCTAGTTAATTTGATTTGTTTGCCCCTAAGTCAACTAGATGTCATTCTTGGTATGGACTGGTTATCGTCCAACCATGTCCTTCTAAACTGTGCTGATAAATCTGTTGTTTTTGGTCACCCTGTCGAGTGTAAGAGTAAGGATTTTATGACTGCCAATCAGGTAAAGGCGTCTCTAAGGGAAGATGCCCAGGTTTACATGCTTTTAGCTTCTTTGAAATCTGATAGTAGTGTTGTGGTGAGTGAAATACCTGTAGTGTGTGAGTACCCTGAAGTATTTGCGGATAATGTGTCTAGTTTACCACCCGAGAGAGAGATAGAGTTCACTATAGACTTAGTGCCAGGTACAAGACCGATTTCAGCCACACCTTATAGGATGTCACCCATAGAGCTAGCAGAACTTAAGAAGCAATTAGAAGACCTGTTAGAGAAAAAGTTCATAAGGCCTAGTGTGTCACCCTGGGGAGCGCCTGTGTTGTTTGTTAAGAAAAAGGATGATAGCATGAGGTTGTGTACAGATTACCGCCAGCTAAATAAGGTAACCATTAAGAATAGATATCCTTTGCCTAGGATAGATGACTTCATGGATCAGTTAGTAGGGGCATGTGTGTTTAGCAAGATAGATCTTAGATCAGGATATCATCAGATTAGAGTTAAGGAGGAGGATATACCTAAGACCGCTTTTAGGACTAGGTATGGACATTACGAGTATCTGGTAATGCCTTTCTGTGTGACGAATGCTCCTGCCATTTTTATGGATTACATGAACAAAATTTTTCACCCTTATTTGGATAAATTCGTAGTTGTCTTTATAGATGATATACTAATTTATTCCAAAACTAAGGAGGAGCATGAGGAACATCTAAAGGTAGTGCTTCAGGTTCTTAGGGATAAACAGTTGTATGCTAAGATGTCCAAGTGTGAGTTCTGGTTAGAGCAAGTGAGTTTCTTGGGTCATGTAATTTCTAAGGGAGGTATAGGTGTAGATCCTTCTAAGGTAGAAGTCGTGCTTAAGTGGGAATCCCCTAAGTCAGTGAGTGAGATTAGGAGTTTCCTTGGGTTAGCTGGGTATTATAGGAGGTTCATAGAAGGGTTTTCTAAGTTAGCTTTGCCTTTAACCGAGTTGACTAGGAAAGGAGTTGCCTATGTGTGGAACAGTAAGTGTGAGACTAGTTTCAAAACCCTTAAAGAGAAGTTGACTAGTGCACCAGTGTTAGTGTTACCTGACCTTAGTAAATCCTTTGTAGTATACTGTGATGCCTCTAAGATGGGTTTAGGTGGGGTGTTGATGCAAGAGGGTAAAGTAGTAGCCTATGCTTCTAGGCAATTGAAAATTCACGAGAGAAACTACCCTACCCATGACCTAGAGTTAGCAGCCGTAGTGTTTGTGTTGAAGATTTGGAGACATTACCTGTATGGTTTGAGGTTTGAGGTTTTTAGTGACCATAAGAGACTTAGATATCTGTTTGACCAAAAAGAGCTGAACATGAGGCAAAGGAGGTGGTTAGAGTTTCTTAAGGACTATGATTTTGAGTTAAGTTACCATCCCGGTAAGGCCAATGTAGTAGCTGATGCCTTGAGTAGGAAGTCTATCCATGTTAGTTCCCTAATGATTAGAGAGATGGACCTTTTAACCCAGTTTAGAGATCTAAGTTTGGCTTGTGAAGTAAAATTCTCTAGTGTGAAGTTAGGAATGACCAGGGTAAGTAATGAGTTGCTGAAGGATATTAGTAAGGCCCAGTTAGAGGATCCATTTTTGGGTAGTAGGCGAGAGGCTATAGAAGGGGGTAGTGGTGGAGAGTTTGTAATTGGTACCAATGGGGTAGTGAGATTTGGAGATCGAGTGTGTGTGCCTAGTGAGCCTACCATTAAGAATTAGTGCTAGAAGAAGGGCATAGGAGTAAGCTTAGTTTCCACCGAGGATCAACTAAGATGTATCAGGATTTAAAGAAAGTGTTTTGGTGGCCTAGGATGAAAAGGGACATAGAAGAGTTTGTGAGTGCATGTTTAGTGTGCCAAAAGGCTAAGGTAGAACATCAAAAACCTTCAGGATTGCTTCAGCCCTTAAATATACCTGAGTGGAAGTGGGATAGTATTTCTATGGATTTCGTAGTTGCCTTGCCTAAGACCGTGAAAGGACATGACTCAATCTGGGTTATTGTTGATAGGTTAACTAAGAGTGCCCATTTCCTTCCCATCAATATTAAGTATTCTTTAGAGAAGTTGGATCAGTTGTACATCAGTGAGACTGTGAGGTTGCATGGCATACCATCTAGTATAGTCTCCGATAGAGATCCCAGGTTTACCTCTAGATTTTGGGAAGGTTTACAGCAGGCCTTGGGAACCTAGCTTAGGCTTAGCTCAGCCTATCACCCACAGACTGATGGTCAGGCCGAGAGAACTATCCAATCCTTAGAGGATTTGCTTAGAGCCTGTGTGTTAGACCAAGGGGGTAGTTGGGATAGCTTCTTACCTTTGATAGAGTTCACCTATAACAATAGTTTTCACTCTAGCATAGGTATGGCACCCTATGAAGCATTATATGGTAGGAGGTGTAGAACCCCTTTGTGTTGGTATGAGCCGGGTGAGAGTCTTGCATTAGGACCTGAGATAGTGCAGCAGACCACAGATAAGGTTAGGATAATCCAGGAGAGGATGAGGACAGCCCAGAGTAGGCAGAAGAGTTATGTCGATAAGAGGAGGAAGGAGTTAGAGTTCAAAGAAGAGGATCATGTATTCCTGAAAGTCACTCCGTGGACTGGGGTTGGTAGGGCATTAAAGTCTAGAAAGCTTACACCTCGATTTATTGGTCCTTACCAAATCCTTAAAAGAGTCGGCAATGTTGCCTACCAAATCGCTTTGCCTCCACATCTGTCTAATCTTCATTACGTTTTCCACGTTTCTCAACTCCGGAAATACGTTCACGATCCTTCGCACGTGATTGAGTCGGATCATCTTGAGGTTAAGGAAAACCTAACAGTGGAAACCATGCCGGTGAGAGTTGAGGATCGGAGGGTGAAACAACTTCGAGGTAAAGAGATTCCTTTAGTGAAGGTGATCTGGGGAGGACCTACACCCGAGAGTGCCACTTGGGAACTTGAAGAGAAGATGAAGGA
This sequence comes from Sesbania bispinosa, assembly GCA_026901365.1. NCBI lineage: Eukaryota > Viridiplantae > Streptophyta > Magnoliopsida > Fabales > Fabaceae > Sesbania > Sesbania bispinosa. The sequence goes on from QLOH01000492.1 coordinate 738,706, forward strand.
GTCTTATCCAGAGCTTTTCGCTTCAGGTAAAATTCGAGGACGAATTTTCTTTTTAGGAAGGGAGAGTTGTAACATCCTAAATTCTATTAGGATAAATATTAATTAAATTAAATAGATTAATTAAGGAGATAATTAATTAATGAGAAAATAAACAATAGGAGTATTATTATTATTATTAGTTTTATTTCGTAAAAGTAAGATTTAATTGAAAATAGAAATAAGGGGGTGAGAGTGGGCCCAAGCCCAATTAGACATTTCAGTAGGGAGGGGTTAACAGAGCACCCTAATCCTTATTCGTATCATTCGTCAGTAAGCGAAACGCTAAGGAGGGGAGAAACGGAGTCTCAAGAGAGAGCTGCTGTGGAGTGAAAGCCAAGAATCCAAGAAAGGACTTCCTTGCTGTGATCAAAGCTTCGCTTAAGGTACGGTGGGGGAGAGGGTATTGCGTGTATATGCATGTAGGGATGTTTGGGTAGTAATCTAAGAGTATAAATTCGTATTAATGAATGTATAACTGAGAATGATGGTATAATATGTCGATTTATGATTGATTGTATGTTTATTGATGATTTATTGAATGAGAATAAAGATGATAATGAGGATAATGGAAAATGGGTGATTAGGGATTGAGAAATTGGGGGTTTTGATTAATTGATGTTATAATCTGTAATAGATTGATGATTTACTAGGTAATTGATGTTAATAATGATTATATATGACGATTAGACGAAAGAGATTGATTGGGGATTGATTGGATGGGTTTTGAGGGGTATGAGATCGTGAAACCTGCGATCTGCATCGCGGGTAATCGATTACCAGGTGTGGTAATCGAATTACCAGAGTGTTCTGGACAACCCAGAAACATTGTTTACTTGCTGGTAATCGATTACAGGGGTGTTGTAATCGATTACCAGAGAGTTTGTTTGTGAGTAATCGATTACAAGGTGGTTGTAATCGATTACCAGAGACCCTGTTTGAAGGTAATCGATTACTAGAGGTTGGTAATCGATTACCAGAGTGAATTTGAGATCCTAAATGTTTGATGATGATTGATGTTGTCTGATGGTACTTTATAATGAGTATGATGTTGATGATTACTGATGTTTGACGATGTTTGCGATGATTATGATGACGTATAATGATGATAATTGATGATGAGTGTGATGATGATAATGATGTCGGTATATATCACCTTATTATGATGATGTTTAATGATGAGTGTATTGATGCATGATGATGATGATAAGTGTATATCACTTTATTATGATGATGTTTAATGATGAGTGTATTGATGCATGATGATGATGATAAGTGTATATCACTTTATTATGATGATGTTTAGTGATGAGTGTATTGATGCATGATGATGATGTTACCTAAGTTGTGCGGGCCCATAGAAGGGGTACAACTTAGGAGTGATGCCCTGAGCATATGTGATGAGACCTGAATTGTGCGGGCCCATAGAGGGGGTACAATTCGAGAGGTGAACTGAGTTGTGCGGGCCCATAGAGGGGGTACAACTCAGGGGATCAAGATGGGGCGTTCGATGCACGGGCCCATAGAGGGGGTACAACCTAGGGTCGAATGTCGTTGTGCGGGCCCATAGAGGGGGTACAACCTATCGGATAGTGTGTGGTAACACCGGTAGACTATCTTGGTACTAACTAGAGTGATTGACAAGGTGCACCCATTGTGTGGAGTTCCAAGTCATGATCTTTGGGTAGATGATGAGAGGAGTATTGATGTATGATGATAATGAGTATAATGATATATGAATGATGTTATGATAAGAATGAGTATGATGATAGATGAATGATGTTATGATGATAATGAGTATGATGATATATGAATGATGCTATGATGACGATGAGTATGATGACATATGAATGATGCTATGATGATGTTGAGCTTGGTGAATGTATAATGGATATATTTATGTGTTATAAATAAGAATGATGGTAGGACATGTATATGTTGATGTAGATGATTAAATATATGTTGAGTTTAGATGAATGTTATTGATTAGTGATTAATGTATTGATGACATGATGATGTTGTGGGTGAGGATGGGTATTCTCTATGTGTATGTATAAGTAGTATTCATTTTCCTCACCGTATTCTATGGATATATTTTACAGGTATTGATGAGGACACGACCGGTGTCGATTATGATTGAAGGGTTGTGCTCTGATAGATGTGACATCAGGGTGTATTTGGGAGTTTTACCGTGTTGTTAGTTAGGAGTATTTTCTTATTCACTTTCTGGATGCCTTGTATGACAGTAGGTCACTAGTTATTTTTATTTATTTGGAGATTCCGCTGCTTTATATTTGAATTATATTTGAAAGTTTAATTTCTGTTAATAAAGTCGTTTCCGAACTATGAGATTTAATAAGATCGATTGTGAACCTTTTTACACATCGTGGGACATTACCTTTTCTAAACTCCGATTTATTAAGCATTTAAGAGTATTGGGTAGAAGGGTGTCACAAAAAGAAATAAAATGGTTTTGAAAACAGACTTATAAAACGGGGATTGAACTCGTCGTTCTCCCTCCTCCGTATTCCATTAGTTCATGTATCTACGATTTCATTGATATTGATGCAATACTCTAAAGTCTCCTAGTTCGATCCCTCGCACCTAGTTACCCTAAGAATAATACCCTTGAATATCGATTCCTCACATATCCAAACATAGATTCGAGCTTTAAAAACAAGTATCCAAAACCATTCGATAGATTAATGTCTATTCCTAGTATATTAAACCTACCGAGTAGAAACGTTTAGTTCGAAATCAAATAAATACCTTCCAGTCAAGACTAAGATTTTATAACAAGAACTATCTTGTAAAATAGATTCAAGTGTTAATACAAAACGAAACTAACAATGTCAAATGAAAGTAAAATACAGAAATCTAAATGGCATACATCGGAGTTCGAAGACTTCGTTCAATTCCAGATGAGGAGGTTAGCCACTCATAGAGGAGGGCAACCCAAGAGATGGAGTGGAAGGTATGGAGAAGAGGAAACTTGGAGAAGAGGAATATCGAAAAGTGTCCTAAAAATAGATCCATTTCTCTTCTTTTAAGTGTGTTCATCAAGTTGTCTGAAACGCACGCGCTTAAACGCCCAAAATGGGCGTTTGAGTGCCCCTTTTATTTTTAGATAGTGCATGCGCGCTTGAGCATGTATTTGGGCGCTTAAGCGCCCAAACTTGCTGCCAAAGTCATCTTTTTCTCCTCTTTAGCTCCATTTGTTTCTTAACTTTCCTTCAAAGTTTTAATACCTACAAAATATATACATTCCTTACAAAATAGCGTCAAAACTCCAATTTAAATTAAAAGCTACATAAAACTAAAATCAAGCAATAAAAGGGAAATTAGGGGCCAAATTAAGAACAATTATCATCTCAAAGTGCTAAAATCATACCTAAAAACTACTAATTTTATGGACTTATCAACTCCCCCCAACTTAGCATCTTGCTTGCCCTCAAGCAAGATAACTCAATCAAAATGGAGCAAGCAAACTGTAACACAAGTCTGACGAAGTCTTTGTTTGAACAAAATCAATTTCCAATCATCACAACAGCTAGAACAATCAATAACAACATTTTTAGCTCACAAAAATTGGAATTTTCAGTCAAGTAGAATCAAGATATTAGTACACTCTCACAAAGAAGCAAGGGAATTACTCTCACAAAGAATCACTCTCAGTGTATGACTCCCCTGGGTGAGTGTTTCACTCATTCCCCAAAGTGATTGATCAGCACAGCCTTGCCAGTCATTTTCCATCAGATCACAGACACAATATTAGCATGAATCCTAAGGTCTTTGAAGGTTGTAATGAGGCTGGGTTTCCAGGAATCATTGTTTTTCTGGATATTCAAATTCACACTTTTGGGAGTAGAGAGCTTTTATACAAGTTATGCATATTTTGCACTACCCCCAAATCTCAAACTTGGAAAAACTCTTTTCTGAATCAACAACCATCATTCTTTCTTCTTTTTATTTCATTTCTAACTACAACCTTTTTTCTTTCTTTTCTTTTTTTTCTGCTTATTTTTCTTTTTCGCTCAAGGGTTGTTTTTGACTTTTCAATTCTTCTTTCTAAATGCCCCTAATCATCAAATCAATGCAATACCCATTCAATTACATAACTTGCACATAAGCTTTCTTTCCCTAAGCATGGAGGGAAGATTAATTCAATTGTATGTGGGGTGCAAATTTTCAGAACAAACATACATCTCAAATGGGCTATCAAAGAAAATTGCTTACTTATGATGCAAGGATGGCTATTTGGAACTAGTCTTAAAGAAGAATTTCAAAAAATTTTCCAAAGTCATTTTCATGCTTCTAATGATAAATAACAATGGAAAATTAAGGCAAGACCAGCTTCACAAATCACAGTGAGACTCTTAATTTTCTTTTGGTTTCACTTACTCACTTGGCTCAAAAGATTAAGGCTCCTTGATCAAATCATTCAAATACTTCAAAAATTTGCCCTCTTCACTATCATGTACAAAATCTTGTGCCTACTAATCTGAAAAATTATGCTTCTTTCACGTTTCTCAATTCCTTCAAGGTTTTTGAAATTTTCTGTTCGAAGCTAAAAAGATGAAATTGAAGCAATTGATTTACTTTTTAAACAAAACTTTCCAAAAAGAAATTTTTTCCGTGATTTCCCTTCAAAATGTATGTACAAGGGAAATATTTGCAATAAATCAAAAAATTGCTATACTCTTAAGTTAAAAATAGTGGTTTAATTGAGAAACATCCAAAATAACATTCAAACATGCAATGCGTCCACTATCCATAACTAAAGCTGCCAAATATGTTCAATCTAAAAAGCGGGAAAGTAAACTACTCTACAAATAGTTGCTAAAAACTCTTAATTACCGAAAATTAAAAAGTGAAATGAAATAACATGAAAAACAGTAAAAACAAGTAAAACACCCCCTTCAATGCATGGTGTCATCCCCGTCATTGTCATCAACTACCTGGTCCTGAGCTCCAAAATCAGATGGTCCTGCTCCTCCAGAGAAAGAAAGCCTGTCCCCGGGCCATGAAACATGAGCAAAAACTGCTTTGGTTTATGCCAAGGTCAAGATCCAGGGACCTGAGAGGACCGAGTCATATAAGCATGGTAGTAGGAATAATTAAGGAGCACTTATCCTCGATGAACGATAGCTAGCTGGCTCTGGTGTGCTGCTGAGAGAGCTCTCTCTACTCACAAAAATCAGTCCAAGTCATAGAAGAAAGAATTAAAAAATAATTATACCTCAATTTTTTCTCTCTCTCTCTTTGTAGCAAGGAAAAACGTTTTAAATTACGGATTTATTTATTGAAATAAGAAATTTTTTCTACTTTTGTTTTTTCCATTTCATCTTTTTTATTAATTATTTTACCATAATGGTTAAATATGTTTTTATTACCTAAGTTTGACTCGAATTTGGTTTTAGTCCCAAAACTTTAAAATCGTTTATTTGGGTCCCTTATGTTCTGAAGTCACGTAACTTTATTTCCTCTCTTTAACATTGTTAACTTTGACGTTGACGTGATAAACAAAATTTCGTGTTAGTTTGTTCAGTCACTTTCAATGATCATGACGTGACAATTGAATTACAACTCAGCTCATTCAGTCAGTTTTGTGGCATTCCTTGTTCATGAAAAATGTCAAGCTAAATTCAATAAAACCCTAAATAAAATTTGACTAGATGAGTTAGGGTGTAATTTAATTGTCACAATATGGTCCTTGTAACTGCCTGGACAAACGGACACAGAAATCTATTTGTCACGTCAGCATCAAAGTTAACGATGTTAAGGGAATAGACGTAAGTTACGTGATTTCAGAACATGAGGGACTAAAAATAAGTAACTTCAAAACATGAGAGACTCAAACCAACAGTTTTAAAGTTTAGGGACTAAGACTAAATTCGAGTCAAATCTCAAGGGCTGAAAACATATTTAACCCTTACAATAATAATTTTAACTAGCAGTTACTTTGGATTTAAAAATGAAAATTACATTAAGTAAAATATGTAAGAGAAATGTCATCAATGTGATACAAATGTTGCACAACGTACCTAACACACACACACACACAGATATATAGTACACAAACGAAAAACACCTTCTTGATAAAAAGAAAAAAGTATATATTTGAATTCTTTAAACCATTTCGGATCTACTCGGGAAATGAGAGAGAAAATTACAATGGATTTCAACTTTAAAATTAATGTTTAAAATTATTATCACATGTAGGGTTTTTTTTTTATAAAAGACGATATTTTTTGAAAAATTAACAAACATTTATTAGATGTTTATAAACTCATCAAAGTCACTAGTATTATTTAAAGAAAAAATATTTTTGCGGAAAAAAAAAACAAAGAAGTCACATTTGGTTGATCTTATCAATAATCTTGATAACACTGAAAAAGAATTAAACATTCTTATTGCTTAGGCAAGTTCTACACCATATTTTTCTTTTCACCTTCCACTATTTGGAAAAGTTCAACAAAATAACGTTATAGTATTATATCTACCCTTAATCAAAAGACTCTATTCAAAACAAGATGAGATTAGCAATATGCAATGGCATAATAAAGCAGAAGCAACTAATCTTTTAAGTGAAATATTCAAAAGTTATAAAAGTCAATATTATTTACACTCCTGGATATTTAGTCATCGGATTCTTATTCTTACGTTAATCTAGTATAAAATCTATTCCACCTGATTAAAATAGGTCAAATCTCTTGACTTGTATATCTTCCATATTTACCATGTCTAAAAACTGTTTCCCCCGTTAAACACTAACAATTTAGTATGAAATATGGATAATGATGCACTTAAATGGACTCGTTCACAACTTCTTGTTGTGTAGTAATAATACTTCAATCAATTAATACGAATTATAGTGCTTTCTTTTCTTTTAATTTCTCTATAACAATTTATTCCTCTAGTTCTTTTTGTAAATATTATAGTGAATCATCGATTAACATGTACCAATATCATATTATGGAATCATTTTCAGAGTAACGGAAATTTGATGACAATAAAATAGAAATCTATAATAACTTAAAACAAGTCTTATTAGATTGTTCAATTGACAAAATAAACTACCCATATATGGGTACATATCACATAAGCATATCCTTCGCCATGACCAATCATAGAAAGATAACATTGACAAAAAAAACATAGAAATACAACATAGCAATGCAAATTTTAAGGACACTGAAAACAAATCTCAGAGTACCCCAAGGCCATAACCATCGTTTGGAGAGGAAAAGAAAAACCACCATTGTCATCAATTGCAGCTTAAAGAAATGGATTGGACTATTAGTGCTGATTTGATGTGGAGAAGGTAATAAGAGCACGATTGTCACTTTCATCAGCATTCTCATTACTTGTGTTTTGTAGAAATGGATCATCTCCTTGGCTTGGAGGAGAGACAACAACAAATGAGTCTTCTCCTGCATTTTCATCATATAGAGTTAAATTGAATGTTTACTCTTCATTTGTGGGACTAAATGAAAAATTGGGCAAAATATTCTTACCACGGATACCACGAAAAATATTATTATCAATTTCACTTAATTAAAATAAAAAAAACATGAAATGAAATCCCTTGACATATATAATTAATCGAAGATAAGGAAAAATTAAATTGAAGAGACCATACCATGAGAAGCATTTCCTCCACCCTTGATTGAAAGTTCTTTTGACAATTTTTCATCATTTTTCATCTGGTTCAATATGTCCTTTAGTTTTTTCTCACGTGCTTTCTCAACATGCAATTGATCTTGAAGTGCATCATCCTTCTCTACAAGTTGATCACAGTTGACACCTTCTAAAAGGTGCTCATCATCTACAATTGTCCTTGTCAACAATCGGAGAGAAGGATCCCCATAACAGAATGATCTTCCACATGGAGAAAACATGAGTATATCAACCCCAGCCCCACAAGATGATTCTAAAGATGAAAGAGCAAGGTACTATGAAATGATGGACTTCTTGTTTGGCTTGTGATGTTAATATAAACAAAGAAAACCTATGCAATTAATGCTATATCGATGTAATTAAATATTTTTTATTGTTCATATATAATTTCTATTGTATTAATATTTTGTAGTTTTTCAATAAAAAATGGATTTAACTAGTATACACTGTCAGTGTAAAGAAATTTTACACATACATCCAATGGTGTGCTGCTACATCATTTAATACCTCAAGTGTTATTAGATTCAATAAATGATGTGACAGTACATCATTGGATCGTCTATGTAAAACTTCTTTTACACTGACAGTGTATATATATTAAACTCTAAAAAAAATTGAAATTATTTTTTATTCATGGGTATACAATTTCACATTAATAATATTGTAAGGGTTTTCCTCACCAAAAACAAAATTAATTATAAGAGTTTGACATATAAAAAAAGAGTTTAAATATACATACACTGTCAATGTAAAAATAATTTACACAAACATCCAATAATGTGTTGTCACATCATTCATTAAATTTAATAACACATGATGTGTAATATTCATTAAATGATGTGACAACACATCTTTAGATATCTGTGTAAAACTTCTTTACATTGACAATGTATATAAATTAAATTGACAGAGTATATAAATTAAATCCATAAAATAAATTCTGTCAAAATATTAAAAGCAAGACTACAATTACATTTGATTCCATGTAAACTTTAAAATTTATTAATAAAATTCGTTATTTAAAATCATTTTAATCGATATATGCACCTTATTTAGATTCTTAATAATTTTATTTCCCAAGGGGATTGAATGGTTTGAGACAAATTGTGTCAAGGTACAGGCATTTGTCTAACCATGGCAAGGATTTACATGAAACAATACAGAAGAGGAAAAAAATCTTGATCTATTACCTTATGTGTTTTTATTTAATTCTTTATTTTTACAAATTTAATTTTTGTTTCAATTTTTCTTTTTTACTAAATAATGTTTTTATATATTAATAATTATTTTTTATTTTAATACATCAATCCTTAAATACAAATTATATTTCCATTTTTAAAATCAAATATTAATTAATTGCAACATCCTAAAAAATATATATTTAAGTAATAATTAAATTTAATATATTAAAAGAATTTCCTATAATCAATAAATTACTAAAAAATTAAATATAATAAATATGATTTAATAACAATTAATGATTAATCTTAAATTAAGATTAAATGCCTCTGAAATGGAAATAAATAAATAAATAAAATTAAATGATTTTTTAGATGGATTTGAGGTGAGTTAAGAATGTTTAGAAATGTAAAAGGTAATATATGCAAAACAAAAAATTAGAGGAGTTGTGTGTGTGATAATAGAAAGATGGAATGGTATATGTGCAAACCGAGAGAAAAAAAGAAGAGGGAGGAGACTCATATAGTAAAAAAGGAGAGAATGAGAAAATTAGGGATAACAATTGAGCTCAAATCTAATGGGTATCTATAAACATTATCCATAATGGGAAAGGTGAAAATTTGCTATGTAGGTATGGGTGCGGTCGTGTAGATAAGTACTGATTATACGTCGCATTTTTTATGGGGATGAGTGAAGGTATGGGTACTATAGTGTCCATCATGCCTCATACCCTCGCACACACACATATTAATTAATTAAATTATTATCAAAAAATGACATATAAAATTATATATTTATTAATTTTATTAAAATGTCTAATACATTTCTATATTTTTTAAAAATTACTTATTTTTTTACTTTATAATATATGATCACTAATTAGTGTTAACCAACATAATTTTTGCAAATCTTGGAAAATGCTTGTACATGACGTCTAAGTTTAAAAAATAATTGGATGTAGAAACATATTATAATATTTAATAAAAAATTTGAACATTAGATATTGTTTTTTAGCAGGGTCGACCTAACCCTAAGGTGGCTAAAGTCCCTGCATTCGGTCCTCCAAAAAATGCTCTTATTTTAGGCTCTAAAAAATAGTTTATTTACTATTAATATTTTTAAAAATAAAAAGTAGTTAATAATTATTTGGTAAGTAATATTAAATAATTAAGAGTAAATACGTTTTTTTCTTATAAAAAATCCCCATTTTATCCCCTACAAGAATTTTCATTTTTAGCGACGACTTTTTTTGCGACAACCCCGTGCCGTCGCTAACAGCAACGACCTGGTTGTCGTGAATTATTTTTTTTCTTTCTCATTTTTTTTTTTGAAAAATTACACATAAGCGACGGCCAAGCTGTCGCTAGTTGAAAAAGTTTTCGACGGCGGAGCGACGATGAGGCTGTCGGTAACTAAAAATTGTCGTTAGCGACGGACAAAACGTCGCTAATTTAAAAAAAAACATTCTAGTGACGGTTGTAACGTCCTAATTTCTAAATTCGGAAATATTGCATGTTAGGAGCACTATCTCCAAACTCGTGAAATTAATTCATTCATTTTGTGTATCGACATACAACAAATATTCGCTTAAGTAATCCAACACTTACTAAAGCTCCAAAGGCATTACATACATAAATCAAAATAACATCAATAACATATTTGCCATAAGGGCTCCAATTCAATAAAATAAACTAATATAATAAATCTTCATGGGAATCCTAGTCACTACCAGTAATTGATCTAAACAGTTCTAAATATATCAAGGCATAACAAAACAACAAGTTATCAATGTCCATAAGTCTCTTACTAATTATCGCTTTTCTGCTGAAAATCCTGCACATCTGAAATGTATTCCCACGGAGTGGGGTGAGACCAACGTCCCAGTGAGTGTGACAAGTGTGTGCAGTGTGGGGAGACAACAAAGAACCATCACAGAGATGCATATTTATTCAGAGCATCACAAATAGAGGCAATTAAACATGATCCATCATCATTAAAACAATGCTTATGATGCAATGCATGACTGTGAGGTGTTGTTACCCGACACCCGGGGTCTTTTCTCTGTAACGTGACTGTGGTTGAGCGCTCGGCCTAAGAATCCAAGGACCGTCGTCCAGGGAAACCTATGATTAAGTCTTAATTATTAACATTCATAATTCATTCTTGGTTGGGGACTCCATCTCCCTCTTGGCCATGAGTTCGATGTGGTTACCCCGTCTTTCTTAAATAATTTGCCCGAAGGCCTGTGACGGTCAATGACCATGTGAGAGCCCGAAGGCACTGTGATGGCTAAGAGCCCTGTGATATTTGAACTTATGATGCATGATTGTGATGGCCAAAGGCCCATGATTAATCTTTATGTGAGACTAAAATTCAGTAATACAAATATTCCACAAATTCACCACCCTAGGGTTTACCATTCAACTCATGAAATCATTATAATGCAATGATATACTCCACATACATCAAATCATATTTAAAATCAACAATACTAGCAAGGGGATTAAGAAGAGGGATCATACTTAGGATAGCAAACAATAGCAAACAAGTGAGAATCACACCCACCACAATAGAAGCTCTAAGAGAAGGGAAGAAGGTTGGGTAGGGATAGGGTTGGAGATTCTAAGCTTTGATCCTCTTCCTCTAAGCTTCCAAGGAGTTCCTCTCTCTAGAAACTTCTCCTCCTCTCTCTAGAATGAAGTAAAAACAGAAAGGAATGAGGAAAAGAACCCTAATTCTGTGTTTTTAAAGAATCAGACGCGTCTCCTGCGCTCAGCGCAGCTGGAGCGCGGGTCTCCGCAATTCCCCTCTGTTTCCTGCATTCCTTGACAACTTTCTCGCCTGGGCAAGAATGCGTCTGTTTGGGGTGCAAACGAGATCGGAATACTATCGTATATCAAACTGAAGCCCCCGGATCTTAACTTTCTAATCCAAGTGGAATCACCTCAATTGGACACCTATAACTCTAGATATTTTCAATTTAGTACGCCAAGGTCATTAGGCTGAAATCCTGAAATCAAGCAACAACCTTGGTTTTTGCCCCTCTTTGATTTCCAATTCAATTCTCTCCTTCTCAAACCTAATTCCTCTCTTCCAAAACCTTCTTCTAACTTAGTTCTTCTCATCCAACCCTTCCCCACTCTAATTCTTGATAAATCAATTCCCTTGACCACAAAGCTTGTTCTTCCACACTTAATGGCTAAGATCTCGGGTGTAGCTCTTCTCCTTAACTCTTTCTCATCCTGACCCTTCCTTTCAACTTAATTCTTCTTTACTAAACCTCATTTCTTTAACCTTAATCACTATATTCTCTCTAACTCAGGGTGTGAATCCTTCTAGGTTTGACCTATAGTTGGTTGGCTTAACTCTTGGTCCCTCTTCTAAACTCTTTTAAAACACATGGTTCCAAATTGATTTCCCTAATCACTTGTCTGAAATCACACTTAACCTTCAAATTCTCACCCTACTTCTAACTTCCCTCTCTTGGCTAGGTTCACCACCTAAGGCTTCTCTTAGGTTTTCTAGGTTCCAGTTTCCGGGATGTTACAACGGTTGGGCCGTCGTTAATGGCGTCGCTAGTGTGAAAAAATTTCTAGGGGGAGATTAAAAAAATTAATCTGGAGCGACGGTTTTTATTGACCTAGCGACAGTTGAGTTGTCGCTACGTTAATTAAATTTAGTGACAGCCTGGCCGTCGCTAAAAGCCGTCGCAAAATTCGAGATTTATGCGTGACCGTCCTTTCTTTCTTCCTTCTCTTTTCTTCTTCCCTTCTTCTCTTCTCTTCTCCGCCGCAGCCACACCGGAAAATTGACCTCCACTCCTTCATCACTGTCCCTCAAGATCTCTTTCTCCTTCAACCTCTCCCTCTCACTTAACCCTTCAATATTACCGATTATTTTTGTGAAACAACCACTGTTTTTGGTAAAGAGGCGGTGGAGGGCGGCCAACCACCATAAGTAGACGTTGCCGGCAGTGAATCTTTGTTCTGAGCATCGAACGGGTATTGTGTTCTCTCCTATGTGTGATGTAACTGTTGCAATTTGTCTGTATTGTATGAATTGTTTGTTAGTGGAGAGCTGAGCTCAATAGGTGAGACCCTATGAAGGGTGCTGGTTGTGTGTTGGTAATATTTATTTGTGCATGTGTTTGTATTGTATGAATTTTTTGTTAGTGGAGAGATGAGCTCAATAGGTGAGACCCTATGAAGGGTGCTAGTTGTGTGCTGGTAATATATATTTGTGCATGTGTTTGTATTGTATGAATTGTTTGTTAGTGGAGAGCTGAGCTCAATAGGTGAGACCCTATGAAGGGTGCTGGTTGTGTGCTGATATTATAGAATTGTGTTTGGGTTGTGATATGTGATACTTTTATGCTGAAATTATATAATTTTTGAATTGTAGAGAAATGGATCGTAGATAGATGTATGATAGGCTTGATTCTTCTAGGAGATTGAGTAATGAGTTTATTGAAGGTGTTTCGATATTTGTTAACAAGGCTATGGAACAACCTTCGTTTGTTTCTGATGGAGGGATTAGGTGTCCATGTGTGAAATGTAATTGTAAGAGTATTCTGAAACCTTCTTTAGTTAGACTCATTTTTTGAAGTTTGGATTTAAACCAAACTATAGGGTATGGATTGACCACAGAGAAGTAATGTTGAGTCTCAAAAATATTATGGAGAAATTAATAATGTTTTAAGTCTCATTATCCTAAGTTTTAATGAGTAACAAATTTGACCATTGCAATTATTATAAATACTCTTAAAGGTATTTTCATGTTCAGCAGACTGGACCTTTTGAAGTCAACCTGCTGAAGTATAGAAGACCTGCTGAAGGTTGAAGACTCTTTGAAGTTTTCTAACGTGGCTTCTGTTTGTGCATTTTTAATCCTCTTTGAAGAAAGAATCATTGAAGATCTTCACAGGGATCAAGGCTTTTCAGAGACCTATGCAAGGTGTTTGCATTGACTACTCCTCTTAGCATAGTGCTCAGAATAGCTTTCTGGAACTATTTCAAATTCCATACCATAAAAGGAATGTTCCTGCTGCAGAAGTACGTGCGCTCAGAAAAAGAAAAGTCTCAGCTGTAAGCCTACTTTGCTCTATTCAGAAGTCATCAGAAGCTTAGTCCTAACGGAAGCTTTAATATTTAATGCTAGTCGTTTCCTTCTAGGTAGCCTCTATGATTGTTTGAATGAGGTTGTATTGGATTTGAGAAAATCAGAACTTGTTAAAGTCCTAAGTGGTCCTTTTTGGCTCCTTCAATTGTGGCTTAATGCCATTTTTTAAGAACATTTCACTAGTGTAAAGTCAAAAAATTCTAAAGTTCCGAATTCCATAGAAGGATTTCGACTGTCTTTCTATACACCAGTTTCTTGGAAGAAAGATCCCTTTGCTTCCTTTAAACATTATTTCTCCCTTCTCCATGGTATCAAGAATCATAGACCTTCTCTTGCTCCATTTGTTTCTCGAACCCGTGGACCAACTTGGTTTACTAGGAACTTTCCTTGTGACACCCCAGGAGATCAAGTTGAGAGTCTTGAGATTTAGGAAGAATTTTTAACTTGGGGTGTACTTTTCTTTGGTTTTTCGATCAAAGATATGAAAGTATATTCCTATCAGCCAAACTTAGTGGCTAGACAGTTTGGTCTTTCTCAGCTTCGTCCTACTCCTATGAGTCGTTATCCTGAAGATATTCTTCATGGACGAGCTGCTACTGGGATCGAGGAAATGAATGAATTGGTCACCCATTTTTCTGATATCAGACCTACCATTACCCCTTGTTCTTTTGAACCATCTTTTGAACCATTACTTGTCTATTCAAGTACCTTTAGATACTTGTCTTAGTAGGATGGCACCCCCCATGAGAAAGAAGTTTCAAAGAAGAAAGACAAAGGAAAAGGTAAGCCTTTACTTTTCATATTATCTCCGGTATATTTGAATTTGCATTTTAAACAAATGCATTGACTCCTTTTGATTGTCTTATTAGACCAAAAGACCACTACCACTCAAGAAAGTGAGTCTGGTGCAGAACAATCAAGTAGAAAAAGGAAATCGAAGGTATTTTTCGATTTCAAATAATTTCTTTCGAAAAAATTTTGGAAAAATTATTCTAACCTTTTTATATTTTTATTCAGCCTTTGATAAGTGCTTAGAATTAGTAATTTTTTGGTATAATTTTAGCACTTTGAGATGATAATTGTTCTTAATTTGGCCCCTAATTACCCTTTTATTTCTTGATTTTAGTTTTATGTAGTTTATAAATTAAATTCTAAGTTTGATGCTATTTTTAATGAGAAATGTACATATTTTGTAGGAATTAAGACTTGGAGGGAAAGCTAAGAAGCAAGTAAAGCCAAAAGAGGAGAAAAGATAGCTTTGGCAGCAAGTTTGGGCGCTCAAACCTCCATTATGGAGGATTAAATGTGCGCCTCCTGTCTGAAAATGAGGTCAAGCGCCCCTTTCTGAATCTGGGCGTTCAAACCTCCATTCTGGAGGTTTGAACGCGCTACTTTTTGAGAAAAAGTGAACTCAAAACACGCGCGCGCCTTTTTGAGGAAAAGTAATCATTGTGCGTTCAAACCTCTATTCTGGAAGTTTGAACGCGCGTCCTTTTTGGAAGAAAAGGAATTTGCGTGTGCGTCCCTTTTCGCGGAATGTAATTATTACTGGGCGTTCAAACCTCCATTCTGAAGGTTTAAACGCCTAAATTTAGACAACTTGTAACAGGGGCATAAAATGGCTATTTAAAGATCTTCTTTTCCTCTTCTCCAAGTTTCCTCTTTTGAGCTCTGCTAGGGTTTTCTTCTCCATTTCTCTTGGGTTGTAAGTGCTACCATGAGTAGCTAAACTTTTATTTGGGATTGAATGTAATCTACTCAAACTTGGATGTATTTTGGATTCATTTATCTATAGTAATTTCGTTTCTTTTCAATATTGGCATTTTCGTTCTAATCTTAATGCTTGATTCTATTAACTCAGTAGTAATCTTGATTTAGATTTCTTGAAGTAGCGGGAACGTATTTCGGAAATTCGATTTGGACGAAAAATGCTCGATAGGTCAAAACGCTAGGAATGGCTTTCGGTTTATCGATAGCTTTAAAACATCTTTTCTTAATTCTATGCAACTTGTTAAACATTGGAGGAATCAGTGTTTAGGGGGTTGTTCTAAGGATTTCACATTGGAGGAATCGGTGTGAATGATTTTAGCTTGTGCTTCGATATTGTCTAGTTCGAATACTATAGGTTTTTTATTTCCAAAATACGGAAGAGTGCGATAGATGAAATTCAATCCCAGCTTTTCCCATTTGAACTTTCCTAAACTTTTACTTTACATTTTATTACTTTTATGCAAATTTAAATTAGTTGTTATAAAAAATCAAACATGAACCGAATATTCTCCTTTGTGTAAATGTACTTAGTAAGCTAAACTTTGAATTTTTTATTGAAACCGTTCCTCGTGGGTTCGACTGTAACATCCCAGAAATTCAAACTTGTTTTGATAATTAAATACATAAGATAAGAATTTTGAAAAAGAGGAAAAATTAGGTGGGAGGGAGTTGAGATAGGATTAAAGAGAAGAGAAAATTAGAAAATGGAATTCTGGTATTTTAGCTCAAGCGAAAATGGTCGCTCGAGCTAATATATCAGCAAATCTTGCAAAACTCCTTTCTGGTTTATTCGCTTTAGCTAAAATGGATAGCTCAAGCGAAAAATAGGGGAGGTTTGGGGGTGGTCTCTGGAAGAAATTCGCTCGAGCGAATTTAGTTTTGCTCGAGCGAATTTCACCCAGTAAAAGTTTAGAAAAATACGTGTACAAGGATAAAAACATTAATTAGGGCTCAACCCCATTCATTTTCTTTTCTTCCTTCTTCTATCTTAGAGAGAGAGGGAAATCCTAGAGAGAGAAAGGAGTAAAGGACCAAGAGAGAGCCTCCAAGCCAAGGATTCCTCCAACCAATCTCCTCCAACTCCCCTTCCATTCTCCATTTGAACTTCCAAGTGAGTATAACTAACACACTCACTCCTATTTGTGTTATGGCATGAACCCTACTCCCTTCTTCCTTTCTCTTGATTTATATGTTGTGGTTGATTGTATTTTCCTTCTCTTTTGATTATTCTTACTTGTTGATTGTGATTGGCTTTGTTGGAGGTTGTAGATTAGGGTTTGAATGCTATTACCATCCATTTATGATTTAAGCTTATATTTCGGTTTACCTTATACTCCATACTCATTTTTGGAACTAGAAAATGAATTTGGCTATGGCCACCAAACCCTAACTAATTAAGCTTGACTTCGGTCCAGAATAAAACTAAAATGAGTTTGGCTTCGGCCCAGAAAGTTGGCTTCGACCCAGAATAAGAATGTTTGGCTTCGGCCCAGAATATGTATGAAAACTTGACTTCGGTCCAAAATAAGTGGTGGGATACATCCCCAAGGAAGACGTTCCTTGTATTTTGAGCTTAGGTCTAACCCTAGAATTAGTGAAAAGACCTCGACTGCCGGGTAAAGCATGTTATGAGTATGTAAAGTTGAGATTTGAGATTGATTGAGTTGTTGGATTATATTATGTGAATTGTTGCATATCATTGATCTGTCTCCCCACACTGCATTATGCATAGTTATATTCACCGAGACATTCGTCTCACCACACGTTTCGTGGACACATTTTAGATGTGCGGGTACCTCCACGCACGGGCCCTTGAGCCAGGAGCTGGGAGCAGCATACCAGTATTTCGTAGTGGGCCAATGTAGCCCTTTTGGTTAATGTTTAGACTTGGATGTATGAATTTGTATTCTTTTGAGAGGATATAACTGTACATGTAGTTTCCTTATTTCTCCGCTGACAGGACACATGTATGGGGGTATCCTCAGCTTATTATTGTATTTGAATGATTGTAGCCTTGAGGCAATTATGTACTTAATTCACTTTCATATATTGTTCAAGTTAGCGTTGGTTGCTTAAACAATTATATGGTGGATGTATTCGATATTTAAAATGAAGCGCAATAATTTCATGGATTTGGGGATTTTGCTTCCAACGAGCTAAATTCTCGAGTCTAGGAATTATGACGTTACATCGACATCCTTACTTAAAAACTATTATACTATTGTGACATTGGTACACTTGCCAAAGTCCAACAAGTATTTTTGGAGCCGTTGCCGGGGAACGGTGTTCTTTTAAATTTTTAAAGTTCTTAGTTAGTTTATTAAGCATTGTGAATATTTTTGTAATTAGTTTTTGTTTATAGTTTGTTTTAGTTTTAATTGCTACTTGGTACTAATCCTTGTTTGAGTGTGTTAAACCTCTTTGAGGCAAGAAAGAAGCAGACAAAAAACCACTCAAGGAGAAGAACCAAGAAGTTTCTCTACTCTACAATCACAACCAATTCTTCCTACTCCTGAATCAATCATGGTTGGTGAATGGAAAATTCCACCAAGAAGAACACTTGGAGATTATGCTATGCAGCAGGGACCAAGATACTTCTCCAGCATAGAAAATCCTAGTGACTTCTCCAACAATAATTATTGTCCTAACAATTTTTCGCAGGGTTGGAGAAGTTACCAGAATCAGAGTTTTGAGTGGCAACAATATGCTGATTCATCCTACATGCCACCTTCTTTCCAACAGCAACAAGATTATCCTCCAGTTTAACAAGGAAGATCAAAATTGGATGATGCTCTTGAGGAATTCTTGCAAGCTTAATCTTACAGGCAACCTCCGTTCCAACAACAGAATTATTCTTCAGCTCAACAAGGAAGATCAACATTGGATTATACTCTTGAAGAATTCTTGCAATTCTCTGTGCAGTTTCAGAAAGAAAGAGAAGAAGCAAAAAGAACTATGGACGCCCTGATAGCACGAATAGCAGGAAATTCAGCTAGGCAACAGTCAGAACAGATCTTAGTAATTACACAACCCAGCCTCGAAGAACATTGCGACGAAATGACCATCAGAAGTGTTCAATTGATAGGGGAAGGAACTAATGGAAATCTGACTGATGAAGAAAATGAAACTGAAGAAGAGGAAGAGGAAAAGGAAGAAAAAGGTGAAACAGAAGTAGTAGTAGTAGAAGAAGAAGAAGAAGAGGAAGAGGATGAAACAGAAAAGATTGCGTTTATGGAGGATAGTGATTGTGAAGGGGAAGATGAAAATAACACATGTTAGAGTGTACATAGTGTAAATGTAGAAAAAGAAAAAGAAAAGGAGAAAAAGAGTGAGCAAAGAATTGAGAGAGGAGGAGAAGTAGTGAAGAATCTGCCATATCCTGACAACCCTCCGAAGGAAGGTAAAGAAAGGTCGTGTGTAAATGTCAAACCCTCCAAGCCTCACAAGAGAAAATTACATGAATACACTGACATGAGTGATCGAGGCCATACCCAATCAAATAATATGAATTAAAATATAGTAAGGGTTAGATAACCCAAAGTCGTCTCTCAAGGAATTCAATTGCAATTCAGAATATCAAAATTCAGACCCAAAATTCAGAACTAGAACTTCAGATCGAACTTAAGATGATACTTCAGACTGTGTACTTAAGATGATACTTCATACTGTGTACTTTAGACAGTGCTTCAGAAGATAAACTTCAGACAGATACTTCAGACGGTCCTTGTTTCAGACAGTACTTCAGATCATGACTTCAGATCATGATTTCAGACTGATGAACTCTAGACGGTCTTTCATATACCAACTTCAGACTCAAACTTCAGCGACTGTCTCAAGAGCACAAAATTGCAGAATGTAACAGAAACAGGGGGTTTTGTCGGTTGTTCATGAATATCAATTCGCAAATAAAACTACAAGTGTAAAAAATTTTAAGAAAACAGATTGATTCTCTTGTTCATTCAAAATTGGATTCTTCATCAGTTAAAATGCATCGTTCTCAATTTCCAGAACAGATTCGAATTAACCGAACAAGCGACAATTAATTCAACAATTATCTCATGCAAGAACTAAGCGAACTGGAGTGAGATTTCTAATCCTTTACCTTCTGAATTAAGCAAACAGTTGGTTGTTCAGAATTAAGCAAACTAAACCAGAATTCTTAGTGAAGAACAGAATTGAATCATCAACAAGCGTTCAAATACAATTCAAGATTCAAAACCAGAATTCTAAAGGAGAAGATGAAATTGAATCTACTGCAGAAATTGAAATACGAATTGGAATAGAAATAAACCTCATAATCCAATTGGAAATCACTCAAGAATTAATCCAAGAAAATTAACCTTCCATGAGAGGAAGAACAACAAAATGAAAATGCAGAAAAAGAAGAAGAAGAAAACCGAGAAAAACAGAGAGAAGAGAGAGCAAGCGTCTCTTTAACTTCAATCTGTGTAAAATGAGTAAAAGCTTCTAACAGAATTGTAGCTGCACCTATTTATACTATTCTCTTAAACCACAAGATTAATCTAATGGTAGAGGTAAAATGGGCCCAGACTAACAGGTTTCAGGCCCAAAATACTAAAACTACTTCAGAAACTACTTAAGAGACTTGTTGTTCCCGTTTAGCTTCAGACAGCTTCTGAACGTCAACTTTGAATTGAAAATTGCACCTCGTGGCTAAGTGGAATATAGTCATATAGAATATCAAATTTAAGCCCCAGAAGTTAGCTTTCCAATGCCACGGGAATCACTCAAATCGGACACCTATAGCTCCAAATATCATCAAAACAAGACAGGTAGGTCAGTAGGCTTAAAAATCCGAATTTAAACAACATTTCTAGTTAAAGCCCAATTGAGTCCAATTTGGTAAATTCCATCTAAAACAGTGGATATAATCACAATTAGAGTCCAAGAAAGCTAAGATTAAGTATACAAAGTGTGAATAAAATTGCGCTCATCAATGAGCAAAACCGAGAGAAGAAAAATCAGGCCAAGAAAATCAAATTCAAGGCCTAAAGTCAGATTGAGGACAAAGTGGTCAGGTGTATTTCCTATCAAAGACCCTTGTGAAGCAAGAGGATTAAGATCAGACAATTGTGAAGCTTCCAACCTTCAGGAAGAGAAGACCCATGCATGTCATAACAAGAGGCCAAAGAAAAGAAAAGTCAGGCCAAAGGAGTCAGGAGCATGGTCTAATTCCAGAAAGAGGCCAAGATGGTTAGAGTCAATTCCTATCAGACTTCTGTACGAGGCAAGGGTAATTGAAGGTTTGCTGCCAAAAGAGATCAAAGGTGTAGCACCAAGGCTCACCACAAGGTTTCAATTTCAACCACCATGAGGAAAACATGTGTCAAGCTATGTGACGTTAAACAAGCGCTTCCTGGGAGGCAACCCAGTGTCTTTACCTTTTAAATTTCAATTTTAGTGATTTTAAGTGTGTTTTTGTGTATAAAATGTGATTTAGTGTAGAAGTTCATGTTTGTGTGTTAATTAGTCCATGATTGATATTTGATCACCTTATAATTGATAAATATGCATATATGTGTAATTAGAATCAAAATTGTGATTATATGCTTGAAAACTAATTTGGAATGCAAAGTGAGGTGGTTGGATGCTTATTTGTGTGTGTTTTTGGTTGTTTAAGAAAAATTTAGTTTAAAACTTGTAAAAATGGTAGTGGGGAATGTGATTTAGAGGAATTGAGAGAATTGAGTGAATTAAATTGAGCAAAAATTGGGAAGGAAAAGAGCTTTGAAAGTGGAAAATTTTGGAGCTGAAAAATGCAGACTTTTGCTGCATAATTTGATGCAGTTTTACTGCATAAAAATGATGCAGTTGTAAAACTGAAATCAGAGAGGTCCACAGGCAGGTTGTGGATCGATCCATGCCTGTGGAAATGCTGCAGAATTGTAAAACTGAAATCAGAGAGGTCCACCAGCGGGCTGTGGATCGATCCATGCCCGTGGAAAATGCTGTAGAGTTGTAAATTGAAGTCAAAAAGTCCACAAGCAGGTTGTGGATCGATCCATGCTTGTGGAAACACATCAAAAGTGTTAAATTTAAGTCAGAAAGAACCACAGGTAGGTTGTGGAATGTTCCATGCCTGTGGTTCGATCAGAAAACGTTTTTTTTTCTGCTGACTCTGTTTTTTATTGAAATTGAATCTTAATCTCAAGCTTCCACGCTCCATCCTTCTTCCTCCTCCTTCATCATTGTGCTCCAATTTTTCTTCTCTATTCCATTTCTTCCATGGACACCCATTAGGCTAGGTTTAGGTTAGATTTCCTTTTTATAACTTTCTTAGCTTAGCCACTTGTTGAATTCAATGTTTAAAACGTGTGAATGCTTTGATTGTTTTGTCTAGTTGTCAATTTTTGAGGTTGTGGGTAGTGTTGCATGCTCTCTTTTTCATGTGAAATTTGTATGCCCACCATGTGTTTGGTAAAATGCCCCCAATTACTTGTGCTTGCTTAAATAGCTCTTGTTGTGAAAAATTTAAAGATCTCCAGATGTTTGATCAAAATGCTTGAACCATGTACTTAGTTCTTAAATGCTTGAGTTGAATTCTTTGTTTGTAATGGGCACTTAGTACTCAAGTGGCACTTTAGTTGTGTTCCTGCCAATTTTGAATTTATTGTTTGTACTCCTCTAAATTTGGCATATCACCTCATCCACTTGGTTCATGCAAGAGAATTTTGGTTTCTAATTGTGTCAACTCAACAAAGAAGAATTGTTTTATTGTAGAGCTTTCTCAGCAGCACACCCAGAGCCAACCAACTATCGTTCATCGAGGACAAGTGCTCCTTAATGAGTCCTACCACAATGCCTACTTGTCGATGTCCTCTCATGTCCCTGGAGTTTGGCCTTGGCCTTCACTGGAGCAGTTCTACTCATATCTCATGGCCCGGGGACAGGCCTTCTTTTCCGAGGGGAGCAGGACCATCTGATATTGGAACTCAGGACCAGGAAACTTATTGGAATGATGGGGATGACTCAATGCAGTGAGGGGAGTGTTTTACTTGTTTTTACTATTTTTTCTTGTTATTTCAATTTAGTTTTTAAGTTTCAGTAATTAGGAGTTTTAGTAAATGTTGGTAGAATAGTTCATTTTCTACTTGTAGTTTGAACATATTTAGTAGTTTGGTTATTGTTGTTGATAGTGGATGCTTTGTTTGTATGAATGTTATTTTGACTATTTTTCAATTAAACCACTGTCCTTAACATAGGAGTATAGCATTTTTTTTGGGAATCACAGAAAATTTTCTTTTTGGAAAAATATTGTTTGAAAAGTAAATCAATTTTTCCAATTTCATCTTTTCAGCCTAGAACAGAAATTTTCAAAAATTTTGAAGAAATCTGGAATGTTAATAGAAACAAAATTTCTCAGTTGAGTAAGTATGGAATTTTGTACATGATGGTGAAGAGATCAAATTTTTCAAGCAATTGATTGGTTTGATTAAGGAACCTCATTCTTTTGAGCCAAGTGAGTGAGTGAAACCAATAAAAAAATTGAGAGTCTCGTTGTGATTTGTGAAGTTGGTCTTGCCTTAATTTTTCATTGTCAATTATCATTAGAAGCATGAAAATGACTTTGGAAAATTTGTTGAAATTCTTCTTTAAGCCTAGTGTCAAATAGCCAACCTTGCATCACGAGTAAGCAATTTTCTTTGGTAGATTTATGGAGTCTCTGGTTGGCAAGAAATGAAGTTGTCTTCTGTAATAATTTTGCTTCAGTAAGGGACTTGGTAAATTTAGTAAAATTGCGTTCCTGGAAGTGGCTGAAGACAAAAGATGTAGGTTTTTGTTATCCGTTTTCATGCTGGTCAGAGAAGCCTACTGCTTGTCTAGATTTTCTCCATGCTCAATATTGTTCCTGATGTCCTTCGTCCTTTGGTTTTCACGGTGATAATTGTTCCTTGTTGGATCTATTGGTTTTAGTTTGTTTTGGTAGATTTAGTTTATTGTCTTTTTGGATTTGGTTTTTGGTTTATCCCACCATAGTGTAGCTTTGTCTTTCACTTCTTGTATTGGTGGGCTTCTTTTCTTTTGTTAGTTTGTTGGTACTGCTGGGTGGCCCTGTTCCCAATATAGGGTGTGTTTGGCAAAACTAGCTGATAAGCTAGCTTCTAGCTGATAAGCTAGCTGCTAGCTGATAAGCTCCTAGCTTATAAGCTCCGAGCTGATAAGCTAGCTTATTGAATTAGAAGTGTTTGGTAAAACTAGCTGATAAGCTAGTTAGTAAATGTAAAATGACATAAAGGGCATAACTACATAAATTTTATTATATGAATTCTCTTTGTGTTTTTTAGAAAAACTATATATTATTACGCAATTATAATTTTATATTTTTTAAAAAAATAATTAAATTCTTATTAAACTTTTTAGTAATAAAATATTTAATTAAAAATTAAAATAAATAATGAATTAATAAAATAAATAATATAATATAGAAATAATTTCATAAAATAGTGAAAAGAAAATAATAATTAAATTAATTCATAATTTTTTAAGTTACTTATTATATATGTAATAATAGGTAACAAGAAATTGAAAGGTTTTTGTCTCTAAATTGAAAATATATAATAATAGGTAAAAAGAAATTAAGAATAATAAGATAAATGTATTAAAATATAAGGGGTAGTGATGGAAGAAAATTAAATAAGCTACAAGCTATAAGCTAGAAGCTAGGTGAACTAGCTTGTAGCTTATAAGCTAGAAGCTCCTAAAATAAGCTACTTTGATGTACCTTACCAAACACTTTTGTGTTGGTCAAACTAGCTTATAAGCTAGTCAAATAAGCTAGTAGCTAGCTTATTGACCTTGCCAAACACACTCATAGTCTTTTTAGTTGTAAGGGTCGGAGTACCCCTTGTACTCCTTTTTAATGCATTTCACTTTGCTTAGCAATATATATATATATAGAGAGAGAAGGGTTATAATTACAATGGTGTCAGTTACACCAAGTGTTACACCGCTGAATAATTTTTTAACGGATAATTGTATTAAATAATTCACCGTTGGATTGAAAGTTACTATCATATAGATCACACATATAAAAGTTTACATTAATCCGAAATTATTTGATATGCCATTGAGATGTCTCAAGATTAACGTTATATATACATTTGAAATATATGAAAAATCCAACCATTTGATTATCAAGTTATTAGTGTCAAAATTTTACGAATTTTGGCACATATAATCATGATGATGAACAAACATAATTCAACGGTTGGATTACTAAAAAACATATTCGATTTGTAGTTATTATAGCGGTGTAATACTTGGTGTAACTTACACCGGTGTAATTATAACCCTCCTCATATATATATATATATATATATGTATATGTATATATTATTCAATAATATAAAATTGAAATAAACCAAAACCACCAAAATACTGACTACTATTAACATTAATTACTTATTACAATAATTTAATTAATATTTTATTGGGTGCAATTATAATGTATATCGTAACATTTTATTGGTAATAATTAAAAAATATATGATCAAATATAAAAGATGATTTTTTTAAAAAAATTAATCAAAAGCATCCAAAGAATAAGGTGTCATAATAAAAATGATCAATGTTTTTTTTGTGCAAGACTACAGGTATCCTCCACGGGAGGCAACCTGTCGAGCCGGGTAGGACCTCTATGGGCGGCAAAGCTCTCCCTCCGAGTATTTAACACGGCTGCATACTCAGGGAGCCACTTACCAGTTGATCCACGTGCTCGGTGGTGATGAATGTGGTTCTTATTAATTAATACTTTACAAAAAAATCAATGAATAAAAAGGAATTCAAACCACATGTATAGCGTTGAATAAGGAAAAATTCAATCAAAATTTTATAATCATATAAAACTATATAAAACTTTTATAATTTTAAAATAAAAAAAAATACATTAACATGAGAGCTCCACTGATGTAAAAATGAATATTCAGATTTTAATATTTAGTAGAAAATTGAAGATAATCTATGTATATTTATATCTATTAGAAAAGGGTACGCAACTGTGTTAAATACTCATACTCGGATGAAGAGCTTTGCCGCCCATAGAGGTCCTACCTGGTTCGAACAGGATTGCCTCCCGTGGATGATACCTGTGGTATTGCACCAAAAAAAATATCTATTAGAAAAACCGATATATATATATATATATATGATAAGCTTATATATATTAATTACTAAAATTGTTGAGAAAATATTAATGATAATATTAATTAATAACCATTTCATTTATAAAAACTTTAAATGTATTTAATAGCACTTTATTATTAAATAGAAGTTATTTATACTTAATTTAAATATTAAGTTTCATTAAATTTAATCAATACGATGATGTATATGTTCTCGATTTGAACAAAATTATTTTCTGTGGAGGATTTCTGTAGTTTAAACCAAAATATATTTTAATCAAAATTTCAAGCAATAACAAATTTTTAATAGTTTCTTTTGTAACACCTTCTAACCCCATATTGGTGATCGTAAAAGTAAAATATATTCAAAATTAAAATAACACTATTACGACCGGAAGTATGGAATATTGAAACTTGGGATCATTGAAGAGAAGAAACTCTCAGTTTTGCGGATTAAGTGCAAAGATATACGGGCATGGCTAATTTGTATGGTTAACAATATTTTTAGTTTTTGAAATATAGTTAAAACTTGATTTTAGTCCATACAATTTTAAAATTATTAGTCATTTTCATCCTTCAAAAATTAAAAATATATGATCATTTAGTCTTTATTAAATTATTTTATTATAGATTTTGCTATGGGTTAATTACGAATTTTATTAATGTTGAAAAGGGTATTTATAATTTTTTGTGCATTAAATCTCTGACTATATATATTATATTTCAGGACTGAATAAATTTAACCCTTAAATAATGATGCATGATTCTAACATCTTTTTCACTATAACAGATTTTTTTCTTTGTTTGACGGATTTTTCATATAGCTAGATTGGATTGTAGCATTTTGTTGTCAATATTCATCTGTCATCTTATGTTTATTATTCTTATTCTATGTAGTAAATGACAATACTACTTATCAATAGATTCAATCATCTTATCTTTTGTTTAATATTCTTATTCTATTTATATAGTAAATTAATGACAATACTACTTATCCTTATAGCTAGCAAAGCGAACAAATTATCTCACTTTTAATTTCATTTAAAATGATTTCTCCCTTATCCAAGAGAATATTTGTTGAAGGGACAAAATATAAATCCAAAACAACATAAACCCCAATTAATGGAATACTTATCTCTTTCGAATACGCTAAAGTTCCTATGTAATGGGAGTATATATCTTGTTGTTTGTAGCTAGTCTGATGTTATCATAGTTACATCACAGCAGCACATATGCTCCGAGACCTTTGTGCATCTATAAAATGTAGGTTGAGTTAGTAGCAAAACATCAAAGCATCCAAAACACCAAGCATACAACAAAAGGAAATAAAGATCCTTTCTTAGCTAGGAATTGAACATGGCAAGCATCTTCAGCAACCTGTTCGGTTTGGGTGGAAACAATGGAACTGAGCATGCCTTCAACAACAAGGATTATGGCCAACAAGATTTCACGGAAGCAGAGTTTAGCACTGGTGCCCAAGTTACTGCTAAAGGGGGATACATACCTTCTCACCGTAACAATGGGACCAAAGATGCATTTAACAACTCAAGTGGAGGAACACAGACCTTCAGAAAAGCCAAGTTTACCACTGGTGCAAGGGTAGGAAACTAATTAACCTTAACTACTTCCTACTTCCTATTCAGGATACCTAGCTAGCTAGCTTCACTAAAATATATACATGGGAAATAACAACTAAATAAAGTGTGTACGTGTGCTTTAATTTCCATGTGTGTGTGTATCTATCATGTAATAGCTAACATAGTGTTGTGGTAATAATAATGAAACTGGAGCTAGCTAGAGAACTCTTAAGGACCCGTGTTAGCTCTACTATCTCTGACTCCGCTATCGAAGTTATAATTCCCATCAAATTTTATCCATGTAAGTCTCTAAATGGCGAAACATTGGGCTATAACTTTGTTATTCGTTAGTGCAACACACCCCTTCTATGTACATGACAATCAGATGGATAAAAAACATGACAATGGTGAGTTGGGGACAATCATTAATTGACCATCAAGTTTTAACAAAGAAATCATTTCTAATTTAATTCTTAATGATTTTTTTAACTAAAAGTCCAAAGGAAAATTATATAAAACCTTTCTAACAAAAAAGAAGGTGTTAAGCTGACAAAAAAATAAAAAACCGGTTGGTCTAGGTGTTAATGTTTTGATGGGATGACATGAAAAATGAGGTAGTAGAGTATGTTTCTAAGCGTTTAGTGTGTCAACGGGTTAAGATCGAACATCACAAACCCTCAGGAACACTCCTACCCCTAGAAATAACTAGGTGGAAGTGGGAGGCCATAACTATGGATTTTGTGATGGAGCTACCTAGAGTCCCTGCGGGCTTTGGTGCCATTTGGGTCATAGTGGACCGGCTGACCATGTCAGACAACTTTCTACCTACTAGGGCTACCTATCCTCTGAGCAGATTAGCATACTTGTACATGAGGGAGATTGTGAAACTCCATGGTGTACCCTCTAGCATTGTGCCAGATAGGGATCCTAGGTTCACCTCTAGGTTCTGTAATGCTTTACACCAGGCCTTTGGTACTAAATTGAGATTTAGTACTGCTTACCATCCTCAGACTAACGATCGGTCTGAAAGAACCATTCAGACCTTAGAGGATATGCTTAGGGCTTGTGTGTTAGAGGAAAAGGGAAGCTGGGATAGGACCTGCTACTCATAGAGTTTGCCTACAAGAACAGTTTTCATAGTAGTATAGGTATGGCACCCTATGAGGATGTGTATGGCAAAAGGTGTAGGTCCCCACTTTGTTGGTGTGAGGTGGGGGAGAAGAATTTGTTGGGTCCAGAGTTGGTTCAGGAAACCACTGAGAAGATCAAGAGGAATAGGGGAAAACTGGTAACTGCCCAAAGTCGGCAGAAACGTTATGTGGATAAGAAGAGGAAAGACCTAGAGTTTCAGGAGGGTGATCATGTGTTTTTGAAAGTCACTCCCGTCACAGGAATAGAAAGAGCAATCAGGGCCAAGAAGTTAAATCCCTGATTCATAGGTCCTTTCCAGATCTTGTAGAGGATTGGTCCCCTTGCATACCGGATAGCCTTACCACCTAACTTGTACAATGTTCATGATGTCTTCCATGTGTCCCAACTCATAAAATATGTCCATGATCCTTCTCACATCATAAGCACATAATCAATTCAGCTAAGGGAAGATTTAACAGTTCCAACTAGGCCTGAACAGGTTATTGACCGGAGTGTCAAGGCCTTGAGGAATAAGACCATCCCGTTAGTGAAGGTGATTTGGGCAGGTTAGTCACCTGAGGAGGCCACCTGGGAGAAGGAGGACGACATCCGTTCTCAATTTCTACAATTGTTCGTCGGAGTTTAAGATAACTTCTAGTCTTTTTTTAGCCAATTTTGAGGACAAAATTGTTTTAAGAGGGTAGAATTGTAACATCCCAAATTAACTATTTTAATGAATAAAAGTAATAAGGGAAATAGGTTTTTATAAAAGGAATTAGTGAAAATGGGATTAAGAGTGAAAAACCAATATTCTGAATTCTGGTGTTCTTGCTCAAGCGATAAGATCTCGCTTGAGCGAGCATGTCCGTAAAAATCAAAAGTTTTGGTTACCGATATGGTCGCTTGAGCGAGAGCCTCTCGCTCAAGCGCAATTTAATTCAGAAATTGGAGTTGCTCTCTGACTTGCTCTCGCCCAAGTGAGGAGGCTCTCGCTTGAGCGAGACAAAGTCAAAGAGGTTGGGGGGTTTTGTTGGGTGAATTTCGCTCAAGCGAAGAAGTTCTCGCTTGAGCTAGGATGCGAATATTCCCAAGAATCTTTCCTCTCGCTCAAGCGAGAACCCGCGAATCAACTTTTAATATTGATTCAAGTCAAGGCTTCTCATTTATTGCTTTCTTCCCTTTCTTAGAGAGAGAAAACCTAGAGATTGAGGAAGAGAGGAGCACGAGGAGCTTGGATTGAAGTCTCACCCCTCTACTAGAGCTTGGAATCATCACTCCCAACTAGGGATGTCAACGGGGCGGGTAGTGCCTATCCGTTATACATACCCGCTAAAATTAACGGGTACCCATGCGGGTAACGGGTATCCGCGAGTATTCACATTAATGTTTAAGAATTTAAATTTTATAAAAAAAATAGAGGAAATATTATATAATATATTATAATATCATACTATATAAATAAATAATCATTATATAATACCATTACGTGTCAATATATTAAGAATATTATCAACAAATAATATAAAATAAATTATATCTCATCATAAAATAATAAAAATCCTAATATTCAACTATATTAATAGAAAAAAAATGTTTTAATGAGTGTGCGGGTATCCGCGGGGCGGGTAGTACAATATCCGTCCCCACCCATTATATAAATATGCGGGTACCATTACGGGGTATTCAAAGTGAAATATTATAAAAGAAGCAACTAATCTTTTAAGTGAAATATTCAAAAGTTAAAAAAGTCAATATTATTTACACTCCTAGATATTTAGTCATTGGATTCTTATTCTTACGTTAATCTGGTATAAAATCTATTCCACCTGATTAAAATAGGTCAAATCTCTTGACTTGTATATCTTCCATATTTACCATGTCTAAAAACCATTTCCCCCATTAAACACTAACAATTTAGTATAAAATATGAATATTGATGCACTCAAATGGACTCGTTCACAACTTCTTGTTGTGTAGTAATTATACTTCAATCAATTAATATGAATTATAGTGCTTTCTTTTCTTTTAATTTCTCTATAACAATTTATTCCTCTAGTTCTATTTATAAATATTATAGCGAATCATCGATTAACATGTACCAATATCATATTATGGAATCATTTTCAAAGTAACGGAAATTTGATGACAATAAAATAGAAATCTATAATATCTTAAAACAAGTCTTATTAGATTGTTCAATTGACAAAACAAACTACCCATATATGGATACATATCACATAAGCATATCCTTCGCCATGACCAATCATAGAAAGATAACATTGACAAAAAAAACATAGAAATACGACATAGCCATGTAAATTTTAAGGACACTGAAAACAAATCTCAGAAGTACCCCAAGGCCATAACCATCGATTGGAGGAAAAGAAAAACCATCATTGTCATCAATTGTAGCTTAAAGAAATGGATTGGACAGCTAGTGTTGTTTTGATGGGGAGAAGGTAATAAGAGCATGATTGTCACTTTCATCAGCATTCTCATTACTTGTGTTGTGTAGAAATGGATAATCTCCTTGGCTTGGAGGAGAGACAACAACAAATGAGTCTTCTCCTGCATTTTTGTCATATAGAGTTAAATTGAATGTTACTCTTCATTTGTGGGACTAAATGAAAAATTGAGCAAAATATTCTTACCACGGATACCATGGAAATATTATTATCAATTCCACTTAATTAAAATTAAGAAATGAATTGAAATCTCTTGACATATATAATTAATCATAGCTAAGGTAAAATTTAATTGAAGATACCATACCATTGTTTTTCCTCTGCTTCAATATGTCCTTTAGTTTTTTCTCACGTGCTTTTTCACCATGCAATTGATCTTGAAGTGCATCATGTTTTTTGTTGAGTTCGTCGATCTCCGATCTCTTGTGATCCTCTACAAGTTGATCACAGTTGACACCTTCTAAAGGGTGCTCATCATCTACAATTGTCCTTGTCAACAATCGGAGAGAAGGATCCCCATAACAGAATGATCTTCCACATGGAGAAAACATGAGTATATCAACCCCAGCCTCACAAGTACTATGAAATGATGGACTTCTTGTTTGGCTTGTGATGTTAATATAAACAAAGAAAACCTATGCAATTAATGCTATATCGATTGTAATTAAATATTTTTTATTGTTCATATATAATTTCTATTGTATTAATATTTTATAGATTTTCAATAAAAATGGATTTAATTAGTATACACTGTCAGTGTAATGAAATTTTACACAGACATCCAATGGTGTGCCGCTACATCATTTGATACCTCATGTGTTATTAAATTCAACAAATGATGTGACAGTATATCATTGGACGTTTATGTAAACCTTCTTTTACACTGACAAAGTATATATATTAAACTCTAAAAAATTTGAAATATTTTTTATTCATGGGTATAAAATTTCACATTAATAATAATACAAGAGTTTTCCTCACCAAAAACAAAATTATTATAAGAGTTTAACATATAAAAAAAGAGTTTAATATATATACACCGCCAGTGTAAAAATAATTTGCACATACATCCAATAATGTGTTGTCACATCATTCATTGAATTTAATAACACATGACGTGTCATATTCATTAAATGATATGACAACACATTATTAGATGTCTGTGTAAAACTTCTTTACATTGACAATGTACATAAATTAAATTGATAGTGTATATAAATTAAATCCATAAAATAAATTTTGTCAAAATATTAAAAGCAACACTACAGTTACATTTGATTCCAGAATAAACCTTAAAATTTATTAATAAAATTCGTTATATAAAATCATTTTGATCGATATATGCATCTTACTTAGATTCTTAATAATTTTATTCCCAAGGGGATTGAATGGTTTGAGACTCACTGTATGTCAAGGTACAAGCATTTGTCTAACCATGACAAGGATTTACATGAAATAATACAGAAGAGGAAAAAATTCTTAATCTATTACCTTTGTATGTTTTTATTTACTCCCTCCGGTCCTATTTATAAGACTCTTTTAACTACTTCACACAGATTAAGGAAGTTGGTTAATTTAGTTGATTACAATAAATTTGTCATGAATGTGTATCACATTTACTAAACTATCCTTGAATTTATTGAGACTCATTATCTTTCTCTTTCTATTTAACTACTCAATTGTGTCATACTCTCTCTACTAACTAATTACTCACCTACCTCCACTAATGGGGTATTTTTGTCAAATAATAATTAATGCATAGGAAAATCTGAAAAAGTTCTTATAAAAAGGACCAAGCTCATCTCCAAAAAAGTTCTTATAAATAGGACCGGAGGGGAGTACTTCTTTTTTTTACAAATTTAATTTCTGTTTTAATTTTACTTTTTTTACTAAATAATGTTTTTATATATTAATAATTATTTTTTTATTTTATTACATCAATCCTTGAATACAAATAATATTTCCATTTTTAAAATCATATATTAATTAATTGTAACATCCCTAAAAAATTATATATTTAAGTAATAATTAAATTTAATATATTAAAAGAATTTCCTATAATCGATAAATTAAAAAAAATTAAATATAATAAATATGATTTAATAATAATTAATGATAAATCTTAAATTAAGATTTAATGCTTTGAAATGGAAATAAATAAATAAAATTAAATGATATTTTTAGATAGGTTTTGAAGTGAGTTAAGAAAGTTTAGAAATGTAAAGGGTAATATATGCATAAAAAAAATTAGAGGAGGTTGTGTGTGTGATAATAGAAAGATGGAATGGTATATGTGCAACCTGAGAGAAAAAAAGAAGAGGGAGGAAACTCATAATAAAAAAAAAGGAGAGAATGAGAAAATTAGGGATATCAATTGAGCTCAAATCTAATGGGTATCTATAAACATTATTATCCATAATGGGAAAGGTAAAAACCTGCTATGTAGGTATGGGTGCGGTCGTGTAGATAAGTATGAATTATATGTCAAATTTTTTTATATATGGGGATGAGTGCATGTACGGGTACTATAGTGTCCAGCATGCCCCATACCCTCGCACACACATATTAATTAATTAAATTACTTAACATAAAATGTCATATAAAATTATATATTTATTAATTTTATTAAAATGTCTAATATATTTCTATATTCCTTAAAAAAATTACTTATTTTTTAATTTATAATATATGATCACTAATTAGTGTTAACAACATACTTTTTGCAAATCTTGGAAAATCCCAGTACATAACGTCTATGTTTAAAAAATAATTGGATGTAGAAACATATTATAATATTTAATAAAAATTTGAACATTAGATATTATTTTTTAGCGGGGTCGACCTAACCCTAAGGTGGCTAATGTCCCTGCTTTCGGTCCTCCATAAAAATGCTCTTATTTTAGGCTCTAAAAAATAGTTTATTTACTACTAATATTTTTAAAAATAAAAAATAGTTAATAATTACTTAGTAATTAATATTAAATTATTAAGAGTAAATACGTTTTTTCTTATAAAAAATCCCCATTTTATCACAACTTTCTCTCTATCATAAATAATAATTATTAATAATTGACTCTATCTATTTTTAAGGTTGATTTGTCCCATCACTTACTCAATTTTTTCTATTTATTGTGTGTTTTCTTCTCCTAGTCTTGCTATATTGATTTTAGGGTTTAGGGTTTTACTTATTGCTATATTAATTATATCGATTTTACTTATTCTCTCTTACTCTTTCAGTCTCTCATTTTTTTATTGAGTGTAGAGATTTGTCCTTTAGTGTGTACATAAATTAAATTGACACAGTGTATATAATTAAATTCATAAATAAATTCTGTCAAAATATGAAAGCAACACTATAGTTACATTTGATTCCATGTAACCTTAAAATTTATTAATAAAATTCGTATATAAAATCAGTTTGATCGATATAGCACCTTACTTAATTCTTAATAATTTTATTTCCCAAGGGATTGAATGGTTTGAGACGGACTGTATGTCAAGGTACAAGCATTTGTCTAACCATGGCAAGGATTTACATGATACAATACAGAAGAGGAAAAAAATCTTGATCTATTACCTTATGTGTTTTTATTTACTTCTTTATTTTTACAAATTTAATTTCTGTTTTCAATTTACTTTTTTTACTAATAATGTTTTTATATATTATTAATTTTTATTTTATTTTAATACATCAATCCTTGAATACAAATTATATTTCCATTTTTAAAATCAAATATTAATTAATTGTAACATCCTAAAAATTATATGTTTAAATAATTAAATTTAATATTTAAAAGAATTTTCTAGATAAAAAATTACTAAAAATTAAATATAATAAATATGATTTAATGATAAATCTTAAATTAAGATTTAATGCCTTTGAAATGGAAAAAATAAAAATAAATAAAATTAATAGATTTTTTAATGGTTTGAGGTGAGTTAAGAAGTTTAGAAATGTAAAGGGTAATATATGCATAACAAAATTAGAGGTGTGTGTGATAATAGAAAGATGGAATGGTATATGTTGGCAAACCGAGAGAAAAAAAGAAGAGGGAGGAGATTCATATAATAAAAAAAGAGAGAATGAGAAAATTAGGGATATCAATTGAGCTCAAATCTAATGGTATCTAAAAACATTATCCATAATGGGAAAGGTAAAAACCTGCTATGTATGTGGAGCGGTCGTGTAGATAAGTAAAATTATATGTCGCATTTTTTATAGGGGTGAGTGCAGGTACAAGTACTATAGTGTCCAGCATGCCCCATACCCCGCACACATACATATTAATTAATTAAATTATTTAACAAAAATGTCATATAAATTATATTTATTGATTTTATTAAAATGTCTAATATATTTCTATATTTTTAAAAAATTACTTATTTTTTTACTTTATAATATATGATCACTATTAGTGTTAACCAACATATTTTTTGCAAATCTTCGAAAATGCCGGTACATGACGTCTAAGTTTAAAAATAATTGATGTAGAAACTATTATAATATTTAATAAAAATTTTGAACATTAGATATTGTTTTTACGGGGTTGACCTAACCCTAAGGTGGCTAAAGTCCCGCTTTCTGTCCTCCAAAAATGCTCTATTTTAGGCTCTAAAAAATAATTTATTTACTATTAATATTTTTAAAAATAAAAATAGTTAATAATTACTTGGTAAGTATTTAAATTATTAAAGTAATCGTTTTTTTCTTATAGAAAATCCCCATTTATCACCTTTCTCTCTTCTCAGCAATAATAATTATTAATAATTGATTTTATCTATTTTTAAGGTTGATTTGTCTCATCACTTACTCATTTTTTTCTATTTTTTATGTATTTTCTTCTCCTAGTCTTGCTATTGATTTTACTTATTCTCTCTTAC
Source organism: Sesbania bispinosa (assembly GCA_026901365.1). NCBI lineage: Eukaryota > Viridiplantae > Streptophyta > Magnoliopsida > Fabales > Fabaceae > Sesbania > Sesbania bispinosa. The sequence goes on from QLOH01000492.1 coordinate 774,685, forward strand.
TCTCTGAGTCTCTCATTTTTTTTTTAGTGTAAGATTTGTCCTTAAGTGAGTATATATGAATAGCATGTCACTTACTGAATTGATTAGACTCTATTGTGTCAATGTGAGTAAATTTATTTATTTAGACCCATAGAACGTGGCTAGCCCTGTTTTAGAACCTTAACATATTTTCTAATTTATTAAATTGTTATTCCAATATATTTAATAATTATGCTTGTATGATTTTGAGTAATTTTTACCAAAAAAACACAGCCGTTATTAGTTATAAACTAGTATAGTACCCCGTGCGATGCACGAGACATAATATATTGAATAATAACATAATATTAATGAATAAATTATATATTAAATATAAAAATAAACAATTATTTAATACATGTCAAACAAATATAAAATTGAAATTAAATATAAGATAATTTAATTTGTACATCTAAGTCTTTTATTATTATAATTGTAAATGAATGACAATTAGAAATTGTATGTGTTGAAATTTAAACACAATATTTTTATTAGATGAATTAATGAAAATATCGAATTAAAACTTTTTGTCTAACATTGTTTTTCAAATATAGTCATTTGAAAAAAATGGTGTTCATTTGATTGATTAAATAAAATTCATGTATCATTTTGCAATTTAACAAACAAATTTATATTTCTCAATAATATGATAGGAATACTGTTTTTATTTTAATATTATGGTTTGGAAGCTTTGAATAATTCATTGTATTAAGAATTTAAAAAATATAAACATTATCACTCTATTAAATGTTGCATTGCAACACATGTACTGTTAATATGAAATGAAATATTCACAAAGAAGTTATTTTAAAAATAAAAATGATGACAATTAATTGAATAATTAAAATATTATTAATACAACATTTTAGATTTTAAAAAATAACTAACTTCTTAAAATGTTCATAACCGTAGAACCTATCTTTTAATTTCTGGTCCCATTTCTAATCATTCCCTCCACCAACTCTCCTATAATGGAACTCTCATTTCATTTTTTCTTAAGTCAATGCCTCTAATATTCCCTTTTCTATCTTGACGTCACTTCTCATATTTAACTAAAAACATTTTACATAAAAAAGATTCACATGTGACTAACATTTTCATTTATTTGTTAAAAAGTGATTATTAATAATTCTTTATTATTATTTTATCATTACCCCCACTTTTTGATTGATGAATTTTATTCAATTAATTAAGGTACTTTTTCTTTACATTCTTCTCCACCCTTATAAAATGTCTCTCTATTTTTTTAAATACAAAATGTATAATATTCTTAGAAACTTTATCTAAAGAGAGTAGAACCAACATGTAGAAAAAGACAATATTATCTAATCAATTAAACATTTATTTTTATTAAAAACATAAAATATACTATTATCAAATCAAATAAAGGATTTTGATAATTTGATTATGATTTATCAAACTTGTACTTCTTTTTTTCTAAAATAAAATTAATATCGAAAATATAAAGAATTTTAATATTGATATAATAACTATAGCTAAATAACTACTAAATTATATTGATATCATAACATTTTAGATTTGAAAAATAACTAACTTCTTACGAACATTATAACCATAGAACGGTAGAATCTATCATTAATTTCTCCTCCCATTTTCAATAATTCCCTCCACCAACTCTCCTATCTGAACTCTTATTTCAATTTTTTCTAAAAATGTATTCCCTCTAATATCCTATTTTATATCTCGATGTCACTTATCATCATATTTAACTAAAAGCATTTTATAAAAAAATATTCGCATGTGAACTAACATTCTTCATTTTCATTTGTTAAAAAGTGATTAATTTAATAATTTTTATTATTTATTTTTATCA